>JANHMN010000001.1:160298487-160320221 GCA_030674055.1 Rhabdomys pumilio
ACACCATTCAGAGTGGGCAGAAGCAATTCCTACCAATCATAAATTGAGAAAATATCCCTGAGACTTGCTTATAGGCCAGTATAATAGAGGCATTTTCTCAACTGAGGTTTCCTCTTTTCAGATGACTCTAGCTTGTGCTATGTTGACAAAAAAAAAAAAAAAGAAAAAGAAAAAAAGAGAAAAGAAAAAAGAAAAAAAGAAAGAAACAAAGAAACAAAGAAAAATATTAACTCTTGTTAAGTTGACACAAAATCTATTACTTTTCTGCTATAAAAATTCAAGGCACAACTAAATGGCCACCAAAAGGATTAATGAATTAAATAGATACCTCCCCAAAATCAGGCCCAATTATAAGTAAGATGAATAACAATTGTCATCCAGGGAAGAGAAGTTTCCCTGAGAATTCCTTTCTTTTTTCTCTTCCAGGTAAAAATTAATCACCTGTGATGTCTGCCATTAGGAGTTCTAATCCTGATGCTGGCCTCTGGACTTATACTACTCAGACCTCCAATGGGCCTTTGACAAGGACATCAAACAGCTGTAGATTGACATCACTAATCTGAAGAAATCCCTCATTTTGCTGTTTGATGCGATCCCCCAAAATTCCAAAGGACTTTATTGGATCTGATTTTCTCTTTTACAATAGAAAAGACTGTAAATAGCTCTAGTCTGTGTACAGCCCTTAAAGAAGAATGCTGCTTTTATATAGACAAAACAGGGATGATTAAAGAGAACATGAATAAGGCCAGAGATGGTCTTGAGAAAAGACAGAGAAAGAAAGAAAAAAAGGAGAGCTTGTATAAGAATTGGTCTTCAACCTCTCCATGATTGTTAACCGTACTTCCTTCCATCTTGGGATTGTTAATTGGGTTATTTTTGCTTATTTCCTTTGGTCCCTGAGCCTTCAATAGGCTGACTAACTTTGTGAAACAACAGACAGATAATCTGATAGCAAAATCTATTCAGATACATTATCATGTGTTAGCTTTGGAGGACCACGAGAGTCTAGATGAGGTTGTTTTTCTATCCAGGGTGTTCCTAAGTTCCATCTCCACCCATCCTAAAAGAGGAGGCTTCCACCCCTAGACCAAGCAGAGAGGGGCCACCCAGAACCCCCTCTGTCTGGCGATCTGAATTCTTGCTGAGGCTGCGAGGCTAAGCACTGCAAGGGAATATAAATAAAAGTTAAAAATATGTTTCTGGGTTCCCTGAGGGACAAGCCTGACTGCATAGGGGTAGATGTCAAAAGTATCCCCTCTCCAGGAAAAAGACATCGGGACGGGTATGGCCCTTATGCCTCACTGGACAACGACAGGAGGACTGGAGCCATTACAATGTCCCCTTTAATTACTGGAGGTCAGGCCTCTATCCCCACCTTGGCAAGATTAGAATCGCCACAGCCCTTCTATACTTGGAGAAGGGAGGAGATGTCAGGGACAGCTCTGCTTATACACTGAAAACCTAAAATCAGTCATAAGCCTAAAATCAGCAATAGGCCGGACATATATGCCTGCTAACACAAAGACTTGGGTCTCTATGGAAAAACACTGAAACAGAGGGCTATAAGCTATTGTAAACAGGCACCTTTTGTTGAAAACTACTAGCCTGAGTAGTCATAAACCTTGTAAATAGGCAGCCTTTGGCAGATAGTACTAAATTAGATTATGACAAGGGAATCATAAGAAGAGTCATAGTAATCTGACCCCTAAACCTTCACCCAGATGATACTCTGTTCTGAAAGATATCTGTACTCCCCCTGAACATCTATGTTCCTGTGTCATCCCCTTTCCCACATTCTGCATTTTTGTGTTTATAACCCCCGTGTTAAAAAGTAAAAATTATGATTTGATAAAAAAAAAAAAACAAACAAACAAAAAAATTAACACACAGTGTACCCCTGGTTCTGCTGATTTAGTTCCTGACAATCTATTTTCTTGTTCTCAGAAATACTTTGAATTATAAAACGTTATTGTGGTTTGTGTTAGTATGCTGGGTGAAATAATTTTTTATTGATCTTATTTTGAACTTCAAAGTTTGTAGTGAGTTGAGGTGTCCTTCTACATGGTTGTAGGTCATATTTGCTTTCATATTGTGAAGTGTTGGTTGGTCTGTTGAACATTTTGAAAAACTGGATTCCTTTTTGAGAATTTCATATATGAACACTAACTTTCCCCTTTCTCTCCTTCCTCCCACTCTTCCCAACCCCCCATACTTTTTGAATGCATTTTATTGTTTGATTATCATTTATATGTGTATGTATATATGTATGCATATATGTGTTTATACAAATATTGATAAATAAAGTGTTTAAAACAATCCAAGAACCCATATTCCTATAAATATCATAATATTAAACATTCAAACTTTTAAGTCTCACAGTTTTTAAAAATTCAAAGTCCTTAAGAGTTATGTACCTTTAGAATATCCAGTTTCTCTAAAATATTGAACCTCTCAACTGTGAATTCCTGTGAAATAAAATATAAGTTTTATTACTCCAGAAGGGAAGAATCAGAGCACAGTCCCACTCAAATAAAATAAAAACAGAAATCTAACAGCAAAACACAGTGTCAGACTTCTGGGGTTCACAATCTGCTGGGTTTCACTGGGTCTGGGAAGTTCCACTTCTCTGGCTCTGCCTACCACAGCATATGCTGCTTGTCTCACAGGCCTAGGCCCACTCACCTTCACAGCTGCTACTGTCCTTGATGCTCATACCATGGTACTGGCATGTCTAAAATGTTGAGGTCTCCATAGCAACTGGAATGAATCTTCACCAATCACCTCTCCTAGGATCTTTTCTGAGATGTGAGAAAGCCAAAGCTGGTATTCCCTGGCTTCTGGGCTCACAGTCTTTGCTGGAAAATCACACAGAGAAGTCAGGAAAGAAGTGTTGGGGGTCCACAGGCCTTCAACAGGGTCAGGACTGGGGGCTCCAAACTCTTGAACATTTAGGCATTTCTGAGTCATGTGGAGATCAGAGCACAGTTGGGGGTTGGGGGTGAGAGTGGGGAGCTGCAGGCTGAAGACAGCATCTATCCTTGGGGCTGGGGAAAGGGGAGCTCTGGTTTAGCTTGGAGGTGATTGTCTTTTGCTTGGTGGCAGTTGTGGCTGAAAGCACAGAGAGGCCTTCTATGGGAGAATTAAGCTGAAACTTGATCAATCAAGATCAAATGTCTTCTTCCTGGCTCATAGATCTTGATGAAAGAAACAGTCCATGGTTCTAAACTGTTTATTGACTGTTCATTGTGGAAAATGGATGCATACCGTACCATACTAACTTCTCAGGGTGGACCCAAAATTAAATTCTCTTTGCTGGGAGGAATGCCTGGAAAAGGAAGCTTATTGGCTAAACCCTCAAGGCCTGTAGGCACTTCATTAGCATAGAGAACTCTGTTCTGGGCTTATGTGATCACAGGTCAAACTTCCTTATGTGGAGAGTCTGGCACTGGCACGTGTTCAGGACAGGAATTTGGCAGGGAGGGTGGAGTTGCCTAAGTCTCAGGTGTGTACCCATCAAGTCTGGGTGTCTCAGACCCATTCTACCTTACCAAACTTCCTGGCATGGTTTTACCATCCCACAATAAATGGCATGCAGTAGCATGCCTGACTCCGCAGATCTAATTTGTAAATGCCACATTACTATAACAGGTTATCATCTTACCTCCTAAATCAGGTTATAAATCTTACTGAATATTGCTAGTTTCATGAGCACAGTATTTTCCTGGTGTGATTTTTTTTTTTTAATTTTGGCTATTGATTTAGTTGGGAAGTTGTCTCATTCTCTGGTTAGCAAGTTTCACAGCTAGTTTTAGTTGTCAAGTTAACATATCAGGAAAGAGGAAACCTCAACTGAGTGATTTCTTGCACTAGATTGAACTGTGGTCATGTATTTAGAGGCACTTTCTTATGTCATAAGGAGGGTGGGAAGACCCAGGACACTGAGGATGGAACCATCCCTAGAAGATAGGCTTAGGGTATATATGCAAAATATCTTAACAAACCAGGGAACCAAACCATTAAGCAGTACTCCTCTGTGGTCTCTGCTTAAGATCCTTCATGAGTTTTTAGCCTGGTCTCTCTCAATGATGGATTGTGACTTGGGAGATATAAGATTGAGATTATTATCTATACTACAAATATAAACATAAATGTTTATAATTTGTTCAAATTATATACACTTACTTTTTTCTTTGAACTTGATTTATGAAAAACTTATGTCCATTTTTAACAATTGTTTATAAGAAACTTACTTATATTTTTGGTATATTTTATAATTTCAAATTCATATATAGCATCTTTTGCTCTTCTAGACCGTTCACGTTTAATTTGTTTTTCTTATAAAAATCAATCACATTTTCTTTTTTTCCATAGCTAATATTTACATTGATCATTTGATTAAAACATTTTACTATTGCCACTTTCTCTTTCACAGCAGCAGCCAAAGAGTGAGAACTAGTTAAATAAATAATAATTAAATGTACATTGTTTTCATTGGTGAAAATCATCAAGGACTTCATTTTAAGGTGAGAATGACAGAAATCTCAAGAAAAACAACTTGAAATTTATCTCATTTAGAATATATGTGCTGTTAGGGTATTAAAAGAAAAAGGAACAATATAAGACAAAGAATAGAAATTGGCCCTAGGCTTTTCTGTCAGATCTCCCATCCAAGTGCTAACCAGTCCAGCTCCTTTAGCTTCCAAAAACAGGAGAGAATAGATGCATTCAGGATGTTTTGTCTAAAGGTGGAATTTTACTAGATACGGTTCCCATTGCTTATGTTGATTTTCCCCACATTGGATCCAGCAGTTATGAATTAAATTAAATATGTTTGTGAGGTGGCAGGCAATGACTAGAAGGCTTGAGAGAGGACTTGAAACTTAGCCCTCAGTTCTCTGGAGCCAGAGCAGATTCTCACTCACAATTTTAATGTTAATATTATGATGAAAGCCATGGGTTGGCTGCTCATGGACTTATCCGAGGATGTGAATTTATATCCAAAGGCTCTTTTTCCATAACTTTATAAGCACTCTGAATGCTTTGTCTCTAATTCAGCAACACAGTCAGTCCATTACCTTTGAATGCCAAAGTGACACAGAAAAAACAGTACTTTTGGCTCTTATTACTTCTATATTTGAACTGATGTCAAATGCAGTTAAATTGATGCAGGAGGATTATTTTGATGATGCTATTTCCAAAGACAGAGTTCAAAACAAGAACCTTATGGTTTTCTCCATTAATGTCAAATAAACAGTATTCTGTCAGACATTGTTGGTATACCTTTGACATTTTTTTTCCTCTTTCAAATTTTCCTTCATTATCTTTTCTTACTTCTACCTGGTTCTTGTTTGAAATACTTTAGAGTACAAGCTCCTAAGGATGTGGTCTTTAAAGGCTAGAGTTACTGTTCTTGGAAACAATGCCTTACCCTGAAGAGTAATTCCTAAACCTGCTGAACAATGGTTATTGTGAAGAATAAAACTGTCAAATGACAGGATCTAGAATCACTGAGGGGACAAGCCAAACAGAGGTGGGAAGATACACCCTACTTGTAGGTGGCATCATTCTATCAAAGGAGGTGGCACACTACACAACAAAGAAGAAAATAAGAATGTATTTTTGATTTCTGGCTGCTGTAGATGCTATGGGACCAGCTTTCTCAACACATTATACCGTGAGTTCCCCACCATCATGATCCGTGTCCTGAATCTCTAAGAGAAAACAAACCCTTCCTTGTTTAAGCTGTTTGCATCATATAGTTTGTCACAGTAATGAGAAAAGAAACTAAGACAGAAAAGTTCCACTTTGTAATGAGATGGGCACCCTATTGTACTAATCCGCCAGGGGACACTCAGAATAATTAAGAGACTCAGGTAGACAACAGGAGAAAGGAGGCTTTAGAATAGGTGTCAGAAACACTCAGAACCTCATCTTAAGATCCTTTATCAGTTTCCTCTTTTTCCTTATTTGGTATTTGTGGGTCAGAAATTATTCTGGCTATTTGAGTTATCCTCAAGAATACATTTTATAAAATGAAAATAGATACATAAATAATAAAAAAAAAAAAACAGGGTGCTATTAGGAATAATTCCAAGAGCTTCCATGGAAATAGAAAGACGATGACCTCCCTAGTGAGGGGGACAACATTCGTAGTTCCTTCAGCCCCAGCAATCAGTAAGTTCACCCAAAGCCTCATGTTTCCTGCAGGGTAAAAGATGGGATATCCTCTAGGTACTGAGTGAAATTCAGCAGGGAGCTCAAACATATTTATAAATCAACATGATGTAAGGGAGAAGGACCTGGGTTCAAAGTTGAATGGATTACATGTGGAATGACAAGAGATTAGAGAAGAGGAAGCTAGAAAGGCACAGGTAAATATGAAACCCTTTTTACCACATCTCTTATAGTTAGTGCTGAAACAACCTCAAAAAGTTGAGACTATAAGACAAATGAGAAAACTACAATTCCTCAAAATTCAGTTTCATGGGTGCACTCTAGTTTAAGGGAGTTCAAGTTGAGAACATCCATCCCTGCTGTGTCTCATTATGGTCAGATATCATGGATGTGATTTCTTAGCAATTGCAGTGAGCAAACCAGACAGGCTAAGGTTGTTTGAAATTCAGTTTCCCCATGTGTTATGTTGATGATGTTATAAAAACAATCTGTCTATCCTGTTCATAAAAGTTAAAACCAATGTCATTTAAACTCAGAAGAGTAAGGTAGTAAGCTTTGTGTTTAGGACATTTGTTTCAAACTGGTGTTTTTTTTTTTTTTTCTGATGTTATTTAAAGATGAATCCTGGCACAAGATATTCACTGTCTGAAACATTGTATCCTATTGGAAAAATTTCACAGTCGGTTGAATTGTGCTAGCACCAAGTTCACATTCCTACTGGAGTTATTCCTCTCACTGATGTCTGAAGGCTAAAAATGAACAATTTTACTGTAATTTTTCTGACCTATCTTGTTCAATATCAGAGCACAGTACTACAGACCCAAATAATTTAAGATTTCCTGCTAAACTTTGGGGTTGGTTTACTAGGTGCTGGTTTTACTTTCAGTACTATGCTCTTGAAACACATTAAAACTTATATTAATGTACTGCTAAACCTAAGCCTTGGACAGGAGACAACAATAAAAGGGGGAAAAACTACAAAGAAATGGAATTCACATATTCTCTCATGCAGTTTTCTGCAGCCCATATTCATGAACAGAATCCCTTAGAGTTAAAATGCTAGCATGATTATTATTCATTTATAAAAATGTCCTGTCACAGGCACCTATCTGGGCTACAAATAATCTCTCTGAACTAAAATTAGAGCTTCCGAATCAGATATTAAAAATAACAGAAACTGCAGACTTGGTATGCCTGGTGGCAACACTTTCTATTCAAATATGACTTCTTTTTTGTTGTTGTTGTTGGTGGTGGTTTTTTTTTTTTTCAACACAACGAATTGCCTTTCTTTTGGTTTGCATCCACATTTCAACATTTAGTGGTCCTGAACAGAGTGGGAAACTTGACAATGAGCCAGGAGGCCAGGCCCAAGGATGTGCAAACATGGTGACACAGAGCTCCTCCAAGTCCCTGCCGAGGGTCAGAGGAGCAACACTGAAACCTGACTTCTGCAGGGTCAGGACCTCATGTTCCATCTGTCGGTCTCCACATCAGACCTGATGGGTGCCAGGGTGACTCGAGAGCCCTGTTCAAACCTCTTCAATGGGTAAAAGCAAAGCGATTATGGGAAAGGAACCAACTCAGAACTGTGTGCTCTTAGGACTTCCACATGGCCTTTCTCTAGGCATATCCACCAAGGACGCTGAGAGCTGGCCTGTCTGAGTTGCCCTGTGGCTGATCTGTTCACCTCTAGACTAGAGCTCATAGCTCGAGGGCAGGTGGCAGCAGGGCCGAGGAGCTGGAGCTCCCTTCCCAGGCTGGTGGCAGGTGAAAGTGTGGTCCGGAGCTAAGTGAGGGAGGCCAGGTTCTTCCAAGTTCATATGATGGCTTCTGGCCACAGTAAGTGTTGGGTGGTGGTGGGAATAAGGGAGTTGAGGAGGGGAAAGCAGCACCCCTTGATAAAGGTGGGGACAGGGGAAGCCCTGAATTCCTCACCTGCACCCAATTTCAGAAGAAGGGGAGGGTTACAATCTAAATTTTGGCCAAGGGTGGGAGTGTCGGAGTGGGGACCATGGCTTAGATGGGGCATCACTTAAGACTTAAGAAAGCAGAGGTGCAGTCAAGCCCAGTAATAGTCCCACTGACTGAAGCCTTTCCATCTATTCTAAGGACCACCACACAGTTGTGGCGGAGGGCGAGGTGGGCAAAGGCAGACCCAGGACAAGTGCACGCAGCAGGTGATTATGTGATGTGTCTGTTCACAGTTGCATTAGCTGTGCCCATCGCTCCCAAAGGAAACCGATTTCAACACCTTCTTGATCCCAGAAGTTCAACCAGGCAGACAGCGGTTACACTTGACAAATGATGTTACTCAGCAAAACTCAGGTATTTCAAATGGATAAGAAGTTAGTATCAGAACAGTGTCTCAGGATGAAGTCTGAGTGGGGGCTTCCTCTCCAGAACTTTGAGGTCTACGGGTGTATCTAGAAAATTCACTACTGTGGAAAATGAAGACTTGGGTTGGATTGGGAGGGGAAGCAGGTCCTTGGTGACTAATTGCTGTAACACTGTCCTTCTGGCTGCTGTGGCAGTTTCATGTTCTCTTTTGACATCATCAGGCACCGCAGTTCCTGTAGGACGACTTTGACGCTGTGTGAGTTCTGCCACTTTGCCAGCACTGCCGTGTCTCTGGGATCCACAACTCCATTGGAACTGCTTACACCGCTCATTATTAACTCTGGTTACAAATCTCAACAGATGTAGGTGCTTCTGGGTACTTAGGCCCACATTCTGTTTTAAGACTATATATTCGCTTTTCATAAATTGTTCATTGGAGGCCCAGCTATCATGCTTGTCCATCTTGTGTCATGTCCTCCTCGTCCTCCAGACTCCAGCTAATGGTGCCATTGCTGACTCTTTTCTGGCCTTCTTCCAGCTCTTCCAACAGTCGTAAATTTTGAGGGACTTTTACTCCAGAACCTGTGGTAGCTACCATCTTGCGTCGCTGTCACTCTCAAATATGACTTCTAATGTAATGGCATATAGTGTGGATTTTAATTTTGGCTGTTGCATGAACTTTGACAAAACAGGACAGTATTATCTTTTTCATCTCCTATTTTCTCCCCAGTCTCTTTTTCCTCCTTCCCTTCTGTTGGGTTATTTCTTTCAGTTTGGGTCTCCTTATATAGCTTAGATGTCCTAGAACTTGTTGGTCTAGACATAGGTTTGTCTCAAACCCGCTGAGATATATCTGCTTCTGTCTCCACAGGCCTGGAATTGTAGAGGCACATACCACCATGCATGTCTCAATACTTTTTCCCTCCTCCTCTTCTCCTTTCTTCCCTCCCTTCTTTCCTCATTGCTCTCTTCCTCATAGTTTTTCCTCAATAAATACCTTTGCAACTAAGAAATCTGACTTTGGAACTAATTTCTTTTCCTCACCAAATAAACTTGCTCCATATTAAATCTTAGAAAGATAAACCAAATAAGCCATGTCAGTTTCCACTTAACATATAAAACTTTTCCACATTACATTCTTGCCAAGAAGGGATTTTCCCCCTACAGTGTGACACATGTTTCTGGTGTGTAAATACCCACCTGAAAGGATATTTGAATAGCATCAGGCTTATGTGCCCTCTTGGGGTCCAGTAGAAAGCCTGGCAGACTTGATTATTGGCTCTTTAATCTTTACCTATAATGGCTCTTCTAAGAGTCAGGATTCTTTGACCTTTGAAAGAGAGCTGGAATGAAGTTTCTCAGGGTTGAGTGCCTGCTGATCACTCACAATGAAACATGTCTGTTGCAGCCACTTGGACCATTGGTAGAAGGGTAAAATGTCATTGACTGACAGTTTTTGTCATAGAGAGACAAGAGACTTCCTAAGCACAATCATACTATGGAGAAACCAAGAACAGGACCCGAGAGGAGAAACTTGGATGGGAAAGTACTCTGTAGGCAATACCTAGGTTTGGATTTCTCAAGAAGTT
Source organism: Rhabdomys pumilio (assembly GCA_030674055.1). Lineage (NCBI taxonomy): Eukaryota > Metazoa > Chordata > Mammalia > Rodentia > Muridae > Rhabdomys > Rhabdomys pumilio. The sequence continues at coordinate 160,308,588 of JANHMN010000001.1, forward strand.
CAACACTAATTAGTGTTATTCAAAATAATTAAAGTCAGAATCTCAATGTTATTCTCTCTCTCTTTTTTTTCTTACTAGAGTACTATTCTTTAGGTAAAATGGATAAATAATTGAAGTGTCTATGAATGGGTGGAATGAAGACAGTATAGCACATGTGTACAAAGTGATACTATTCATCTTTTTCAGAAAGTGAAAATATTGTGTATAGTGTATAGGCATTGATGACATTATATTAATTGATATAAACCAGGAGCATCAGCAACTGCATGATTCCACTTATGGAATTTATTTAAAACTGTTGGGCTTACAAATAGGGTGGTGGTTTGCAGCTTTTCTGATGACTCTGACTTGCAGTGTGAAATCCTCTTGTATGTATGGGCTGGATGACTTCTGCTCTGTCCACAGATGCACTATTCAGCCACCACTGAGAAGCTCTTTCTTCGTTCTCAGTATGCAAATACAGAATATGCATTGGGGAAGGTAATGTCAAATGGTTAGGCTCAGTATGAAGTCTCCATCACTTTCCATGCTTTGATATCTCCCCTCCTCTGCCGGGACATTCTCCTGCTTTTGTCCTTCTGGTCACATGCCATCATCTTACCAGTAGACCCTTTGTTTCTCTTATGCCTGTGAGAAACTGATGCACACCATAACCAGAGAAAAACATACTGCAATGTATCATAAAATATTATTATGGGCTTAATAACTTAAAATTTGGTAATTTTTCAACTATAGCAGTTTTAGGGAGATTGCTTTTTAAACATGCAGTTGAATAAGTAACTAGATTTCTAGAGCGGTGAGTAGGCAATAATAAAGATTAGAACAGAAATAAATGAAACAAGAACCAAAGCAAAAGAAAATTTAAAAATCTTATACTATGTTGAGCAGGGGAGAAACAAAAGACAGTGTTGTAGGTAAAAGTGTTTGCACACAGCTGATGCTGCAGAATCCTAAGTGTGGGATATGGGGCTGCTTCAGTTAGTTTATACCATTAATTACAATTATCTCCTGCTCTAGCAGGGCATGATGTTTTCTAACTGCAGGGCAGTTTAGTTCTGTACACTCGAGAGAAGGGTAAATGTAAGAGCTCCAAGAGGGCCTATGAAGGCTGCTGCTTCTCCTGCTGTTCTTACTGTTGCTGCTGTTGTTTCAGTTTGTCAAGTGGATGTGAGCAAAGAGATGAGAAAAAGAAGTTGGAGATATCTGACAAGAACGATTAGAAATGCCCCAAGTAACGAATATTCCTAATCAGCGTGATGTAGTCTAAAGAGGTCTATGTGCCCTTTCCCCTCTAACTTTTTTTTTTCTCTTCTACCTAATGTTGAGGATTTGGAAAGGCTTAAGGTAGAATAAGGATTGAAAGGGTGGTAGATATAAAAACTCCATAAGGTAGCTAAAAAATACTCACCAACACAGACATAAACAAATAAGCAACAAAAACTAAGATTATAATAAATCTTCAAAAATAGAACACTTGAAGCTGTAAGATTTGTACAATAAAATAATGAGGAAAAGTCTGTGACATTGGTTACTGTCTTAGGGTTTTAATGCTGTGAACAGAAACCATGACCCAGGCAACTCATAAGGAAAACATTTAATTGGAGCTGGCTTACAAGTTCAGTGGTTCAGTCCATTATCTACAAGGAGGGAACATGGCAGCATCCAGGCTGTCATGGTGCTAGAGGAGCTGAGTGGTTTACATAGTCATCTGAGGCCTGATAGGAGAAGACTGGCTCCCAAGTGGACAAGAAGAGGGTCTTAAAGCCCACGCCCACAGTGACATACTTCCTCCAACAAGGCCACACCTCTAAATAGTGCCACTTCCTAGGCCAAGCATATTCAAAAACCAAAGGCACAGAAATAGTCTCTATGACAGCAGAAGACATAGAAGAAGTATATAAATATAAGTAGGCCATACATCTCTAGAATTTCCTATGGTTAAATAACACATGATCTAATACATTTCTGTCTGATTTTGTTTACATAAAACAATGTTACAGATAGTCATCTTTTGTAAATGTTTACTGTGGATTATTCCATTGTAACTATGCTAAATTTGTTTATCTGATAGTAAATAAGTAATAAGTATTGTTGTCTGTTTTGTTTCTCCGTGTGTGTGTGTGTGTGTGTGTGTGTGATTATTATGGCTAAATCTATGAACATTCATACTCATCTTTTGTTGTAGAAATTCTTTTTGTTTCTTGGCTAAATAAGTAGGAGTGCTATTTGTGTGTTGAACAGTAAGAAAAAAGAAGTGAAATGATTGTACCACTTCAGAATTCTAAAAGTGAAACATGAGGAATGTAGCTTCCTTTGTACTTTACAGTTTTAGTTTTTTCCCTTTGCAGTTTTATATAGTATAGAATCTTATCAAGTTATGATTTTAGTTTCTATACTCCTGGTGGCTAAGGATGTTCACTGCCTTTCCACTTACACTCTGGTTAAATGTCTACTTAAAGAGCTTACACATTTTAAAGTGAGTTATTGTATGTTTTTATCATAGAGCTTTAGGAATCCTCTGTTGTGTTATACAGATTAAAAAAAAATAGCCTAAAAGGATATGAGAATCTTTGTCAAAAACATGAAGTGATCTTTAAAATAAATTCTTGTAACAATAATAAATGAATTTAGAAAAATGCCTATTTGTTATCATACAAATTTAACTGTACTTTATAAATAAACAAGATGAAAATAAATACAAATAACACACACACACACATATACTTTTATAAGCATTATTTCTTACAACATGAAAGTAAAGTAGATACTTTGCTATAAAATTATAAATATGGAAAAATCTATATCCTGAAAACTACAACAAATTCCCAAGTGAAAATTCAAAGATATATGCTTATACTTTGTCCATAGTGTTTTTTTAAGACTAAAATTTGTTAGGATGTCAAGTCTCCTTAAATTGACATATAAACACAAATAATCCAAATTAATATGTCTGTAGGCCTTTTCTTAGATAGTGGTGAAGTGAGCCATCTATATTATACAGCAGTCTAGAACAATTAAAGCAAAGGTATGGGGAAAAGAAAAAGCAAATTGAGAGGACGATACTTGATAAGCTCAAGCTTAACAGGAAACTCTGGCAAAGCTGCGGAAGACCTGGGAAAGGCTGGAAGAGTGGGTGAATAGAACACAGCAGTGGACCCCAAACATCCTCAGAGACACAGGCAATTTTTTCAAGTGTACCTTGGTAATTCAATGGAGGAAAGAATGATTGTCTTAAGATAGGGGGCTAGAGAAAGTGGAATCAATAATTATTGTACAATGTTGAACAGAGCAAAACATAGGACACTGATCCTGGAGATAAAGACATAGAAGGAACACTGCTACAATCTGTCTGAACATACTGATACCCACAGTGTTTATATGCTAGAGTGGTGTTCCTACCTTTGTAGAATTTACTCCATAGTTCATACCACAGTGGTAACTGGAATAAGACAGTATCCCTACTAATTAATAGTCACAGAATGGCAGTACTCCCTTTACGGCTGAATTTATAAAATGGTAGTGACCTTGTCATGATAGAATTCGCTCTGTGGTGGTACTCATATTGTAAAAATTTTACAGGACAGAGTACAGTAAGAGTTTAAACTGAGTTATCAGGCTGTGGCACACTGGGATAGTCAAGTTTGTGATGCAGAGCATTCAAACGGAGAAATGCACATAGAGCCAATGATACAACTTTGATCGGCTAAATTCTGAACCTTTTGGTTGCAGATAAGTTGAATTATTCAGCAATATGTCCCAAAGCCACTGAGAGGTTAACTAATGGATGCAGAATGTGAATGAGCCACCCTAACAACTCAACACAGCTCACAGAAATGCCATTTCTTAGAGTCACTGCTTTACATTTCAGACATCTAGAAATCCCTTAAAGGGGATCCCTTAAAGGGGATAATAAACTGATGAAAGAGTAACGGCTTCACCCCATTTGTAGAAATTAAAATCTAAAATTTCCAAAACTTACACACAAGTAAATAAAATGCTAACAAAGCAGAACTCGACACTCTTTGAAGAAAAGCAACAAGGAACAGATGACCAGTATTGTATTACTCAAGTTTCAGAATCCTACACAAAATAAATACGTTTAGAATTAGAAAAATATAGCTTAGAATGAATAAAAATAAATAAGTGAGAATGTGAACCAAATTATAGGATAGATACTTGAACATGATTCATTGTATGAGGCTCAAAGATTTAAGGAAAACACGAACACAATTAAAGGTAAATAATGACTACAAAAGAACAAACTACAAGATTTATAGACAGAAAGGATCTAATGTTTGTTAAGAGTAACTGTCAAAAAAGCTTGGCCATTGGCTAGATACTGTAACAAGACACCCATGACTTACATAGAGTAAGAGAAGGAATGTGCTGTAATGGTAAAGAGATACTGACTTTGGGGTAGCAGCAAGAGACCCAGAGATTGTGAAACTAGAATTTAAGGAAGGATGGCAAACAGTAAATTTCAGAAAAGAGAAGTAAGATTCTTTCATGTTCTATGAAAAAAAAAGTCAACTCACCTATCCAAATAGTTCAAACAAGTTACAAAACAAATGAACATAGAGAGCACATAAGAAAATAGTTACATAAGTAGAATTTCACACAGAGTTTAAAAAATTCAAAGAAAAAAAAGAAAGATAATACCCTCGTGTTCTTATCCTAGCTAACATACTCATATAGCTAAGGGGAAGACCTCATGTTAGGGCACGTTCCATATCCCATACCTCTCCCCATCCTCCATCTCCACGAGGATCTCCTCATCCCTTCACCTCCCCATCCGAGCCCTCACCAGACTCTCCAGTCCCCGGGGCTTCCACTCTCTTGAGGGTTTGATGCATCTTCTCTGACTAAACTCAGACCCAGCAGTCCTTTATTGTATATATGTTAGGTACCTCATAACAGCTGGTGTATGCTTACTGGTTGATGGTCCAGTGTCTGAGAGATCTGGGGGTCCAGGTTAATTGAGACTGCTAGCCCTCTTATATGGTCGTCCTCCTTCTCAGCTTCTTCCAGCTTTTCCCTAATTCAAACACAGGGGTCACCAGCTTCTATCCATTGGTTGGGTATAAAATATCTGCCTCTGACTCTTTGAAATGTTTGTTAGGTCTATCAAAGGGCAGTCATGATAGGCCACTTTTTGTGAGCACTCCATACATAACCTCATTAATAGTGTCAGGTCTTAGTCCCTTCCCTTGAGCTGGCTCCCACTTTGGGTCTATCACTGGGTCTTCTTTTCCTCAGGCTCTTCTCTACTTTTTTCCTGCAGTTCTTTCAGACAGAAACAATTATGGGTCAGAGTTTTTGACTGTGGGATGTCAACCACATCCCTCACTTGATGCCCTGTCTTTCTACTGGAGGTGGACTTTCAGAGTTCATACATAGTATAACGTTACATTAAAGTTTATTTCTAAATTTAAAAACAGATGCATTTCAGGTATTGAAAGGTGTTATAAATTAATCTGTATATATGCTATCAATTAAACTTCAAAATTTCAGTGGCATTAAATCAGGAAAGGCATAGGACAAAATTTATTCCAAAAATATGAAAGAGTAGAAAAAATATTTTCAACACATATATCTAAAATTTTTTCATCTGAATCTTAACGAAGTATTTGACCATTCAGATATAAAAAGGAGTGGAAAACCATGTTAGAAATGGCAACAGACTGTAATGCAAACTTGGTGAGAGGTCATATAATGGCGACAGCTCAGTTTGTAGAGCACTTGTGGGCACAAGGGAGGACAATGATAAAACTAAGAAATAGTCCCATATAGCGCATCTCTTGACTTCCCGAAACTCCAAATTCCAATGAATCTAGTACTTTCTTCTGGCCCCCACAGGTACCAGGCACAAATGTGAACAAATACACATATATATCAAATGAAAATAAATACATTTAATAACATAAATTAACTGAAATTTTAAAGATGAGATTTAAATATGAAAGCAGCAAGGTTTAGTAAGGATGTAGAACAATTTGAACTCACGCAAGAGTGTGAAACAGTAAGACTCATAGCTGTTTCAAACCCATCCTCAGGAGACGGCACATCAAAGTTACTGTGCAGAGACATGAATCTCCACAAAGTACTCCTATGGGCTCAAATGATCTGCATTTACACTGCTAAAAGAACTCAAATCCCTGGTACCCCTGAACAAGCTATCAGAAAAGAAACTGACATTTTCACCTAGTAAGGTGCCAAAAACACAGATAAAAAACAACAAAATAATCTCTTATGGGTATATTTCATGAATTAAAAATGTTGTGCTTTTATTATTAATAATATCTGATTAAATAGTATATGACAATGGATTTAAAAACACACCAAGGATATGATTAAAAATAAGTTCTCTTTTCTTTTTGTCTGTTCATTGATTCCAAAGCCAAACACTATACATATACATTATACACATACATATACATATACATATGCATCATATACATATACATCATACACACACACACACACACACACACACACACACACACACACGAATAAATAGAAGATACACAAGTGGAGAAATCCAATGTGACCAAGTCAATGGATGTCACCATATACCCACAATATCATTGTGACCTACTTGACAGTAATCTAAGAAATCTTGATGAATAATTGAATATCACTAGATTGACAAACTGGCTTTTTATTCTATAATTAGTGACAATAAAATCTCTAGTAGCAGGGGCTCCTCATGTTGCTCAAGCTGGTCTCATACCTCTTGGCCCACAGAGTTCCTCCTACTTCTGCCACCTGAGAAGCCAGAACAATAGTATTGTATGCACACCCAATATTCCATCACCCATGTATTTCTAAACAATCCTTGGCTTGGGGTTTTGGATGTTTTTGCCAGAACATTGCATATAGTAGATTCTAGATGGACAAAAGATGAGTCTTCATTTTATAACATAAGAAAACAAAGCCTGCATAGAGCATTTTCAAGAAGTGCTGTTGTAGGCAAGAGGATCTCTGTCAACTGAAAAGTGGGAATTCTTCTCTTAATCAAGCCAATATGGAGTGCCTTGTATATTGTTCACCCCAAGGGTGGCATTTCTGATCCACACCCAGTACTTCACCAATTCTCACAGTAACCAATTGCCTCCTGCAAATTGATCTATTGCTGGCAGTGATATTTGTAGCTTTACATATTGTATCTGTTTTTATTAACTTTTCTCTACTGCTGTTCTTTCAAAACCCTCCTCCATGTTCTCACTGCTGATAGAATGAATGACACATTGGCTTTGAGAACAGCTAGTGTCTTCTTTCCCATTTGTCTTAGTTATTTCTCCATCTTTAAGGCACTGTGGTAAACATACTCTTGTTTCTCAGATACACCAACCTCACTCATTTATTCAACCCCATCTTCTTGTCGCTCAGCCAAACACAGGCCATGGAATTTCTCCTCATTTTACAGTCCCGTGAGAACTTCCCATCATGCATCATTATTTGATATCTACATCAGTGTCCCTCTTATAATGTGCTTCAAACACAAAATCAAAACTTACTTTTTTATTCTGTCTCTCCAATGCTTGGAATTTTGCTTTTTCAAAGCTGCTTTTCAAAATAAATGAGTGAAAGATTGAAATAAAAGCAAACAAGTCTCATATCAGATTTGACATTCGGTGTTAGCCAAAAACGGGCCAGGAACATCTCACAGGCAATGTTTGTTTCCTAAAAGTGCAAGATGAATTTTGTGTCTTCTCATTTTCCTGGAGCAACTCTGTGGAATTCTAACTGCAAGGCAATTTAAAGAAGGCAGAAAATTCAACAAGTTCAGTTAATTACATAGCAGCTTTCCTCGGGCATTTCAACCCTGTTTTTAAGTCTAAAGAGAATCCTGTTAGTGACTGCAATAGACAGGACTTGTCTGAAACTGTCACCATTAGACCTATAGATTTATTATTTTAACATTTCTCTTACTTCCGGTACATCAAAATCAGAAACAAACAAACATCATGCTAATTGAATAATTGGTCAAGAATTATTTTCTCAGAAAAATTGCAAAGAGAAGTTGCTATTCTGAACAGCAAAGATTAAACAGTAAATGCTGTTGAGTGGAGCAGTAGTGCTATTACTTCTATCATGCTATTAGGAGCGTATGCTCCTGTTATTACTAAAAACTCACTAAGAAGGTGATGAGGATAAAATGGGAATTTTTAAACTGGAGAGCAAAATTGAGAAGTAGAGGTCAGCATAAAATAATTAAACTTTAATTAATGGATTACAGTGAGAAATAGTCTGTCATGAGGGAAATTGTATTTGAATTACAAACACTTTCCCTAAAGCCACCAGTCACTCATCAAGGAATATATAGTATCATCTCACATAGAAAGTGTTACAGATCCAAGCCCAGAAACGTCACGAAACACATTGTTTTCATTTCAATTCCTTTCATGTGCTCCCTCCCCCATGCTCATTGGAGTTCCCTGGGCATCTGTTCCTCATATTTTCTTTCAGTACTGAAAGCCAATAAACAGTTTGCATACATTAGAAAAAATCAGACCTATCCTGGGATAGTGGTGCATGCTTGTAATTTCATTACTCAAAGGGTGAGGTAGGGGCACAGAGAATTAGAGGCCAGGCTGGCCTGCAAAACAAGAACTTTCACTGGAAAACAAAAACAAACAAACAATAAATTGGACTTCTAGAGAAAATGAAAAAAAATTAAATAAACAGCAGAAAGATGTATTCAGAGTAATAACTCTGAAAGCCATCAGAGGCTGCTAAAATTCAGACATGATGGTTGCTATGCATTCTTAACTATCTACGGTGATATATTGTCTAACAGTAGGAAATAGTTATACTTAATTATTTTCAGTATATAAACAGTGAAAGCTATGGGGAAAACCCATAATTTTTAAAAGTATTTTCCCATTTAGTAGTTTAGTCATTTTAAGAAGTAGAATTTGAATAAAGTATGTGTTGCTAGCTCAGAAGTGTGGTGAGAATGACAATCCACCTTGCCACTGTTGTGTCATTTTTACCATGATCAAAGCCATGGCAATTAAGAATGGCATTACTGGGGGTTTTCAAGTATTTTTGAACTTACTTTTTTGTTTTATGTTTTTTTTTTTAATTTGCGGTTTTACTCATTTTTGTCACTTTGTCATATGATAAACAACTAAGGGGGTAACCGGGGACAAAATAAAATCAGAAACAGACAGACAGAAAAGGGACTAGGCCAAATAGGGTGGGGGAATGCAGAAAATGGTCTCTGATCCCTGGTTTTATTGTTAACCGTGCGACTCATACAATTACATCTCCATATTAATTTCTTCATCTGTGAAACAGAGGGCCAATATGACTGGATGATTATTCCTTTCAGTATGATATACAATGGCAAAAGAGAATAGATAGTATGTGATTCCACTCTTGTGGCAATCAAAAAAGGCAGGATCAAGGTTTGGTAAAGTAACACAACAAAAAACGGATTTATTGACTGGGAAAGAACCAAATGGATCATTCAGAAGTGATAAAATATTATCTGTGTTTGTTTAGATGACAGGCTAAAGGGCACCGCTCATGTTGAATGTCCTGCCAGTGTTCACTGTATCCAGAACTCTAAAATTTGGGTAGACTAAACCTCAGAAGTAAAAAAAATATCTGTAACAACTACCCTCATTTGCAGCATGAGAGACAGTTAGGACCTGGCTCTTGCTCTGAACTTTATTTTCTACCTACTTTGCTTTCCTGGAAGCTGTGTCTGAACTAATGATCATGTCCTGGCTACTAAGCCTGCCTTTTAACAACAGTGAAACAGTCACCCCTTCCAACTCAGCCAAGCTATGTGGAGCATGTCTGTCCTGGAGCCTAGCAGATGCCAGAGGAAAGCCAGGCAGAACTAGTGAGTTTGAGGCATCCTTCCAGGATTTCTGTTAAGTCTTTTTGACTTTGTTCATCTTATGTCCCCCTAAGACCATCATTCAGGACTGTACATGGCATTTTTCTCCTTGTCAGTATGGAGGAGGGAATGGAAAAAATGCTGTGGAAAGTTGTAGGATTGAATTTATGAAATAGAAGTTTAGTTTTAAAATGACATCTCATGAGTTTTGTTGATAATGGTGATTGCTGAGTTGCTATTTGGGGAACAGAATCTCACTGTGTAGACCAGACTTGCTTCAAATGTGCAACAGCTCTCTTTTATTTGCCCTGTGAATGACAGGATTACAGACATGTGCCACCAGACTTCATTGTAGAAACTTTTAATCCCAACCTTAGGTTTCTACCCTGCCTAGCAACTTGAGGATAGTGATAAAATAGTCAGATTTTAATAAAACAGAGGTTAGATATTTGCTCAGCTCTTATGATGTTTAAGGCTTATTGTAAATATAAAGGTTGTGTGTATCTTCTATCTGGTAACTAAATGGTCAGAGGTGGGGTAGAAACCCTGGGTCTGAATGAAATAATTTCTACAAGGCTTTGCAGTGTTGTTATCCATATCTCAATTTCCACATCTCACACCTATTGCCATTCCTTTTCCAGGAACTGACCTACCATTTTGCAAGCTCCTTGAAGAACTGGCTTTAAAAATCAATAAATCGTTTTCTTTAATAATTTTTAGATGGCAAATGTTTTTATATCTTGCATCTTAACCTGCCTTCTCAAGCCCACATTGCACTGGGAACATGCCATGGGTTGTTCCTCTTACGCCATGTAAAAAACACATACTCCCACAGGCTGCCCAGGTAAAAATCTCTCCACGGAGACATAAACGTATATATTGAACATCTTTCTTTCTGGAAAACTCAGATCTTTTTGGAACTTATGTGTTTTAATGAGGTGCATTTATGTTCCATTGTTACCTTTTTCTCTAAGAAATCGGGACTAACTGCATTTTCACAGTATTTTTCTTTACTGTACTTGTCAGAAACACACAGTCCACATAAAATGTCTGTCAGCTCATATGTGATGTCTTTACCCTTCTATTTGTCTTTTCCGGAGATGTTTTCTTAACTATGTGAATAAATATAGAACACAAACTTGTTATTAAAAGCATACTAAAAGTCATAGCCTATATAAACTTGCATTGAATGTTTCGATATAGTTATGAGCTACTATGTGGGTGCTGGGAATCTAATCAGGGTCCCCCGAAGAGCATGCTGTGCCAACTCTCAGTCCCCTAGGGGTTTTATGTACTCGCCTGCTTGCTTACTTACCTGCTTACTTGCTTGCTTGCCTATTTATTTTCTTGAGATATATATGTAAGCCTGGATGGTCTGAAACTCATTACGTAGATGAGGTTGGTCTTGAACTTATAGCAATCTAGCTGTCCCTGATTCCAAAGAGCTAGGATTGGAGTCAGGAACCACCATAGGTGGTTCATTACAGAAATTCTTAAATGTATGTGGATTTTATGATTTCTCCACACCAGCTTCACCCCTCAAGCCCACTCCCCTCACTTACTAGTCACCTTCCTTTACTCTGTAACCAGTTTTTGGTTTTCAAGTCACATTTTTTCATTCTTCTTTCTCATTAAGACCTTTCTTTTTCACTCTTCTAATGAATTCCTTCCTAGTACCATTACTTAAACTTAACTACCCTACCTCAAGTGTACTTATGTGTCAGCACATGCATTTCTCTCTCTCTCTCTCTCTCTCTCTCTCTCTCTCTCTCTCTCTCTCT
>JANHMN010000001.1:160320231-160336486 GCA_030674055.1 Rhabdomys pumilio
AGAGAGAGAGAGAGAGAGAGAGAGAGAGAGAGAGAGAGAGAGAGAGAAACCTATTTCTCCATAGAAGGGAAAAGCATGCACTGTTGATCATTTTAAATCTGGGATATTTTCTTTAACACAATAATATCTAATTCCAATATTTTTATTCAAAGGTCATTACTCTTTTTCCCAGATTGCTACATGACAATAGAGACACAGTAATCACTACAGTGACTGCAGCTATATTGATAGAAGACAGATACTAAAGGATTTGAAGCTCAAGATCTGCCTAGAAAACAAAAAAGACCTCATTTTAAACGAACAAGCAAAGAAACCTAACTGCCTTGTTTGTAGTCCTACCTCAGGCCTTACACACTTGACTCCTCAGGCCACTTAGTGGCATCATTAACAAGGCTACATTTAAGTGTTACCTTGTGATTCTAGCACCATGATATCTGCCTCTGTACTTTGGTTGTTGGTTTCCATGCTAGAATACAGTCTTACAAAGGCCAGTTTTTCTTGATGTTTTCTGCACAGTTTTTTGGACTTGGGCTGACAAATGTGCTTAGCAAATAGTTGTATTATTCCTGTTCCAGAGGAAACTAGAATTTTATTCAAATAGATTCACTTAGCAACATTCTGCTTTTTGGTAGGAAATATGAGCAGAAAATTAGGAAATGATTGATGGGTTTGGGACACTTGGAAGTTATCAACCATGGGAAAGGGAGATTATATGATATCTTTCAGTCAAAAAGAAGTTAGGAAGCCGAAAACCTGGAGGGCTGGTAGGAGAGCTCCTGATTCTGTAGAAAATGAATAGAGCCCCAACCCCATCAGTAGAAGCAGTAAGGAAGAAAAGGTAAACACCTTGACCTCTACTGTCCTGTTTCACCTCTGCTTTCAGTGTTGTCTACTAGCCAAACACAGTGGAGAACAGCAGTCAGTGGAATCCAGAGGTTCAAACCAAACTTCAGCTTCTCAAGTCTTAGAAACAAGACAAGAAGGAAGGTTGCGGAGAGCCACAGGCTCACAGGAATGTCATAAATAGTCCTGGAATGTATATGAGTCAATGTCCTTCAAATAGGATCTGAAAGGAAACCTAGAAATAGAATCCAAATGACTGTTTATCTCAAAGGGTTTAGGAAACGTCAGAGGCATGAAGTAAAAATAATATTTAAGGTGACATGATATAACCTAGATAGAAAATGACACCCCACAAAAATTGGGCAGTTGGCTACACCTTTAAAGGGTGATGCCAGTTTCATTTTGTTTTCCTTTGTTGTCTTTTGGGGGTTTATTTCATTTCCTGGTTTTGTTATTTTATTGAGTTTTTGTTTGTCTTTTGAGAAAGAACTTAAATTTTGGTATGTGGGAAGATGAAGTGGATTTTGAAGGATTTGGTGTGAGGGACCAAATATGATCATTATATATATAAAGTTTAAAAACCTTTAAAATAATGAAAATACTAATTTGAAAAAAGAGATGTAATCCAGGGAAATATAGGAAATCATGTTGTGTGGATATAGAGTCCTTTGGAATATGGTTGTAATGAGGAAAGCAGCTTAACCCTGTCATGTGTTTCCTGTCATGATGACGTGCTCACCAAAGATCTCAAAGCAGGAGAGCTGACCATGCAGTGGAGCTCTGAAATCCTGAGTCACAAGAATCTTTCTTCTTTCAATATTCATATCAGGCCCTTTGTTCTAGCAATTGAAGAACATTTTGCCAATAGCAACCTGAGAATGTTCTGCTACCAAAGTGGCTTCCAGTATCTTAACATCTGCTACCAAGAAATATAACAAACCCTTTGAGTACTCTAAAAAATCAGTGTGTGTATTATGGCTGGGGTGTTTATACCTTTAAAATCCAATGTCACCTTACAATCGGGGTCTGAAGAGCTCCCTCTCCCTTCTGCAACAGGAAAGTATGAAGGCAGGATGTGAAGAAATACTCAGTACAATATAAATTATCTGTTGATCATTTAATCTGACACTATAAGAAATAAATGTGTATTCATAAATGGCCCCCTTTATGGTATTGGGGTATGACAATCTAAGTTCACCAACAGAACTGATGATTTTAGATACATTTTATATGTGTTGTACCTTTACTTTTTATGTATATGAGCACACCGTAGCTATCTTCAGCATTTAATCCCATCACAGTTGGTTTTGAGTCACCATGTGGTTGCTAGGTATTGAACTCAGGACCTCTAGAGCAGCCAGTATTCTTAACTGATGAACCATCTCTCCAGCCCCTGAAAGAAGGGACTCTTTTAAGTGTACTGCTGATGGAACTAAAATTGATCATTTCTATAAAAAGGAAGCAGGTAAGAGATGAAGCCTAAAGACCAAATACTAAGTCTTTTGGTCTGAAGAAACTAAAGGTTCAATGAATTTCCCCAGCAAAATTTTGTTTCCCCCATTCTGTTTGTAGATAATTTTAGCTCAGAAAGAAAGTTCTGAGTGAGAAACAGCATGTGGAGAACCCAAGCCCAGGGTTGTTCATTTCTAGACTTATCTCTTCTTTTACATAGTTAGTTTAGAAAGAAAGGCAAAGAATGAGAACAAAGGGAGAGAAACACAGTCACCCTGGTTATATGGCCATGTGGGGGATACCTGCTGCCTGCTTCTCCTCCCATTGCCCTCACCAGTGGCTGGAGACCAAGGCATCAGGAGAATTCAGAGCAAGCAGTGAGTCTGACCATGTCAAGATGCAGGATTTTTGTACAATCTTCCATAGCATCCTCCTCCCTCTTGGTCTTGTTGGTCTTAACAGCAAGCTTTGAGTGGAGAAGTACTAAAGACATTTTCCTTGCTTTACTGTAGTTATGAGTGCTAACCTCCCTCCTGGAATCAAAAGATAAGAAAACAGAATGATTTAATCCATATGTTAATTATTGAAATTAGAAGTGCAAACAAATATTTTGGGACACTTTGAGTTGCTTCCAAATGTGGCACTTTCCATTTTAAGCTCAAAGTGCAATTGTGTATTCAAAGCTCAGATCTTCATGGAACCTCATGCATTATGTATGCCTTACTTCCCTGGGACAAGGAGGATGTCACGCTCTGTATCCTGCTGAAATAGGAAATTATTTCAGAGAGAGTTTGACTTGAAAAGTCTCAAAACTTTAAAAGGAAAAGCAAAAGAAAAACTTGGGGTATATTTTTTTGAGGGACACAGAAACTTACACTAAATTAGAGGCTCTATTTGGGTTAAAAACAAAGTTCAATGAGCATTGACATAGTATACTAACAAACAAGAACATCTTTTATGGAAAAAGAAACAGGTTAATGGCACAGTTTTGTGTCCTGGGCATAAATGGTTGAGTTCTCAGACAAAGGAGGCTGGAACAAGGCAGTCCAAATTTGGGGTCAGCCTGGGTGACCTGAGTTCCAGGCCAGTCTTATTTGCCAGTGAGACCTTGTTGCAAATTACTACAAAAAAAAAAAAAAAAAAGGTTAGTTCTGAAAATTCAGCACATATTTTCTGTAAAGAACTGGAAAGTAACATGTTGGGCTTTTTACTGATAAGATCTTTGCCATGGTTATCTAATGTTGCTATTGTCATGAAAATGTACAGGGGCAAGTCTGTGCTTTCCAGAATTTGCTGGTCAAAGACATTTGAACTGCAAGCTGTTGTCTGACAACCTCCACATTAGCCATCCATTTTAGGTTAATACTTTCACTAGGCCAAGTTAATGAGTAAGGTATCGCCTATTTTTATAAGAAAATTATTCTACTTGATAATCTTTTTCCTCTATCAGCAGTTGAACGAGTGAAGAATTTCTTGTATCAACCTCAGTTTAAAATGGGAGATATCGACACTGCAGACACCAATGTGCTCTTTGGAATGCAGACAGATCAAGCATCCTGACTGTATTAGTTTTAGCACTATCCTAGTCACATTTAATAAAATCTTATTAATACTTTCTATAGCCAGGCCTGCATACATTCTGACATCTAAGTCAAAACTGAATCTTAATTTCCATGACTGGGACCCAAGGATCTGGACACTACAAAGCTTTCTGTGACTCCAGGGAAGACCAGGTTCCCAGATCAGGGCATCTGCTCACAGAGACTCCATTCATCAAAGAAGAACAAATATGAACATGAGGGAGATTGGGTTTGGCAGAGTAGATTCTACCCCCAATTCAGAGTAAGCCAAGCCACTAACACTCTTACCTCCAGAACAGTTGTAGGTAAGGGGTAACCCCTTTTATGCCAATCAGTAATCAGTTCAGAGTTGTCTATGAGTTGCTAGACATATATAATTATGAAATAGACAAGAATGTCCTAACAGTAGCATAAAAGAGGTTACTGATATTACATGAGATCTCATGCCATTTATCTTGCTTTATTTACATTTTTCTCTTTTTCATGTATTTGTATAATTGTGTGTTCCTATATGTAGGGAACACATGAGCACAGAGTTGTGCATGTTCCTAAAGTTGGTGTACAGAATCTTCCTACGGTGGTTTGAATATGCTTTGCCCAGGGAGTGGCATTATTAAGAGGTGTGGCCTTTTTGGAGTAGGTGGGGTCTTAATGTAGGAAGTTTTTATGTGACTGTGAGTATGGACTTTAAGATGTCCTTTCTAGCTGCCTGGAAGGCAGTCTTCTGTGTGCCTTCAGAACAAGATGTTGAACTCTCAGCCACTCATGGACCATGCCTACCTGGAAGCTGCAATGCTCTGATTTTGATGATAATGGATTGAAACTCTGAATCTGTAAACCAGCCCCAATTAAATGCTGTCCTTATAAGAATTGCCTTGGTCATGGTCTCTGTCCACAGCAGTAAAACCCTAACTAAAATAGGAGTTGTTACCAAAGACAAGGGTATTACTGTGACAGGCCTAACCATATGTTTGTTTTTAAGAATGTGGATTTTGGGACTTTGGATTTGAAAAGCAATAGAATGCTTTAAGTGGGCTTAATGAACCATTCTAGTAGGAATGTGGAAGACAGTGGTGCTGAGGGTGATTGTTATGTAGGTCTGTTGGCCCAAGAGTTTTCAATGGAGAAGAATGTTAGTATGAGGCCTACAGTCTGTTTTTGTGATATTGTGGTAAAGAACATGTCTGTCTTTTGCCATTATTCAAAGAGTCTGCTTGAGCCTGAGGTGAAGAGATTTAGATTGATTGCTTTGACAAAGGTAGTCTCAAAACAGCCTGGTATAAATTTTGTTGTATGGTTACTAATGTTGAGTTTTATGAAGACAGTGACTTTAGGGCATGATTCTACCCAGCTAAGCTCAAGCCCAGGCATGGTGATATAGACTTTTAATCCAAGGAGATATAGCCAAGCAAATCTCTGAATTCAAAATCTATCTGGAGAACAAGTTCCAGGATGGGCAGTCTTAGGCAGTGAAGAAGTTGGAAAACAGAAAGCTAGTGATAATGGAATAGTACAAGGGGTCATATTCCAGCTCCAGCATGCACCAAAACTCAGCAGCTATGGCCATGTGGCTCTGGCATTAAAGTCAAATGTAGATGGGAGGACTACTGGGATAATTGATGCTGGTTAGCTGGAGCTAAGAAATTAGTGGTGATTTAGAAGAGACCAGCATCACAGAGGTGAAATCTTCTGGAAAACGTTTTCTGGGATCACGAAGAAGTTGTTTTTCTAGAGATAGCCAAAGTTGGACCTCATGCTTCAGCTGGACTTGGCAATGCATAAGAATCACTAAGATGGTACTGGTTTTGAAGGTATAGAGGAGTTATGGAATGTAGTTGAGGCTTGGTACTGCAAGAGTCAAAGGAAAGCCATTGGTGAAGGTGGAGACTCAGTTGCAGTTGATGACCCAGGACTGAAGTGGTCATGTAAAGAAGTTAACGCTTGGCACCATGAAGAGGATATGAGAGGCTTTTCATGAAGCCTCGTTTTAGCAGAAGACTCCCATGTATTGGACAAGCCAGTACCATGGGATTATCACCAAGAACAGCCACAGCTGTGGAGTCAACCAGAGCCTGTGCTACAGAAAGCATTGCTGGAGATGTGACCCAAGCCTTTGTAAGAGCCCAGGAAATTATGTGTGGATCCCAGACATTGGAAGAAGCTGTAATATTGAAATTGCCTTAGAGACCCCAAGATGTTTGAGATGCCAGAGCTGTGGGTTATCTGCTGAAGAAAGTTGCTAGCAGGGAGTGGAACCAGCCAAAGAGAATTGTGCTGGAACCAACAAAGATCAAAGAAGTTGGAGATCTGAAGAGCGCTTTAATATTGGACATAAAATTTGGAGTTTGCCCAACTGGTTTTCTGTCTTGCAACTATGTTGTCTCAACTATGCAAATTATAAATATGCAATATAAATATATAAATGTATGAAGGGCTTTATAGTCCTAAAAGCACAAAGGCAGCTGCACTATGAGGCAGACTGTCAGAAAGATATAAAAGCAGGCATGTACAAAGGCAGGCAGATTCCTGAGTTTAAGTTCAGTCTGGGACATAGCTAGTTTGGGCCCAGGTATGGTGAGAATAGTAATATCAGTACAGGATCCCACACAGCTAGTGTATTGTCTGTGCTTACAGAGGCAGGCATATGTCTAAATTAATGTTTAAAAAAATGTACTTGCTATCTCTTCCTGAGAATCAAAGAACTGGGGTCATGGAATGCTGATTCATGGGATAATCAAAAGGGAACCTGAAGTAAATGACTGAATTGATTGGTAAATAAAAGACTGGGTCTTGGACTGCAAGAGCTGAGCTATTTGTATGAGCTGACTGGACATCTCCAGAGAAAGTTTTCTTAAGCAGAACACAGGCTGTCAGCTTGTACCCATGATTAGACTTCAATTCTTTTTTTCACAGCTCTAAAACACTCCTTCCTCAGAACTCCTCTCTAAGCTGAGGCTGGTTTTTGGCAGTAAGTTTCTGGGGTGCTCTATCAGATAACCTAGTTGGCCTGTTCTCAGCTTTTCTGGGTATGTCTGTGTGTCTGTTTGTCATTTCTCCATTTCCTTACTGCCCTAGTCAGGCCAAGTCAGGTCAAATCCCTGTAACTGTATAAGGTTATAGCAGGGAATTTCCCTGTCTTCACCTTCTAAGGCTGCTATTTCAGGCAGATTGCCAGGCCTACGTGATATCTGTGGGTTCTGGGAAATATAACCTCAGGTCCTGCCTGCACATGGTGTTCTTTAGCCACTGAGAAGTTTCCTGATCTTCTCATGCTCTATCTTAAAGACAACACTGCATGATCAAAGAAACTATAAAGATGTAACTAAACCATCTGAGCTTTCCATGTAAATGATCCCTTTACTGTTTTATGAATATAATACATAGTTTCAAGTTCCATTAAATAGGGGAGCATCAAAGAGCTTCACTTATGGTAAGAAATCTTAATATTTACATATGGTTGTATCAGATTTTTTTTTTGAAAAACAAATATAGTAAACATGTAAAATTTTAAACCCATATTTCTGCAATAAATTAATTAGAAATTTAGATTGCTTGACCACTGAAGCACCATTAATGTATTGACCACTATGGAGAGGCTATCTCTCTATTTCTTTTGCATACAAATGTATAAAAATATATGTAAAAATTATGCTTGGAAAGGGCTATAGATAAATGCTTAGATAAATATTTATAGAGTCCACTCTCCCTTAGATCCCAGAAGTAGCCTTAGAGCATGATGGGAAGTCACATTAGAGTTCCAAGCTCAGGAAAATGACATCCTTGGTGAGAAACTTCAATGGAAATGAAGCTGGACCTTAAGCATTACATTTCTCTCTGGCTTTTTTAAATAGCCAGACTTCATTTTAAAAACAGTTTCCTTTAACTTTAAAATAACCATTATACTTGATTAAGTTTTATGTTTCCTATTTTCTTAGTCATTGGAGACACTTTTATTTGCTGAGTACAAAGAAAGGATGACTAAATTAATAACCATCAGAAATACTCATATCAAATATTTACTCTTCAGCATGCACTGTAAGAAATAAAAATACTATTTAGTCTTATATGATGATGGCCAGCTAAACTATAAATTTAAGACTATACATGCCTGCTGCCATGCTCTCCATCATAATAGTCACAGGCAAATCCTTTGAAACTTTCAGCCCCAATAAACTCTTTCTTCAGTAAGCTGCCTTAGTCATGTCATTACATGTTATTAGAGAAATAGCTAAGACAATAAGTGACAGTATCTTAAATGTCAACAAAATGCTAAACCATACCTTTGTTTTAAAATTAAAACAGTTCTTAAAAACTATTGGTTTTATGGTTAACCCATTTTAATTGCTAATTATACAAATTAATGTGATTCATCATAATTCCATAAAGGCATATATTATACACTGACATTATTATAATTCTAAAATTAGTATTTGGGTTTTGTATGCCTGAAGATAACCATAAAGCTCTCTGTGCCATTATATATTCTTTCCTGTTACCTTGCTTAAGTCTGTTAATTATGTCTTTGTACCAAGAGGGTTAATTTTCCAGGCTAAAACATCCCCATAAAATATCATTTTTGTATTGTGCTAATAACTCAGAAATGTAGGCCAAGTAAATACAAGTGGTGTGTGAAATGAAGCCTTCAGAGCTTAAAGTGCTATTGGCCAAATAGTCAAACATAGTTAGTGTGATCATAAAAGCCTGTAAGAGTCATCCACACATCATGACAATGTCCTTGTCTTTTTGTTTGCAATTTTCCTTTTGCAGCAAATGCTTGGTAAAGACATGCTTTATTCTCGAAGAGAGGCAACCATATACCTTATCTATCTTCATCTGGTGTAGTATAGTTACTGGATTTTCAACATAATTATTTGTAATATTAAACTATCCCAATTGTTGGAATATTATCACATACATTATGGAGTTCTGCAGCTTTTAAAAAATATTGGAATGTGCAATATAAACTAATAAATAAATGGAATTAGCTTGTGATTTATCAGACACACTGACTAGACACTAATTTTGAACTATCCATGGATGGAAAATATCCTTGCAAAAGAACTTAGCAAGATACTTTACATTTCTTATGGAGTATATTCTCTGTAAGAAATATTAAATAGAGATAAGGGGCTGCAGCAAATAAATTATGAACCTTTCTATGAGTTCATGATGATGAAACTTACTGCTAATGTGCATTCTTTAGCATTACTAAATAATTTTTTGAGTGAGTCTTCACCAAGAGCACGTTATAGAAGAGAAAAAAATGAACCAACTAATGAACTCCCAGTCTAGGAGGGTTGAGGTCTGAACGCACTGGTGCACTGTTTCCACACCGGGAGAGGAAGAGGTAAAGCCACAGGGACACTCTTATACTGGGAAGGGCAAGGGCTATAGCCACTGGTACACTCCAGCCCTGGAATATTACCACTGAAATTTGATTCAAAGAAGAATTTGAGCTCTGCTTTCTATGCTGAATTTCAAACCCCTAGAATTATTATGCTCAAAACCTAAAACTGGTACAGCTACTTTATTCAAACACACACTCTATTATACATTAACCCAAATTTAAGATTGAATGCAACTATATGTTTTCTTTACAGTGTATTTTATTTATATTAGAAGACATCATGGTAACGTAGGCAACATTCACAGAACTTACATCATTGGGGTTGCAGTTGTCAAACATGAACTGAGGCAATACTGTATTTATATAAAAAAGAATAGAGAGCTAATCCACAGGCCTAGCACTTGCTGCTTTAGGAGTCAGTATTCCAAAGCAAACACTCATCTTTACTCCCTGTGATAGTAATGGTGATTGATAAGTCAATTTCTTTGTCTCTCCTTCCTTGCATATCTCAACATCTTTATCTTGATTCTATTTTTGTGCCTTTTCATTTTCCTAGTTACATTTTAATTTTTAGTTTTAAAGTATTTAGATCTATTCCATATGGATCCATAAATTTAAATTATGTTATTTGAGGTTTTCCCAACAAGCTAGAATCATCTGAGAAGAGAGTAATACACTAACTATTAAAAAAAAAAAAAAAAAAAAAAAAAAAAAAAAAAAAAAAAAAAAAAAACCTTTCTTAGTCTGAACTGTGGGAACTTCTGTAGGGCATTTTCTTAAATGATGACTGATATGAAAGGGCTCAGGCCACTGCGGGTGGTACCATGCCTGGGTAGTTGAAGCTGGGGTATATTTAAAGACTAACTGAGTAGGCAGTATTCTTCCATAGTTCCTACTTTAGTTCTTGCCTCTAGTTTCATGCCTTAAGTTTCTGTCCTGAATCACACTGATGGACTGTGACCGGGATTGTAAGATAAAATAAATCCTCTTCTCCTCAAATTGCTTTTGATAATGATTTATCACAGCAGTATAAATCCAAAGACAAATTATTTACTAGTTTATTATATAATTTTAATTTAATACTTATATTATTTAATATATTTAATACCTATAATACAATATTATTAATATTACTATATTAACATAGTATAGTTGTTAATTATAGCTATATAGTAATTAGTTATAATTATATTGTTATAATATATAATATTAATAATATTATACAATGGCAAAAGTTAATATATTTCTGCATGATAACAAAACAACACTAATAGACTTTCAGTCAGTTTCATCCCTTTATGGAAGAGCTAAGCAACAGAAATTTCTAGACTATCAGACATTTCATACACTGTCCAATATACTTGCTACATATGATTATAAAGTACTTAAAATGTAGCTTGTGCACTTCACAAAATTAACTCTGAGTTATATTCAACTATAATTTAATTTTAAGTAACCATATTATATAGTGGTACCCAGTGGAATGTATAAACTTTCAGCAGTCAATTGAATTAAGCAGGAACATGGATGCAATATGAGTGGTAGTTGTAGGTGTGGTTCTGATGCTAAGGTCCTGTTCTCCAATTGGTTCTTGATCTAACAATAAAGAAGGCATAGGCCAATGGCTAGGTGAAAGGAATAGGTGGGACTTCCTCATCCCAAGAGGTAAGAGACAAACACAAGAAGAGGAGACTTCTGCATGTTTCTGATGGAGAAAAGGTGACCAGCCACGTGAGATCTCATATGGAGTGGCCATACAGGCTGCTCCTATAGATGGGTGGTCTGAGGTGTTTAGCAGGGACTAGATATAATTGAACAACTAAAGTTTAGGGCAGGTGGAGAGGTGCAGAGCTAAGAGTATTGATAGGAACACACTTTTACAAATGGGAGATAAGTAGTGCCCACCAATTGTGTCAAAAAGCAAGTTGAAATTGAACAACTGTGTTTGTCTGTGTCTTTTATTTGTGAATTCAAGAAAAGTTAGCTGAGGGCTGGTAGCACGGCCCATTCCCTGAACTTAAGCAAGGTAGCAAAGTTACACATACCAGGTAGTGTTCAAACATAAAAGCTCTTTATTTGTGCCAGCTCTGTGTGAATGGATCCTATGAACTTCTTTGCCTTTGATTTGCATGAATCATAGGTGGAAGCATCTTTTCCAAGATTAGAGCCAAGGATTAAGACCATGTCAGCTCTTTTTCAGTGAAAGTAATACATATACTAAGTAAAACACATGTACTAAGGATTATGGATGAGTATGAGTAATCTAGCTTGAAGCCTTTATAAAGAGCCCTGGTCATAACATTTTATGGATAAAGAATTGACAGAAAAAAGACAAGTGAATGATACTCCAAGGAATCTCTCATTCAACATCTTCTTTCCTGTACTATTTTAATTTTATTTGGTGCAGATGATGCAAATGTTTGATGTAATAAGAAATTTCTTGCTTCATTTTTTTCCTCTCACTCATCAGTTTGCAGAAACATATTTGAATACTAGAAGTCAATTGTTATAATGTGATTGTCTCCTGGGACTTTATAATGTAATTGTTGGTTCTGATGCCTGTCACAGATTTGTGTGGAGATATGTATAACATCATATAATACAACTATAAAACATTGATCTGTCATATTTGTTTCTTAATTCATTTAGTAATAATTAAATGCCTATTGTTTTCAAGGTGCACAGCTATCCAGTAAGTAGAAAATAAGAGGAAACAGCATGATTCTTTTCAGAGAATGTAAGAGTCTGAAGTAGGAAAGAGCTTGTGAATAAATTACTATAATACAAAGTATTCCAAAGCAAGGCAGAAGCTAAATATGAGGAACACAAAAGAGCTAGAGCTCAGTTTGCTCTAGAAATGGATTTTATCTAATCAATGGGAACCTGATAAATGTCTGTGTTTTCTTCAGAATTTTAACAAAATGATAGCAGAAGACAAGCATAGAAGAAAATTAGGTTTTTAGTTTCTGTAGTTTTGTGATTATTATGTGGGAAAGTACAAACATACTCTATGAACAACTGAGTAGACTCCTCTGGAGTTAATGTCGATTTTTTTTTTCACTGTAAACTATTTTGCACAAGATCCAAGGGATCTGAAAAGAAATATAGACACTCTAAATATATTTAGCTTTTGAAGACTCACACCCCAAGAAAAGACCTTCAGGGCTAAATAGTTGTCCTTATAGAAGAATCTAAGCTATAATTATCTTTGAAGTCAATTTATTTACAGTAAAAATATGTATTTGTTTTATTTGTTTTAAAGAGTATAGGTCAAAGTGGCTTAGTCATCATTCATTGTGTTATCATAGAAAAGTATTAAGCCAGGCATGGTAGCACATATCTGTAATCTCAGCATTCAGGAGGCAGAA
This sequence comes from Rhabdomys pumilio, assembly GCA_030674055.1. Classification (NCBI taxonomy): domain Eukaryota; kingdom Metazoa; phylum Chordata; class Mammalia; order Rodentia; family Muridae; genus Rhabdomys; species Rhabdomys pumilio. Next base: position 160,332,822 of record JANHMN010000001.1, read on the forward strand.
GCAGGAAGAGTCAATCACAAACAAACAGAAATCCAAAGAAACAGACAAAAACATCTAGGCTAAATATTGAATCTTTATCTCAAAAAATAAAACAAAGATAAAATTCTCAGAAATGTGTAAGATTAAAATAAACATTTTAGAAACCATAAGGTAGAACTGTATGGTTCTTTTGCTAACTGACTTGTAGTGGATTGAATGAGAATGGCACCTTATAGCCTCATATATTTGAATGCTTACTCATCATGGAGTAGATCTTTTATGCGGGATTAGGAGATATGGCCTTGTTGTAGTTGGGTGTGCCAGCTGGGTGTGGATTTGAGGTTTCAAAAGTCTCTCTTTCTCAGCTACTGCTCTAGTGCCATGTTTGTCTGCCTAATACCCTGATGACCTTAGATTTGCCCTTTTAAGCAAGTCCCCAGCTAATTGCTTTCTTTTATAAGAGTTGTCTTGGTCATGAGTCTCTTCACAGAAATAGAACAGTAACTAATACATGACTAGATATAGACCAGCCATGTCTCAGCAAGTCACTATCAAGCCTTCTGCTCAATGTCTGTACAAAGTTACATAGAATTCACCATAGCAGAAATCAGATACTGGTAGCAATTGCAGAGTATCAACTAAAATGCTCATTCATATTTTCTTAAGAGTGATCTATTTTGTCTGTTAATAATATACCTGTTTCTTACATCTTGCCTCTTCTATTTTTTACTTCTTAAATAAACTTCTTTTATACCCCTTCTTAGTAATCACTTGCCAACCTTACACTTTTAAAAAATAATTTACATATATTCTAAAATTATATCACTAATGTAAAATGTGTTTTATAGTTCCATGGTATGATAAAGTATATTACATCACACAAATAAAACAGACAGAAAGTATAACAAATATTCTGAACTCTAAGAAGCTTGTTGTTGTTTTGCTTTTAACAGGAGCAGAACAAAACACCTAGTTGTGGCTATGCTGTTTTTCACTATATTACTGAATTATAGGTAGTAAATCTGCATGCTAAAGTGACAAGCAATAGACAGTGTGCCTTCCTGAGTTAAACACTGTGCGAAGAATGAAAGTTATACTTTCTCATATTCTAAAGATTGTGAAACTATTGAACATCATAATAACACTGCAATATCAGCTGATAGGGCTGGTGTATTTGACAACACAGAGGTGAAATGTTAAATAGCTTAACACTGAGACTAAAAAAAGTAATCCAAACTTGATTAGATATGAATGTTCTGTCTTACCTAACAAGTAGCTAACATAGTATGTCTTTTCACTATTCTGTCTAGTGTTACTGGCTACAGTAACACACTGATACCAGCACAGACAGTGAGATGTAACGAATAGCTTGCAGCTCATGACTATGGACAAAATGAGCCTATTCACATGAATAGGCAGCATAAAAATGTATTTGAGAAATCAATAATGTATAATTTAGCAGTTGAATAGAGATTTTCAAATTATTCTAGGTTGTAAGTGGTGTAAACTGCTTTTACATTAGAAAAGAAGTAAAATAACGCAGTAAAATATAATAAGTTCTTACTGCTTTTTAATAAGAAAAAAATAAATGTTTTATCCTATAATAATTTAATGTCATTTTTAATACAGATTTCTCCCATACCACAGAAATTTAAGCTGAGGCTGTATTTGGATTAACCTTTTGCTTTAGTACTATTAACAATACTCAGTAAGGTAGGTCTCTATTTCTTCAAAAAAAAATCTTGAGAATTATCTGTAGAGCAGCTTTTTAAAAACATAAATGAAGATGAACACTCAAAAGCACTAACAAGGATGTATTCTCAGTAATGCATCAACTCTCAAAACATTAAGGCACTTACACATCTGGTTGTGGAGTTAAAACTAAAGCCTCTGGTGAATATAAAAAAACATTACCTTTGTTAAATTGGAACAATCTTCCCCAAAATATAAAGCAGAAAAATAAATAATAGCTACAGATTATAGTCTACAGATAGAGTTTAGGAGTTCTTTTTCTCCAGAAGAAAGTTCCTTTGTTACAGAATAATATCACCACTCACACCCAGCTAGCTTGGGCTGAGCAGTTTTAGCCACTCTTCACTGGCTATCATGTAAAACATCCAGACTTCAAGTTAGTTCATACAGAATTTGAACAATACCTTTAAGTAACTAAAAATTTAGTTTTTAGATCGGGTATTGTGTAGTCATAGTTGTACTTGAACTCACAAGGTGAGATGAACTTGAACTTCTGATCCTCTTGTTACAATTTTTCCAGTTCTGAGATGACAGGACTATATTACCACAGTTGGAATATGGACCATCAGAGATTAAATATTAAATCTATTTCTAATAGACAAATGGTCATTTATGTTTATAAGATATAATACATTGTTTTATGCATATATAGTGGATGGATTTAGTCACAGTAGTTAACACATTCATCACCTTTCCAATTTATCAATTTTTGAGGTGAGCATGTTAGAAAGTATTTTTGTAACTTAAAAATATCAACATTTTAATATCAAATATGGAGTACATATAGTATGATCTGTCACTAAAATGTATTTCTCTAGTCTTAGTAAGATGCTCTAACTTTTAAAAAAAGAATATTCCTTTTCCCTAACACTCTCCAACTCCATATATTCTGCTTATGAAATACATAATTGCTTTGAACTATAGTCACCTTCTGTTATAGAACCTTATAAACTATCTTTCCTATATAACAAAATATAAAATATACCATATATATTTTGGTATGTAGTAGTCAATCTCTTGTATTCTTACTCCCTTCTTCCCCTTCCAGTTGTTTATCATTATTATTACATTTCTATACTACAAAGCTGACTTGGTTATATTTCAAATATGAATGAGAACAGGCAGCATTATGTTTCTATGTCACTTACTATACTTAGCAAAATATTCTTCAGTCACATCCATGGGTTTTTTTTTACTAACTTACACACTTGTGGGCACATAGATTACTTCTATAGTTTTGTTATTGTGAATAATGCTGAGTTAAACACAGTGAAGTTATGTTTCCATTGTACTTACTGCAGTTTCTTCAATGTATGCTATACTGAGGAGTGGAATTGTTGCTTCCTATTTTTAATTTTAGCCTTGTGATTGAGAACAATGAGCTTTGGTTTTGACAGGCTTACATTAAACTGGAATGAAGATAATATAATTCCTTCTACACAGTGTATCAAGTGGTGGCTACTATTGCTGCTAATTCATTTTATCTCAAAAAGTATAATTTGTCATGGTACTTGGTCTCCGACTTTAGAATGTGAACATGGGTTTCATAGTTACAAGAAATAAAGTCTTTATTGGCAATATTCCAATTACCCTATAATAGCCATAAACACTTTCTAAGGTGTGTGTGTGTGTGTGTGTGTGTGTGTGTTTGTGTGTGTGTGTGTGTGTGTGTGTTTGTGTGTGTGTGTGTGTGTGTGTGTGTGATATGTGTTGCTTGTAGAGGCCAGAAAAGAGTATTAGATCCCCTGGAGGTAGAGTTTCAAGTGGTCCTTAGACACTTGATGAAAGTTCTGGGGACCAGACTCAAGTTGTTTAGAAAAGCAGAAAGAATGTTCAGTGTCTGAGCCATCTCTCCATCTCTCAGTCCCAAGTTTTAATTCCCACATTTTGTCACTCTTATCAAACTTTCTTATGATCAGAATCTCCTTTTTTTT
>JANHMN010000001.1:160336496-160352326 GCA_030674055.1 Rhabdomys pumilio
TGACTTCCATTCTTATCTAAGCAACAGCTTTGATCTCATAATCTTTCTGGTTCCACTCTTACTCTCATTGCTTATTTTCTGAATACTCTTCTGAAGGATATTATTAAAAATATAAAATTAATCATGCTTCTTCTCAACTAAAATCTAACCACTTACTTTCACAATCAGAATGATCAAAGCTTTAAGGGCCATAGGTATTAGGTACAGTACCTACATCCCTCTCCTTGGGAACCTCATCTTTTAATATAGATTTTTAGCTTTACTCTGGTAAAATTAGATGCCTCTAGTCCATGAACAAATGGGCATAGTTTTATGCCAGGTTATTTGTGTACTGAACACATCAATAGTGAACTTTCCTGCTAAATTCAGATGGCTAACACTTTTACTTTCTTTAGAGGTCTTCTTCAATGTAACTATTATGGCTCAGGAGAACAGTGACTGGAAGGCTTGTGTGATAAATGTTAAATACAACTAGTGAGGCTGTATTAGAAGATTCTCAAAAGTTGGAAGGGTAGTACTAACTGAAGATATTTCCTTGAAGACTAATTCTCATCTCAAGATGTTCAGACTTTTCTCTCTACTTCCTGCCTACTGTGAAGTGATGAAATGGCAGCTTACATGCTTCTATTACCATAATCTTCTGGTTGCCCTTAAGTTCAGAAGCACAAAGCTGAGGGGTAACAGAATGAACCTCCTAAGAATGTGAACCTAAATAAATCCTAGTTCCCTTACATTTTTCTTCAGGTTTTTGTAACTGTAGCAAAGCAAAACTTCGGTAGCACAGAGAGTTACCATGTTGAAGATCTTTCATCATTTTTCCCTCACTGCACTGCACCCTGCCTTGGGCCCTTGCATAACTCTCACTGTGTTCACTACTATTTGTGACACTTTCGAAAATGTGTCTTAGTTTCTTTCCCTGTTGCTAGAACAAAACATTCCAATGAAACCAGTGAAAAGAAGAAAAGATTTTGTTTGGTGGACAGTTTGATGGCACCGACCATCATGGAGGGGAAGTCATCGTGGTGTGAACTTGAGAAAACATGTCATATTGCATCCGTCCACAGTAAGAAAGCAGAGAGCAAAGAGTGCTGGCAAGTAGTTCACTTCCTCAGTTTTCTTCAGTCTAGAACATTGTCTCGTAGAATGGTGCCACCCAAAGTTAAGGTAAAGCTTCACCCCCCAAACAATAGGTAATCTCTCATTGGCATTCCTGAAGGCTTGTATTCTAGCAGCTCTGTCAAGTTGATAATAAATTTTGACCATCAGAGTTAGCATGTGTTGATTCTATTCTTAGCTCACTAAAGCCTAAGTTCGCAGAAGCCTTTATTTCTGGCATTGCTCAGTTTCCACAGTTTCTAACAGTACCTGCGGTACGGTAAATAATAAATTGCTGTATAAGTTAGTGCATGAATGAGTTTAGTGATATAGTAGCCCAATAAGCAGTTGCATATTTATTGGCTCTATGTATCTTAGTGAAACGCTGATTTTGAATAAAATAGAGACTTGGAACCAATTTTTTTAAATTTACAATATTGATTAATATTCTAACAAAGTTTTTGTTATACCACACACAACATGGGCCTTTTTAAAGTGATTTATCTTTTTAGGTTGTGCTATTTAACATCCACATTTGTTTATGCATGATAGAATTATAGAATCTTATTTATTTCATAAATATTCATGCACATCATAGAGACTACACATCCATTGATACTGACACATTATTTAACATGTGTGGTGATTACAACTTTCACAATAAGGCCTTATAATGCTTAGTTTTAAAGATTTATTTTACTTCTGTGTGTATCTGTACATGAACAGACAGATTTGTATGTGGTTATGGAAGCCAGAAGAGGATAACAAATCCCCCGGCATTGGAATCACAGGCAGTGGTGAACTGCCCAACATGGGTGCTGGGAACCAAACTCAAATCTTTTACTAGAAGACCAAGAGCTCTTAACTGCTGAGTCATATATCCAACTACATAAGGGTTATTTTTATTGGAGCATGCTTATAATTGTATAATTCCACATAGGTGGAAAACTCTGTGTTTAAAAGTATATTTCTAATACTGACTCAAAGATGGAACTTGTTTTTGCTTACTCAAAGTATATCTGTTGCTGGTATTGATGGTATGCTAGGTAAACAAAGTATGTTCTCAATTTTATTATAATCACCCATACTTAAAGGTTGGGCTTTAAGGATTATTTTTCTTAACTGATAGATCATCAAAGACAATGCTTATATATACCACCCCTATGGACTTAAGTATTTAGTTTGACTCAGTAAAGCCTTAGTTTTCAGACTCTGTCAGAGAATAAAAATGGCCTGAACAGTTGCTGAGTTTACCGACCTAAACATGTGAAAGGTCAGAAACATCAATAAACACAACAGTCTATCTGCACAGGATGTCAGAGACACTGTTCTGAGAACACATTTTCTTTAAATATTTGATTGAATTCATAGAATATGGGGTACTTAGATACCAAAAACACACAGTTGGCAGTATAGCATTAAAATCAGAACTATAGTATTAATTAACAACATTTTTATTTTGTCGAAAGTCATAGAACATAGATTTGCTCTCTTCCACCTTTTTAAGGGTGCTTTAGAGTATTACTAAGTAGGAGCAGCATATTTCTGGAAGCCCCAGCAACATAAGTCCCAATGTTATATACGTGTGTGTGTGTGTGTGTGTGTGTGTGTGTGTATGTGTGTCCAACTATATACATGTATGAATGTACAACTTTGTGTGATGTCTTCTCTTTTTTGGTTCTCACTAGGATGAAGGGATCACTTATTAGACAAAGCTGGCTAGCTAACAAGCCTCTCTCTCTCTCTCTCTCTCTCTCTCTCTCTCTCTCTAGGGCTGAAATCTCATGCATGTGGCATTGTGCCCAGCTTTATTTTGGGGGTGGTGTAAGAATCCCCCCAAATTAGGTACTCATGCTTTCAAGATAAGTACTTTACTGACTGTGCATCTATCCAGCCCTGAAGTGTTCTTGTCTTGTATTCTAAAAGTTTATAATCCATGTTTGATAATTTTTCTGTTTCTCCTTACTTTTGGTAGCAGGCAATCACCATTTCATTATCTAATTTATGATTGCTTTCATTAACCTGTGTAAATGGAATCATGCATAATTTGAACTTTTGTAATTGTTTTATTTCACTGAGAATTATGTTTTCAGGCATCATCTATGTTCTTACAAATCATAGGACTCTATTTCTTTTGTGGTTAAGTAAGGTTTCATTGTGCATGTTAGATTTTCATTCTCCCTTCATCCTTCAGTGGACATTTGCTTCTATATATTGGGTACCTTGAATAATGCTACGCTGAACAGGAGCATGACAAGTTCTCTTCAAACTCTGGTTGAAATTTTAGCCTATATGTACAGGAAAACCACTGTGAGATACTATCTACTCACACTTCTATATTTTTGGATTGTGAAAATTCTGTGTTATTTTCCACAGTAGATATACCCCCAACAGTTTATAAGCTTTCTATTTTCTCCCTAACCTTGTGAATAGAGATTTTTTTCTGTTTTAATATCTGTTTTAATTATTTATTTATTTGTTTGTTTGTTTTATGTGTATGTATATGTGCACACATGGGTTCAGGTGCCAATAGAGGCCAGAAGGGGACATCAGATATACTGGAACTGGAGTTACAAGCAGTTAGGAGCTTCCTAATAGATTGTTAGTATCTGAACACAGATCCTCATCAAGAGCAGGTAGTGGTCTTAACTGATGAGCCATCTCTCCAGCACCACATTTTTCTTTTGCTTATTTAAAATAGTGACTATCAGTACATCCCTTTATAAAGTGATATCACATGGTGGATTTGATTTGCATCTCTCTTATAGTGAGTGATAGTAAGTATCCCTCTACACACTTGTGGCAATTTGTGAATCTTTCTTGAAGAAATAGTTAAGTTCTTTGTCCATTTCCTTTTTACTTTTGTTTTTTTATTTGGTTGGTATGGTGGTTTTGCTACTAAATTGAGGAGATTCCTTATTCATTTTGGATATTCACAATATTCAAATTATCTCTCTTTTCTTTGGGCTGGGCCTACCCTGCTTACTTTTTTTGTGTCATTAGGTTGTGGATGTTTGTTTGTTTGTTTTCTAATAAAAATATCTACATGATTCAATAATTTACCATTGATGCTTATATCTGCTATTATAAATATTGGAGTGTCATGCCAAATACTGTGGGGAGCCGACAGAAGGCGGCTATCACCCTTGCAGCCATTTTGAGCCATATACCCTGACAAGAGACTTGATTACATCAGCCTACAACAGCTGAGCACACTCTGATAACATCTTGTTTTAGATACCCAGGATCTTCCCTTGGGTGTGTGAGACTTAAAGGTGTGATTTAGATCTGAAACTTAAGGACGTGACTTAGAGATTAGATTTAGAGACAAGGCCTAAGGGCATGACTTAAGGACGTGACTTAGAGGTGTGGCTTAGAAGTGAAACATATAAAAGGCAAGAGGCAGACAGAAGACAGTTCAGTTCAACCAGACAACAGATTACTTGACACAGTACAACTTGGAACAGAGAATTAGGTATTAGGCACTTGGCACTTGGAGGAAGAACTGAGAATTAGACAGTACAACTTGGAGTTAGGTATTAGGCATTAGGCATTATGTATTAGGCACTTAGCACTTGGAAGAAAACTTGGAACTGGAAGCTTGGAACTTGGAGGCACTAGGGACTAGGAACTAGGGACTAGGAATTAGGGACTAGGAACTCAAGACTTGGGACTTGCACTAGGAAGAGAGACTGAAGAATAAACGGGATTGAATCACACTCTGTCTGGTCTCCATTCCTCAAGTCCGTCCTCACTCTCTTGCTAAACCCCGACCCGTGGACCAGAGCAGCTTGGGGCAGTGCGGGCTCTAACAATTTAGCCCCCAAGGCTTTTGGCAGTGCGGGTTCCAACATTGACACAGTGGTCAATGACATTTTGACCGCCAAACGTGGGATAGCACGGGCCGCAACAAAATACCATTGGATTTATGTTGCTTCTAAAACTTACAATGATAGTCATAAAATTAGAAAAAATTAAAGACACTTGCAGTGTATTTGACATAGTTCTAACACCTCTCTGGATGTTTTAACTTTGCACAATGATATTTACCACAATAAAAAAGACACTGAAGACTGGACTGTGGTGGCACACGCCTTTAATGACAGCACTTGGGAGGCAGAGGCAGGCAGATTTCTGAGTTCGAGGCCAGCCTGGTCTACGGAGTGAGTTCCAGGACAGCCAGAGCTACACAGAAAAACCCTGTATTGAAAAACAAAACAAAACAAAACAAAACAACCACCCCCAAAATAAACAAAAAAATCCAAAAAACAAAACAAACAAACAAACAAAAAAAAACCCAAAAAACAAAGACACTGAAATCAAGATTGTGAGGTGTTTAGTTTTGTTCTTTTTCAAGTGTTTCTACTTGTGTCCCTGTATGGTTCTGTGTGAAACTTTGTGGGTTGGTCACAATACTGTACAAAACATCATTAGGCGTTGGATAGGCAACGTATCACATTTAAACTTGGCAATGCACAGATTGCACAATAAACAAATTTAAATACCATTTATTTTTTTCTGATTCACAAGCAAGAGATGCTGCCTTAGTTTCTTTTCTGATGTAGTGATAAAATACCCCAACAGGCATTAACTTAAGGTAGAATGAGTGAGGTCTAGTTTACAGCTTCAGCAGGATAGAGTACATCATGGCAAGGAAGATATGGCAACAGCAAAATTTATAGCAAGAGTGGGAGATTGGCTGTTCACATTTTATCCCCATCAGGACACAGCAAGAACAAGATGTAGAGTCAGTGAATAAAAGCTCCAAGCCCATCCTCACCAAACAATTTTATTCTGCATGTTCCACCTCCGAAAAGACCTTTTCTAAACATTAGCACAAGATGGAGACATGTGAGCCTATGGGGACATTTTATTTATTTTCAAGCACAACAGATACTTTTTTGTTGTTATTCTAACTTTTTGTTTGTTATCTAACTTTTTCTATTTGGTTTTCAGCACATAAATCTCTAGCATTTCAGTTATTTTATAAATATTTGATTCTAGTTAATCCTAATTTAAATAGATTATTCTCAAATTTTCTTTTTTTTTATCAAGATATAGAGACAACTGATTTCTAAATGCATGTCATATAATGCAATATATGACATTTACTAGTTCTAATAGTGGATTTTTGTATTCATGTATGTGTATGTGTGATGTATATCTGTGTGTGTATGTGTGTCTATATATGTAATTCTTTCCTCTGAGAAGAGATAGTTTAACTTGTTTTCTAGTTTTATACCCTGTATTTCTTTTGTTTTCCAAATTGTTTTTGCCATGCTTTCCAACTCTAGTTCCCATGGTTGTATAATCTTTCAGTACTTCTTCCTCATGTATGTTTTCCGGGAATTAGATCACTGTCTTATTACACCGTCTTTGCATTGCCATTCCCTCAATATCCCACTGCTGTCCTATTTTGTTTCTTTTTACCTTGCATTTTTAATTGTAATGCATTACTGCTTCAATTTATTCTTCCCGAGACGTTTCCAAATGCATTATTATAGTTTTCTTTCCTTGTAATGAACTGACAGGAAGCAGCTCAGGGGAAGAATAGTTATCTTTGCCCACAGATTCATGGCAGTAAGGCATGAAAGTTAGGGTTGACATTGACATGGGAGCTTGCACCTGCTCATCTCCGGATGACATTTAGGAAGCAGAGAGTCAGATGAAATTGGGGTCAGAATAAAGTACCCTTTCTTGGCCAACTTTTTGTAACAGCCAGACTTCACTTTTGACAGTCCCACAACCTTGCAAACCATCTCCACCATCTGGCAACACTGAGTTCTAACAATTATCTAGTCACATGTTAGAATTACACCACTGTGGGGCACAGCTGTACATGGTCCTCGTGTTTCTAGGCCCTTTTCTCCAAGTTTAGTTTTGGAAGAACCCAAATCTGCTCTAAGATAAAATGATCTTGATGTAGAGATGCCGATCTCTTCTCTCTTTTGCCTCTTCTTTCTCTTATGTAATAAATTCTTTATCTATTCTTCAATAGTCAGGCTAAGGAAAAATATTTGCCCCAAACTCTGAAGAAGATGGTTGCATGAACCTGGGCCAAGGTAACTAACCATGTGACAGGAATTAAAATAGAATTAATCAGATAATTTAGTTATAAGCTAGGGGAAACAAGCCAAAGCTTTGAGTTGGCAATTATTTGTAAATAATTCAGCCTCAGAGTAGTTATTTTGGGAATTTTGGCATGAATGGGTAAGCCTGCAGTTACAACTATGATTGTTCAACCTCCCATGACAGTGTTAACTCAAACTGCAAACCTACTCTGGTCATCAACTGCTTTCCTAAGCTTCATCACAATAGTAATACTGGAGATTAGGCGATGATGATGGTGATGATGATGATGATGATGATGATGATGATGATGATGACATGTGATAATTTAAGTACATCAGCTTCAAGAGATTATAAGTTAGAGAGCAAAGAAAGAAGTTAGCATGATGGGACTGGAGAAATGGCTAAGCAGGGAAGAACATCTCATGACTGCCTGTGACTCCATCATTTCCAGAGGATCAGACATCTTCTGGCATATGCATATCCCTTTTAAAGGAAACTAGTACTATACATGCTGGCAGTAGAAGTTTTGATTTACAGTCTTTTACTAAAGTTTTTGATGTAATTTTAACATTCAATTTATGCTGTGATGATTAGATGTTATTTATCTTATAACAATAAAACAAATAGAAAATGCAAAAATAAAAAGTTATTTTAAAAATGTTCTTGACTTACCAAAATGTGCATCCTTTTATTATTTTTATCCCCAATCTTGGGACTCTCTTGTTCCCTCTATTTGTTACCAATGTAACAGCAGTACCCCCAATAAGTGAGCTCTTAGTTTCAACTTCCTGGGTATGGGGGATATGTTGGGGGTTGATAAAGATCTACTGAATGGTAATTTTATCTATCTACTAATGCAAATTCATGTAGTACTTCTAAAGAAAATAAAGCATAACTTACACATCAAGAATTGTTCTGCAGATTGACTTTTTTATTAATTTATTTACCTACTCAACTACCTGATATTTCACACATATCTTCTGAGTCCTGGGTCTTGTATACAGTACTGGTCCCATACAAAGAATAAAATCACCTTCAACTTTAGTTTTAGAGGTAGATAATAGCTTGAGGATCAAGATTCACGATTTCATATTTAGGAACTTGCTTGTGTCGTTGATGATCTGAATCTTGGTTTTCCAGGTACAAAGAGGTCTTTCTAGTTTCTTTTTATTTTCCAAGAATCAACTTTTACATTATGGCTTTGCCTAGTAACCTAGCAACTTTTATTTCTTTTAGTTCTAAGAAAGCACTTTTAACAACTTAAAGCCCAGCTTAATGTATTTGTATGTATAATGATAGCTCCTGAATGCATTAAATCTTATTGAATGGGTCTAGTCCCTGCCCAAAGTTACCTAGACTGCAAGAAAACATGACACATCACCCACACTAACTAAGCAAGATGTGACACATTTTCCCCCAAAGTAAAGAAAAATCACTTCACTATTTTCCCTGTTTTGACTATCTATATAACTGAAATTATTACTATCAGAATCATTCTCTAACATTTACAGGCTGAAGGAATCTCGGGAGCACAGTGACCTGTCATTGTGATCTACAAAGGAAATCAATTTAAGAGGAAATGCCCTCACTATGTGACCAATTTTCTATGCTGTGATGCTAGGGATGTACACAACACAGGAAAGTGTTAGAGAACAAAGATGACAGTGGTGAAACAGACTTTGGTAGTTATTTAAAGTTAATTAATTTAACCTGGCCTTTCCATATAAACACAACACACAACAGACTGCTAGTGGTAATTGAGTCTGGAAAGGCTCTGAAACGGTTTGAGGAAAACACAGCTGTACTGTGCCACAGTTCTTGTTTGCTCTGGATTCTAAGCTATTTTTGGTACGTGGTTAATAATGTTGGTTTTCTTAAATGGTCTCCAGTGGAATATATGAGCTGTCTTGTCTGATGCTGAAGAAACTGGGGTTTGTAATTGAAGAACCTAAGAAAATTAACTCTATTAAGCTTCTAGATTCTCTGAGTTGAGACACCACTACATCTGTATATAGAGACTCCTGAGGCAGGCAAATAGAGGCCAGTTCATGGCTTCCTGCAGGGACCTTCTGAAGTTCCAAAAAAAATTTGTTGACTTGGTTCTCTCTTTAGTTTATGCATTATTGTTTTAATTTTAAAGGCATTTCAAAGCATCTAGTAAGTCCCTGTTCAATGTACACTGGGTACATTGTACTAATGTTATACTCTTCAAAAGTAAATGTTTCAAATTAATTGATGACATGCTAGGTTCAGACATTGCAATTGCAGTTACCTTCCAACTGTGTTGTTTGTCCTCTTAAGTAAAGATGGCACAGAATACTCATAAGTAATTTGTGTAAAGAACTGTATAAACAGAAGAGCTTGGAATTGAGTCAAATGATTAATTCCATGAACTGTTTCCTGGATTTATTTAGATCTGTCTCATATATCAGGAACATCTTACAAATTTCATGGCTGTACCATCAGAATGAGGAAAGCATTAAGGCATACAAAGTAGAAAATGTATAGTAGAATGTCTTTATAGAAAAGCATATAATACTATAAAAGTATACTTTGTTTTTATGACCCAAAACGAGCACATAAGAAGTTGTTATTTTTGTGAAGCTTTTACAACCCCTTTTGCAGCATTTGCTGCATGGTTGGACATAGGAGTTTATATATACATCACTAATAGCACAACCATAGTGTACATTGAAACGCTTGCATTTAAACAAGCGTCTACAAGATTTATCCCAGAAGATGGAGTATAGGGGCTGTTCTGATGCTAAGGTCCTGTATCCAAATTGGTTCTTAATCTTTCAGTAAAGCAGCCATGGGCCAATTGTTGAGCAGAAGGAATAGGTGGGACTTCCATATTCCTGGAGGAAAAAAGAAAGGGAGGCGAAGGGAGTTTGCCAGGCTTTGGAGAGAGAAAAGTTGAGCAGCTATACGAGGTCTTTGGAGGAGTAGCAACATATGGCTTCTCCTACAGGCAGGTGTTTAGGGATGTTTAGCAGGGACTAGATGCAGCTGGGCATTAAAGGTTAGGACAGGTGGGAGGTGTGAAGCTAAAAGTATTGATAAGGAAATGCTAGCAGTGGGAGTTTAATAATGCCCAGCAATTGTGTCAGACGGCAAATTGAAAACGAACAACTGTGTGTGTATGTCTTTTATCCATGGCTTCAAGGGAAGAGAGGTGGGACTGGTGGTGCAGCCTGTCACCAGAACTAAGGTGGGGTAGCAAAGCTGCAGGCAACAGTGGGGTTTCTGGGTCACGAGTTTGCCTGTTTTTGTGTTGCAGACTTAGATACTGTAGTTATCACACTCAGTGTTATTCATAAGGCATTTTGATCTTATGAATTAAGATTAGACAATTACTTATGACTATACTAGTTATTTCTGAAACTCGCTTGAAGTTCTATTCAGTGATCTCATGATTTCCTACACAGCTGACAGATAGGTTATAAAAAAGAGGCTTGAGTATTTGCCAAGCAGGGAAGAAGGACAGAAAGGGCTGTAATGTTCTCTGGTGAGAAACTAACAAAGAAGAGATGGGTCTGCGCTACTCATTGGTGTTTAAATGCCTCTGGAATTTGTAAAACCACATCAAGATGTGGACATCCTGTTTGCCATGAATGATATTAACAAGTATTCAAATGATACGATAGTCTGCCTCTCATTAGATACAAAGAATACTGAATGTGAAAAATACCATGCACTTGTCATGTTCTTTCAGCACAATAAATTCGGAGTCTTCTTGACTCCAAAGTGTTTATTTTCATAAATTATTTCTACCAAACCCCAATGCTGTCTAAGTGACAGTATCTGCTTAGATTCTCAGAAGACAGAAGTGGCCTGTTTATCGTCAGCTATATGTGCAGATGTTTCTTTATTTTGAACTTAATGTGGTTGTTTAACATTAAGAATAGTTGGGTCACCAAAATTCCTCCTATCAGAGACACCACCATGATTCTGAAATAGCTTAGGCTTTTGTGCATTAAGTAATCTGCTACAAATTACCTTCTTCAAAGGCAAGAAAACGTTAAGATGTTATAACTCAAACACTCCACATATGATGCTTTCTCCCAGTTGCTATAGTATGCCACAGTACTTCAATTATGAAACAGGTAGCTGAATGGCTTAGGAGTAACTAACCACAAGTGAGGTAGCCACCTCTGAGTCACTAGGTGCCATTGTAAGTGGGCACAGAGAGAGCTCACTTGAGAGGTTTCTCCTCTTATGTGGGAGGGGGGATAGCTATTGCATAAGACTTCAGCTGTTACCCTGATGGTTTTCTTTAGTCTGTATTTTTGTTTGTTTTAAGTTGTTTTGTTTCTTTTGAGATCGGGCCTTGCTCTGTTGCCCTGGCTGCCTCTGTTTTCTAAGTTCTAGAATTATAGCCAGGTGGCACCATGATTATATATCACTTTAGTTTTCCTGTGGCAAGAAGGAAAGAGTAGATGTTCTTTATCAATGATTTCACCTTTCAAGAAAAAGATGACGGTGAAAGTCATGGATCAGATAGTTCTTCACGAATGGTGAATGGCTAAATTTGTCTCCTGAATTAGTTCTTGGTGATAACAATTCTTCAGGAAAAAAGAGAAAAATCCTCTTAAAATATGTAAAAAAATGTTACCAGGCTCACTCGGTAGTGCACTGGGAGGCAGAGGTGGGAAGACCATTTTAAGTTTAGTTTTAGACTAACAGAGGTTAGTCTGTTTTTGGTGGATTCTAGGCCAACCTGGAATATATGGCAAGACCATGTTGCTAAAGACCAAAAATAAGCTAGTGAATATTTAAAATAGGTCAAAATGATATAAATATGCAAATAGCATGCAAAACAAGTTATATAAATTGCCTCAAATGGCACTTTTTAATCCAGTGTTCTTAATTTGTCGATTAATTCAGAAAGATCTACTCTTAAGTTTGGGGTCTTCCTACTTCTGCTAACTGGATATCCTGGATTATATCCTGGATTATACTGTGCATCACTCTGTACAGCATTAGTTTTCTTAAACGTTCTTAAATATAAGAATGACTTATATAAAAATGGGAGAACAGTGACTTACGACTCAAAATATGGACTAGCTCTACAGCATTAATCTCACCTCCAACTGTGGCGCTAAAAGTACAAAACATGAGTTCTTGTTCAGAAACTGTAAATTAGAATTTACATTCATCCACACTGCTGACTCTTAAACATGCAAGTATGAACAGTGTTCTGCATTGCACACAGTCCATCCTAACTTTATTTTAGCTTGTATTAGAACAAGTACATGAATCATTGCAGTTGTGTTTAGCTCACCTATTTAGGTGGATGTTTTGATTTTACAATATATCATAGTCTCTATGTACCTTCCAAGATTTTTTTCTTTTCCTTTTTCTTTTGTCAACATAAAATAGGCAAACATCTTCCAGAAAGATGGAAATGGAATGTGATTAAGATGATCCTGCAAACAGTGCTTCTGCTCTAAGACTCACCCTAGAGTGATTCAGTGTAGCTTTCCTTTCTGCTTGACAAAAGCTCAAAAGATTGGTCAAAGCAACATTCTTTCTGGGGATTTTGGAGGTAACAGCTATGTTATGTTTTCTTTTAAAAATGATGAGAAAATATAGTTCATAATTAGTAGCTCAGTGTCTGACGATCATCACTTGGAATTTTGTCTAGATTTATAAAAAATACCTTGATAGCTGTCTTCTTGCTGTCAGTGCTGTCATTTTGTTTTATAAGCATTTTCTATGTAATAAATATTATATGGTGAAAAACTGGAATGACTTTAACACTGGATTCATGATCATGTAATACATATTCTTTATCATCAAACTCGCAAACTTCTTAATGTTAAAAACAAGTAGCAGGGATACATTTTCTTTAAAATACACTAGTTTCACAGCAACTTTGCCTCTTTCCCTACAAATTCTGGTTCTCTGTTTTGCAAACCTATAAAATGGGAGCTATGCCTTCTGGAGAGACTTTATGATACACGTTCAGATATGAACAGTTCTTACTATGCAACACTATCACTCGTTATCCTCTTTTAAATCCAGTTTATGAGAAACCCTTAGAGTTTGACAAGATTTTGCATGAATCTGGATGGTTGAAATTGCAATGATTTCAATCAAATTTGCAGAAATGATAAAGTGAGTCTTAGTAATGCATAGCCCAGTCAAGTATAATAAAATAGAATGACAACACAAAGGTTGTTTCATTTTCATTATTGTTCCTGAAGTACTGTATTTAAACGGTTGACTTATTAAATGTTTTTTTTTTTAAATGACTATTTATTTACACTGAAGTGTGTATAAGAACAACTGGTCTCAAATTGAGACATGCCAACACCAGCTCACCCATTTCTTTACCAGGAAATCATAGCTAAGTCAAAGCAAATTCTAAGACAAAAGATTTTTCATCTTTCAAAGGAAATTGATTATTGAACCACTTCATAGTGTCCTGAGGCATGTGAATGTTGAGATGCTAAGGCACTGGAGATGGTATGTCACGTAAGACAAAGTTGTTACACAGTCAACCTGGGGGCTAGGGAAGAAGTAGTCAGCTATCTTTCATTCAGATTGACTTTTATTTTGAAGAAACATTCGTAAGATGTAAAGTAGGTTAAACTATTCATAAGAATTCTATATAATCCTATTTAGCTAAATATAGCTAAGTAGTTTACAAGCACAAATGTGAATGCCTAACTAACTCCTCTGTTAGTGTGTAGGCAGCCATACAAATTATGAACAATGCATTGCAAAAGAGTCATTTTTAAGCTGATTGGTCAGGACTTGGGAATAGAAACAGTGTCATATTCTAATTTTCTCTTAAGTTTCCACCTCATTATTATGTCATGGAACAACACCCCAGACTTATTTATATTCAGCGACTAAGTTGGTCCTTCTTTGAACTAAATAGGAATTAGCAACAGCTTGTACTAATTTATGTAAGCAAAGTTTTAAATGGTCAAAAATTATGAAAGCCAGTTGTGCACCACAGCCAATATTATAAATTTAAGGTACATAAACTTAGGACTAAGTTGAAACCATAAGTTAGTGTATCATCAGAAGTGAGCAGTTTTCTATTTTTGCTTTGACTCACTCCCCGCTATTCTCTTTAAGGAATTCAAGTAAAATGTATTTCAGTGGAAAAGTGGTTTTCTACTAAATCTCTTTTTAGCTCAAGCTTCTGCAGTTGACCATGAAGGGAAGTTTCCAACCACAGAAATCTTCAAATACTACCAATCAAGGCTTGCTTTTTTTTGTTGTTGTTTTATTTTGTTTGTTTGTTTGTTTGTTTTTTGAGAGAGGGTTTCTCTGTAGCCCTGGCTGTCCTGGAACTCACTCTGTAGACCAGGCTGGCCTCGAACTCAGAAATCTGTCTGTCTCTGCCTCCCAAGTGCTGGGATTAAAGGCGTACGCCACCACCGCCCTGCAACAATCAAGGCTTTGACCTGTGACCACAGTACCAAAATCACCCCATCTTTGCTATTGCATTTGAAGTCCTTTTCATATAAACTTGTTTAATTGAATGTTCTCTTTGGTAATGCTTCAATTCCAGTAGTAGAATTCATTAATATGCCTTAGAGAATAAGAGGTTGAAAAAGGCTAAAATAGCAGCTATCTGGTCATTTGAAGGACTTCACCCTAAGTACATATGGTCAACACTGACTAGTCTCAACAGATTAAATTAATTAAATATATAATTTTTAAAAATTATGAGAGGAGATTAGCAGGAGACATGATGGATGGTCCTAAGAAAGTTGGTATCTGGGAGTGAGGAGAATTTGTAATCAAGATTCATAGTACACATGTGTGGAAATGTTCATTGAACAAATTAGATAATTAAA
The DNA here is from genome assembly GCA_030674055.1 of Rhabdomys pumilio. Taxonomy (NCBI): domain Eukaryota; kingdom Metazoa; phylum Chordata; class Mammalia; order Rodentia; family Muridae; genus Rhabdomys; species Rhabdomys pumilio. The sequence goes on from JANHMN010000001.1 coordinate 160,351,484, forward strand.
AAAGATCACCTACTCTCTCTGTAGAAAATGACAGTAAATGTTAATTATTTTAAGTAAATTTAAAAGTGTATAATATCTATTTCATAAAGAAGAATGCATAAATAAAGAAAAGTTCCTTTCAGTATAACCTGGAAGAAAGAAGTTAAATCACCAAGTCTATTTAGTCTATTTTGTTCTCCCATTCTTACCTTATGTGTGAATTTAAAGAAAAAATCCAGCTATTACTTGTTTTGTATTGCGTTTGTTCACAACGATGTGACTTCTTCTTGACTGGATCACACAGTAGAGGAATTCTTATTTATACTGTTGTTTTGTGACGAGTTTGTTGGCAATATAATTTTATAAGCCAAACAATAATTTGTGCAGGTCCACACATCAGATTTTATGACAATATATATGCGTATTGGGAAAGAGTTAGCATATTGAGATATAACTCCATTTGTCAAATCAGGGTTAAATTGCAGCCATAAGTTATCTAGGAATATAACAATCTCTCAAGAAACCATGAAAATAAGAAAGCATTATGCTAACATTTAGAATGTATGATGAAGGATTTTCTATATTTCATTACATTTTTAAATTGAGTGCTCTACAGCTTTTTAGTTCAGTAAAATTTATAGTAGACTTTGCATATTATTTTAGAGTTTTCTAGAATAATAGTAGTATATATTTTACATACACGAACACATACAACATATACACACATAGAAATGTGTCTGTATGCACATACACACACACACATACTGTGTGTGGTCATGAAGGTACATGCATTTGTGTGTGTGTGTGTGTGTGTGTGAGAGAGAGAGAGAGAGAGAGAGAGAGAGAGAGAGAGAGAGAGAGAGA
>JANHMN010000001.1:160352336-160366375 GCA_030674055.1 Rhabdomys pumilio
AGAGAGAGAGAGAGAGAGAGAGAGAGAGAGAGAGAGAGAGAGAGAGAAGCAAACAGCAGGAAGACAAATATAGAATTGGTTCATGCAATTGCACAATTGTGAAGCTTGGTAAGCACAAGGTATTAGTGCAGGGTCAGCAGATGAGCCACGTGTATCTGAAAGCATTCCTATAGTAAGCTCTTTAGTTTTTAACAGTATTGCAACATTACAGAAGGCAAACTACTTTACTCAAATTCCAATAATATCGTTTGTATTAATATCTTTTGCAAAATGTCTTTATAGACATTCAGAATATTTAGCCAAGTATCTGACTATGTTGTCCTCTACTGACACAGAATGTATAATTTTTTCTTGAAGTACAAGTGAAACATTTATGCCACATCCTGAAGTGGGCTTAGCATTACACTGACTTGGTGTGGTAGGCTGTCTTTTCTCAACTGTATTTTTTCACTCCTAGGTAGGGTAGAAAAGTTCAGAGAATAGCAGAAGCTCTACCTCTCTTCTAGGTGCTATCTAGATGGGATCTTGCATTCTGTTTGCCACACAAGAGCTGAGATTGCTAAGCTAGTTACTAGCCCTGGATGTGTTTAGGAATTGAAACACAGAAAAGAAACAAGAAGAAACAATGGTCTCTTCTGATGTTCATAACTGTGGAATCATTTGAGCAGAGTTGTTTGCATTTGGTACCCTTTCACTACCATTTTTGACCATCACATTTCATTGGTGACTTTAGGTTTGCTGAAGAAATGAAGTTTTAAGTACCTACAAGATATGTGACTCCAAGGAAACAGCAATTTCCACAGCTTAGGGTCCTGTATTGTCCTAGAGTTTCAGATTTTATGATTCTCCTTAACCTCAGAGAACTGGTGTGTGTCCTATAAATACAAGGACCGTTGACATAGATCTATGAAATTCCCTGAGCCATATAAGCAACCAAAAAAACAAACCAAAAGAAAACAAAACAAAAAATGAAACAAAAGAAAAGAAAAGAAAAAGAAAAAGAAAAAGAAGAAAAAGAAAAAGAAAAAAGAAAAAGAAAAAGAAAAAGAAAAAATACTCAGTTGATGGGAGTTGGATGCTTCTTGCTGGAGACATTGGTGGTGACAGATGATTACTTTGGTGGTTCTTCATACCTGATGGTGTTAATGCAATCCTCTAGCTGTGGTTAGGATCAGACCATTGTTTTGTGTCTCACCCTCCATCTCAGTTTCATTCACATGTGTGGCCATCTGGCTGGAAAATCTGCCACACTATTTGATGCCAGACAGTTTTTCAAGACTCTTGGCAAATGTTCCCTTCCTTCCTTACCTTTCCAAGGATATCCCTTTGAAACTATTTTTGATTGATCTTTTGTTATGAATCCTTTTCGATTTTATTTTATTTTATTTTATTTTATTTTATTTTATTTTATTTTTTTGAAGCTAACCACCAAACCCAAAGTGCTTCCTCTTCATTGGAAATCATAGAAAGCCTTTGGGAACAAATGAGGGCAGACTTTAACTTATGTTTCTTCAATTTGCAAAATAAGAGTTTATCTTCTGGATTAAAGTACTATGTAATGTCTTTGTTTTTTTTAGACCTATTATAAATATGATACCTTCCACTTATTTACTTACTGGTAATTTATTGTACATTTAAAAAAAATTTTAAAACAACTTTAATGCTTAATGCCAACACTATTGAGGATGCCAAGAAGTGTATGCTGATAGGAGCCTGAAATAACTCTCCTGAGAGGCTCTATCAGAGCCTGACAAATACAGACAGAGGCGGATGCTCACTGCTAGCCATTGGAATGAGAGTGGGTCCCCAATGATGGGGTCCCCAATGGAGGAGTTAGAGAAAGGACTGAAGGAGCTGAAGGGGTTTGCAACCCCATAGGAAGAACAATAATATCAACCAACCAGACCTCCGAGAACTTCCAGGGACAACCAAAGAATACACATGGAAGGACTCATGGCTCCAGCTGCATATGTAGCAGAGGATGGCCTTGTTGATCATCAATGGGAGGAGAGGCCCTTGGTCCTGTGAATGCTGAATGCCCCAGCCCCCAGCGTAGGGGAATTCGAGGGCAGGGAGGTGGGAATGGGTAGGTGGATAGAGGAGTACCCTCATAGAAGCAGGGGGCTGGGTGGGGGTTAAGATAAGGTGTTTCTGAGATGGGAATACCAGGAAAAGGGATAACATTTGAAATGTAAATAAAGAAACTATCCAATAAAAATTAATACAACAACAACAACAAAAAAAAAAACCCCAAAAACTAAAAAAAAATTACTTTGTGAAGTTTAAAAAAGAATATGTTGGAATGAGTAATTTAAAAGATATTTTTTTTTTAGCAAGCAACAATTAAAACCTAGAGTCAGTTTAAAATCTAAGATATTGTCTGGCTTTTATGTCTATCATGCTACAGAATTAAGTAAATCTTGAATTTTGTATTTATTTTTAAAATACCTTATAATAAATATATATTACCTACTGAGATTGAGGAGGCAAAAATTAGCATCAAATGCAGTGGCTGCTGTTCAGAAAATTATTAAGGGGGATAATATTGTAATAACAGTAGAAATAAGATAGGCAAAAATGTATTGCAATGTAGTTCAGCATAAGAAACAAAAATTATCTACTCAAAAGCAGTTAGCCTAGAGTAATAGCTCTTAGATATGAATATGACTGATATTCCATTAGTGGTCCCCATGTTCTCATGTACCACACACGAATAACATGAGGCATTATAGAGAGGAAAAGCTGCCTTTCAGAGCTCAAATGAACTGCTGTGTACATCTAGAGTTCAGATGAGGCATGGGTAAAGCTGGTGTTTCAGAGTTTCCCAAGAGACCCATGGAGAGGGGCAGAAAGGTTCAGGGACAAAACCAAGGTAGAAGGCAACAGAATGCATTGCCGAAATAGGCATTAGGACAGTCGTATGTGGTGTCTGTCCCACAATGTTCTGATTGAACTAACAGGACAGTAGTGTGTTACATTACATTAATAACCTTGTTTCCCTAATCTTTTCTAGAAAAAGCTAGAGTAGGAAATACTTGAGGCAAAAAGAAGCCAGGTAAAAGCTAAGAATAGGCTATAAGTATGAGAAAACAGAAATGTTTTACTCTGATGTCACTTCTGTGTGCTTATTTAGGGCTGCCATAAAAAGGAACCACAAACTACATGTATTTAACAACAAACTTGCATTATCTCACAGTTCCAGAGACTACATATCTATAGTCAAATACTGTTGGACCATCCCCTTTCAAAGTGCTGTAGCTCTATCCTAATTTACTTTTCAAAGTTTTCATTCTACTTTCCTATCAAAAATAACTCATGTCTTCTCATGGCATCTCCATGCGACTCTTGTATTTGATTTGAAATCTTCTTTGGCATACCTATGATTTCTTCTATTCAGGTAGAATGTGGGTTAGGATGCATATCTTTCTGAAAGAAGAACCAAATTCAATGATAATACCTCCATAAGCAGCTGCCCATCTCCTTATTATGCAGAACATGTAAGCAAAAAAAGAAATAACTGATGTGTAAAGAAATGGAACTACTTAATGTTATTGGATTAACATAAAACTAAAGGAAGGCAATAATGTTGACATTCTTAAGTGGTGTTAGAAAAATTATAGCCAGTTCAGGAAGCACAAGCCTCAGCTTCTCCAGAGAGCAAAAACAGAAGAACACAAACCTAGGCAACCGATGAAGGAATAAGGAGGAAGGAGAAAAAAAAGGGAGGAGAACATAGGATATACCTTCGTGGCAAAGCAACTTGACCAGCACTGGGGTTCAAAAGGAGACAAAGAAGAAAGAAGTAGCACAAACAGCACAGTCAGATACAAGAAAGCAGAGACTGCTGAGTTGTATCTGATAAGGGACTTGGTTAGATGGACAGCCGGTGTCTTGAACCAATGCTGAATAAGCAGCAGGAATACTGTGCTAAGGAAAGCCACACAGGAAACATTGGAGAAGGCAACATTTTGTAGAAATGCCAGACTACCAAACGTACTACAGACGATTAGTGTCAACCACAGTGATTGAGCAGATTTGGGGTTTTGCTTTTTTCTTGCCCTATGCAGTATTTAAATGTTTCACAATAAAAAAAAAAAAGTAAAATTTTTTCATTAGTATGGCAAAAAAAAAAAAAAAATCCACCTACTTGGAGTTTGATGGCTGTCTATAGCTTTGAGTTTTATTTCTAACATAGTATAGCATCTCTTTACAAGTGATCTAGAAATGCGATGTCCATCTCTCAAAAATGGTTGTGATAATTATCCTATGAAAGAAAACGAAAATTGCAGAGGGAACATACCTATTTAATATCCTACTTGACACACAGAAAATACTCAAATATGTGTTTTTGTTGTTACTATTGGTCTGTCTTAATGGTTAAACTCGTATCATTCACATTGTTTTAAAGTGTGTGCGTGTGTGTGTGTGTGCGCGCATGTGTAACTGGACAGGAAGGCCAAAAATAGGTATCATATCTTTTGTAGCGTGAATTAGAGACTGTTGTGAGTTGCCTATAACTCTGAGACATAGCTCCAGCTCAACATTATAATTTTTGAAGTTTAGAAGATTGCTGACTGGTTGGGAGGATGAAATAGAGAGATTCAGCATGATCTTATTTGACTCTTCTATTGTTAATTTTGTGTAGGGGAAGTATATGAAAAGTGGCAGTGTGGCTCGGCTAGCTACCTGGCTGCCACCATGTTCCCATTCTATGTTCCCATACTAACAGCAGAAGAGGAGTCAGCCCAGGAGTGATGGCCCTAGCTCCACGAGACGTTAGTGTGGTTACTGTCTCTGCCACTCAGTACTGCAAAGTCTACTGCTCTAACCATGGCTCTTGGGCCAACTCCACCACCCTCATAATGTTCGGCTCAACCCAAGACAGTATTGGCCGTGCTCGTGGTACCCGGTAGAATGAAGACTCTTAATGCTTAAAGGTTTACCAATGGATTTATATACTACCATATGCTCAATACACAACATGCCCCCACAATTAGAACTGTAAACCCAGTTTCCTAACATTGATATGAATAACTGCTAGAGACGGGAGAGTAACATCTGCCATCTTTCCTCTCCTCCTCCTCCTCCTCTTCCTTCCCCTTTCTCCTTTTTTTCTTCCTCAAACTCTTTGCTTCACCCCCCTTCTACTCCCCAATCACAATGCTCTACTGCAAATATAATGGGCAAGAAAGGTTCCTGCAACAGTGATCCTATGTTAAAAGCTGCTACAAAATTAGCCATGTAAAATAATGCATGTTAATCACTTGTTTGTGTGATTCAAGATTCTAGTCATGCTGAGCTTCATCTGTACTTACGTCACAGGTATAAATAACTATAACTATAACTATAACTACTATACCTATAACTGTAACTAAACTATAACTATAACTATAACTATAACTATAACTATAACTATAACTATAACTATAACTATAACTATAACTATAATGACTATAGCAATGGGCTTAGGCTCTACTCCCATGCACACCCTTGAGAAGAAGCCACTTCCAAGCTGAATCATATTGTATGTACAGCTTATTTTTGAAGGTGCATGATTTATGACTGCAAGTACTGCTGCCTGCCACTAAAGGTGATCTCAGATTCTGCTACGTACACATCCTAGAAACCATCCTACATCATCCCCTCCATGCTGGCTACTTCATCACAGCCTCTTGCCTCACCAAGATGACGATACATTTCAGAGTGTGGTTTCCTAAAATGGAGTTCTAAATAAAGCCGTGTGCTCACAAGAGTGACACCTTATCTTTTTAATTCATTTTATAATGTTAGAAGCAAGTTTCAGGTACTACTGACCTTCAAAAAGAAGGGTTTATATGAAGGGGAGAATACCACAAGCCAGAAGTAACTGTGCCGCAGTGGAAGAAATGTCTACAACCTCTGGGATATAGTTCACTAAAATCATTGCTCTGGCATTTTCTTGCTTCCTCCTATAAAAGGGAATAAATGTCTCTACTTCATTTCAGCAATCATATTAGCTCTATTCTTCAAGGAGGGTTAGGAAAACTACAAATGTGAGTGTTACTCATTACAATCTTGCATTAAAATTAAAAACAACCAGAAGCCATGTTCATACAAGTGCGATTATAAAGCAACAAAACAAAACTTTTTCAAGACAAAAAGCTGTAGAAAAATAAAATAGAACTCGCCATCAGTATGTCTATCTTATAGCTCAATGATCTTTAGTTCTCTGGTTGAACATTGTCTGGTTTCAGGAGCAAGTTCACATGACACAGCAAGCATAATGGAAGATCCTTCTGACTAAGGATGTGTAAAGTCCAAGAAGTATGCCAGAATTAAAGTGACTTTCTATTCCCAGACTCCTGGGCTGAATGCACAGGAGGCCTTCAGAGGAGTAGACTCGGGACCAAAGGTATGGAAGGACAATGAAATACACATTGACACCTGGTCTTGAAGAAATTGTACACTAATTCAGAGATCTCTCTAGTCATCCCAACTGCATCTTTAACTTTAATCTCCTTGCACTGTTTTTTTCCAAGTTCTTTTTCTTACAACACACTCTGCTATGGATCTATTTATAATTTTTCTTCCCAACTGGCAAGTAAGATGTAACAGAAGTGTCTGTCTACTTCACCTATGTGTATCTGAAATTAGAACAAAGTCTAGCAGAAAGGAAATAATAAATGCTCACTGAAGAGATGAATATAATGGTTTTATAGAGGCTCTTTTGTTTTTTGTTTTCTCTCTCTCTCTCTCTGTGTGTGTGTGTGTGTGTGTGTGTGTGTGTGTGTGTGTGTGTATTCCTCAATCACTCTAATACCTTATTTTTTTGAGACAGGTTCTTTCACTGAACCTAAAGCTCATATATTTAAGTGGGCTGGCTGTCTGGCAGTCCTTCTGCCTCTGCTTCCCAGTGCTAGGATTCCAAGTACATAGAACCATATCCAGCTTTATTTGTGTTCTGGGAATTAAAATCAGATCCCCATGCATATGTGGCAGGTACCTTACTCAAAAACTGTCTCACTAACTCCATATACTTACTTTCTGAACTAAGTGTTTTGTCAGTTTTAATTAAGCTAAGAGCTCTTGCAATTTTCTATTTGACATTTTAATGATCAACCTGGTATTTTTATATCATCATTATTCATTGACCTATTTATTACAACATGGTGAATGTTCTTTAAAAATAAATCACTAATTCTTTGTACTCTGTAATCCATAGAAGGACTGCCATAGATGTAATTTAGATGAAATCCACTCAGTCTGTGCAATCACCTTAAAAATAGAGGCCTAAGCTGACTACAGGACACTAAATCAAAAGAATTACGCTAATGGGAAAGAAACATTGGCCATCATCTCTATTTGCGAAGTATACACTTTAATTTAACTGAACTTATATATCTGTTCATTTCAAGAACAACTGAATTTTTCTTTAAATTCCAATTTGTCCCTTTTGCTGTCTGGGGAAAAATATCACTATGTGTAATGGAGAAAATTTAAACGCTTTCTCTCAATGATTGAGATGGAATGATTCAAAATAACAGGATATAGGTAAGAGATATTTTATTGAATTTGAGCTTCACATCCCATACAGTACAAGGAATCTGCTGTTTCAGCAAAGAAACCCCCAGAGGCAAATGTAGCAAATGACTGCCAAAGGTTGACTGAACTAAGTCTGCTGAAGCCTCTCCAGGGATGTCATGGCCCAGAGAGCAAAACAGAACAAAACACAAACTACTTTCAGATGTCCCCCTATCTCATGACATCCAGAACTCTAATTATCCTGCCTGATTTGATTTAGTGTTCTTAGCTAATGTAAGAATGGCTTTTCTCAAAATACACTTGGAAAAATAATCAACGTTAAGATTTATAGGCTTGAAACAAAACAACTCCTATTTATACTTTAAGAAACTAAAGATAGGTCTTTAATGGATTTCAAATTAGATAAAATGAAAATACACTAAATCTCCCTATCAACATCCATTCTCTTTTACATTTTCTGGCTCCTAGACCTCTGAATTTTTCAAAACTATTCATCTCACAGCAAGAAAAATCCCAGAAGTAAAGTGATGATGAATTTTTCCTAAGAATGGGATATAGTGGGTTGTAAATTCAATTTCTGACTTTTTGGTTTATAAAATCAAATGTAAGTCAAAAGTTCACAGTAAGTTACATGTTATAGATATAAATATCATCTGAAATACATTGATTATATATTTCATATATATGAAATATTTATCATGTTGAAATTAGTGTCATCTGGTAACTATTTATTTTTTTATAGGAATCTGTACTTTTATCATGTGAAATATGTTCTTTGGATAAATTTTAGCCAGAAGCTTGAAATACACAGGAATAATAAAAAATAGAAGGTAGAGACAAATGGACCTCACCTAAAACTGGTTTTAATAGCCCTTGTTTGACATCAGTGCAGTGATGTAACCCTCAGAACCTCATATTGTCCATGCATAATGGTGGTAAGAATTCCAGTTAACAAATTAAAAGAGTATCAGGCTATTAGAACATGTCGTAGATATAAAAAACATAATGATAAAATGAGGAGCACCCTCATGAAAAAATTTAACAAACGAGATATAGAAGGAATGTACCTTAACTTAATAAAAAGCATGAATACTAGTTGGTAGCTAACATCTGTTGAGTGGAGAGAATCTGAAGGATGTCTTTCTCAAATCTGGATCAAGAAAAAGTGAAGACTTATACTAGTTATTCAACATGAGCAACTGTGTTCAACTTATTCAACCAGAACAACTGGTGAGGAAAAAGAAAAGACATAGAAGTTGGACATGAGTAAGTAAAACTGTAATTGATATCATTTCAAGCATATGACGCCTTAACAACTCCACAAAATCTATAATTGTTTTTTCATATGCCACATTTTCAGGATAGAAGCACACCATAGAGAAATTTATAGTAACTTTGCTATGCATCAATAGTAAACTATCTAAACTGGAAATCAAGAAAGCAACCCCATCTCCAATTTCTAAAGTAAACAAACAAAAACTTTATGAATAAGTTTAAATGAAGAAAAGAAGATATCAACTGCAAAAGTGATATCAAGCCCCCAATTTAAAAAAAAGAAAAGGAAAAAATACAAAGAAATAGAAAGGCTTTCCACATTCATGAGTTAGAATAATTTATATTGCTGAGACACTCATACTGGGATGGAAAATGACTTGGTATATAAAGCTCTTCCTACACAGAGATGAAAACCTGAGTACTGGTCCCATATAAAAGTTGACCACAGTAGCAGTTGTCTGTAACTCCAAAACTGTAAGCAGGACAGGCAGATCCTGGGAGCTTGCTGGCTAGCCAGTAAAGTTAGTCAAATTCTTCAACTTCAGGTTCAGACAAAGAACGTATCTCAAAACCAAAAAAAAAAAAAAAAAAAAAAAAAAAGAATAATAAAGGAAAGGCAATGGATGAGAGAAAATAAAGAATACACACAATGTTGACCTCTGACATTCACACACACAGACACATGTTGCATGTATACACATGAATGTTCACACATTACCATCCACACACTAAATTTATGCCTTCTATGCTAATCTAAGAATTTGTTTTAAAATACCATGGCACTCAGTTATCTATAAACTCAATATATATTTTTTTCAAAATATGGATAATTTCATATCCACATGGACCCATGAAAATTTTCAATAACTGAAGCAAGTAAGCAAGAAAAGAAAAAAAACATAAATCATCATGCTATTTGATTTGAAAATATATTACAAGTCTATAGGAACTAAAACAGGATGGTATTCATTAAAAAAGAGAAACATGTCAGTCACTGGAATAGAATAGAGATCATAATCACAAACCTTTACATATTTAGCCAACTATCTACAGCAAAGATGTTAAGATCATTAAATGAAGAAAATCCTCTTTAATGAATGGTGCTAAGATACCATATGTTTACTCACACACTAATAAATTTGGACTTCTATCTGCAATCATCAACTCAAATCAGCTCAAAATGAATTAAAGGCTAAATTGAATGTCTGAGTCTATGAAACTAATAGAAGCAAACATGTGGTGATGACTGAAGATATTTGGATGGACAAAGACCTCTAGGATAATACTTTAAGGAACAGACAATTGAAACATTTAGATTATATCATAGTAAAATGCTGGACAGCAATGAATGCAACAGAAGAAGCAGTCTATTTGTTGGGACAAATTAGTTAGAAATCACACATTTAAGAAAAAATAAATACATCCTGTTTGTCTTTAGTGTTGTGACTAAGAGAGAGATGCCCTCCCTCCTCCTTTCACCTCAACACTTGTGGCAGGTGAGAGATCTGGCTCTAACACTCATTGGCTTCAGCACTTTCTAGAGTGGGCCCTTCACCTTATGTGAGCAGCACAATAGAGTTGTCCCTGGTTGTAGGGCTTATGAGTGAGCTAGCATCAAGGACTTGAGTGCATTGTGGGTGAGCCAGCTTCAAGGGTATGAATGCAAGAGAGCTGGTTCAGCTCCTTGCCTGCTGATGCATTCAGTGAGTAGGCCATGGATTTCACCTGGGAAGCACAATAGAACTAGCCCTGCTGGTGTGGGCATGGGGTGAGCTTGAGAGTATGAGATCTGGCTCTTCTCCTTGACAACTACAGCACTGGGCAGAGCTGGAGAGCTTTCTCTGGTAGTGTGGATACAGAAGACCTAGCAGGTTGACTAAGTCAGATACCACCAATGCCAAATTCAGGACATTGAATTGGCCACCCAAAGATCTACCTCATCAATGAACTACTGGAGCATGTGAAGGGGCCAATCCTACAGATTGAAAACTGCAAGATCTCCATCACACAGGGCAACAACAATTAATCCAAGAGGAGTCCCAGTGAGGTTCCAGGATTGATAGAATAGAAGAAGACAGAGGCCTTGTACCAGACCCACTAAGCATTGGAATAAACATTTGCAAGCAAAGAAGTGTGGACTAAAGAATACACTGTGGGACACACTGTGACAAATTACAGCTTCCAAAAGGAGATTTTTTTTTTCTCTGTTGTAGGGAAGGTTGCAAGGGTGGTAGGTGTGTGTGAGGGGAGAGTGAGATAAGTGGGACTGTGGTACATGATGTGAAATTCACAAAAAAAGCAATAAAATGTTTTTTTTTAAAATAGAGGAAGTTGTCACTTAGGTTAACAATGCTCCTCACAAGAACAGTAGACTAATATTAGAATACTATGAAAACTGACAAGTGAGGGAAGCAATTAATAATCTTACCAAGACTTTATGTGTATGGATGACAACAATGATGAGAATGGCAAGATATCTATAAAGGTACAATCATGCCATTAACATCCTGGTAGTAACCAACAGCTGTCTAATTGGACATAGGGCCCACTCAGTAGGAGGGAAATTATGCCTGATATTAAAACTCAGCTAGCAACCCAGGGCTAAGGATGTCATGGATTGTAGAAGACAACCTACCACTACCACTTAGCTAGTCTAACATAATTCTTAACTACATTCTAAATAGTATCCTTATAACCAGAGATAAGTATAGCTTACAACATCTCTTCAATGAAGATTCTCTTTATAATAAATAGAGGCCATCACAGAAAATCACAAGTGGACACAATCCAGAGATCAATGGATTCTGAGGAGCCTAGTGCCTATAGATAAGTCTACATCATAGTGCTTGCATCTATGGCTCTGTGAGAGGGGGCAGAAAAATTGTAAAAGCAGAATACCAGGAAGTTTGCTGTGAAATACTTTCTAGGCCAGATTGGAACAATAACAGCATTAATGAACATGTAAGTGTTGAAGAGAAAAATTTGAAGAGTCTCACCCATAGACAAAAAACTACAGGCAACTATTGACTGCTAAAAGAAGTAGAATTATCCTCTCCCAAGACTTAACCCCCTTATTGGTAATCCAATGTAGCACGGTCAGCCTTCAATCAATATACACACAATAAAAATGAACTTGGCAGGTTGCACATATATGTTTATTATTATGTTTATATATGCACATTATATAAATATATATTACATATAATATATACATAATATATACACATATATACATATGTATACATAAATGTGTATATACATATGTGTGTTATATATATATGCATATATATGTTTATGTAACAAACAAAATCACAGAAAAAAAGGCTATAAACTTCAGAATTGGAGGCATGGGAGGGGATCCTGAAAGAGTAACTAGGAGGAGCTGAAGGGAAGAAAAGACGTTATGTAATTCCATTTTAATGAAAAATATTTTTAAAATAAGAAAAGATGAATATCCAGAATACATTATAAACCCAAATAACCCAAGTGTTAATCTTGACTTGAACATTATTAAGTACATTTATTCATTAAACCATGTTGACATATCCCAGATGTATATAGTTTTAATGAATCCATTGAAAACAAATAAAAATAAAAAGATCCTTAACAAAGTAAAAAGATTAAACACAAGTTCACAAGTTCTGAGAAAGAAAAAATTGAATATTGATCCTATACACATATGCTTTTATCTCACACCTGTTTCCTTCAAATATGAGTTGTATATTTGAAGGGAAGAGGAAATGACTGATAGAAAATTAAAACCTGTCATGGCCCGAGCTGCCCCACACTTGGGGACCAAAATGTCGCAGACCACTGTGTCAGTGCTGGAACCCTCACTGCCAAAAACCTTGGGGGCTAAATTGTTAGATCCCGCACTGCCCCAAGCAGCTCCAATCTGTGGGTCGGGATTCAGCAAGAGAGAGAGGAAGGATGCAAGGAATGAAGACCAGACAGTGTGATTCAATCCCATTTATTTTTCAGTCTCTCTTCTCTCCAAGTCCCTAGTTCCAAGTCAAAGGCTTGAGTTCCTAGTCCCTAGTTCCTAGTCCCTAGTGCCTCCAAGTTCCAAGTTCCAAGTTCTAGTCTAGAGTCTCATCCAAGTACAAGTGTCTAATCCTAGTTGCCTGTCTCAAGTCTCAAGTGCCTACTACCAAGTACAAGTGTCTAATGCCTACTACCTAGTTCTCTGTCTCAAGTGTCTAAATACAAGTTCTTCCTCCAAGTGCCAAGTGCCTAACACCTAATAATTTCTTCTGTCTGCCTCTCGCCTTTTATATGTCTCACTTCTAAGCCACGCCTCTAAGTCACGCCCTTAAGTCATGCCCTTAGGTCTTATCTCTAAATCACACCTTTAAGTCTCACACACCCAAGGGGAGATCCTCGGTATCTAAAGCAAGATGTTATCAGAGTGTGCTTAGCTGTTGTAGGCTGTTGTAATCAAGTCTCTTGTCAGGGTATATGACTCAAGATGGCTGCACAGGTGATAGCTGCCTTCTATCGGCTCCCCATAAAAACCCTGATCAAAATAACATATAAAATCTGCCTCACCCAGTACAGTAAAGCAGCAGATCTCCATCTGCCTATGTCCTCAGTGTCAGACTGTGGTCTGGAAGCCAACACTCGAGAATGCACAGAGAATCATAATCCACATGACTCCTATTTTAAAAGGCCAATTCATAAATATCCAACATTTGTATATTTGAAATCTTTGTCATTCTCTGTGTCCTAAAATGCCTCTCCGTTGAACTCATTCAAATTTGTTTGAATTTGAGGAGTCCATATGAAATTTGAGATTTGTTGAGAGAGGGTTTCAGTAGTAGTATTCTGGAGGTTGCATTTGTTTTACAGAGACATCTCAAACTGAGAGCCAGTGACAATGAAGAGAATTCCCTTCCTCAGAAGTCCAGCTTTCTCAGAGGTGGGATAATTCATAAACAGTCACCCCACTGTTGACTAAAGCAATCACTGTAATTCTAGAACCCAAGTAAACCAATCAGCTGAGCAGATATCCAATAATGTCACTTGAGATTGAATTTAGATTTTTGATGTTATCATTTAAAAGGAAAATGATTTTGACTCTATAGGCTACATGCCTTTACTTAAATGGAAACACTGTCTCAGATAATTCACAACAGGAACTTTTAATACATTTAAAAGCTATGCTAGCAACTTTGAAAATATCAAGGAAGAAATATTTGTGTGTGTGTGTGTGTGTGTGTGTGTGTGTGTGTGTGTGTGTGTGT
>JANHMN010000001.1:160366385-160376569 GCA_030674055.1 Rhabdomys pumilio
TGTGTGTGTGTGTGTGTGTGTGTGTGTGTGTGTGTGTGTGTGTGTGTGACTGTGTGTGTATGTGCTTTATTGTTTTTATAAAATTTGCATTTTGGGATCCTGCACAATGACCATCAAATTGATTTTAAAATTGCCTTAAGCTATGACTTTTCTGACTTATTTACTTCTAAAGAATATAATGGCAGCCTTAAGTTTAAATGTCAGGTTACTCACATAATAGCTGGAATATCTATCATATATCAATATTATAGTAAAATTATGATGGTATAACTTATCTAGTCATACGATAATACTTTTTGGAAATAATTGTTGGAAGTATATTTAATGACCATATAAATTCAATAAAAGTAGTAGAGCCATTTTATGAAGCATTGTACATTCCAGATTAAAAGTCTTTCTCCATTTGCTCTCTCTCATGTAATGCAAAAGGTGTCTGTGATAGTTTTATTTTACTAAATTTCAGATGTCAAACTAGTCTAGTTAATATTCAGAATGGCAAAACTCCTTGCACTTTAAAGACTCACTTTACAATTATATTTAATTAAGCTAATTTGTGAGTGGTAATGACTTTTTAAATTCATGGCATATGGGCTCCCTCCAGTGGCAAATTTAACACTCACAAACCTGAAATGGTCATTTTTAACTGCAGCAATGTCCCTCAACAGTCAAAATCTTTTAGTTTATATTCTACAAGTTTGAGCTTAAATCTCATAAGCTCACTTACTTGAATATTAAGTGAGCACATCAAGATCAATCCAACAATTTCCTCATTTAACAGGAAATTTAAAGCTTAGCACTTATGCCAAATATAACACCAACCTCTGTAGAGTCATAAAGTCATCTTTGTGCAGAAGCTCATGTTAAAAAAAGACATATATTTCCCAACAAAAATAAACACTGATTACTGAAAACCAGTATAATATGATAGGCTTTCCCAACACCCAGTGGAGAACAAAAGTAATCAGGACACACATCTAAGAAAGCTTTTCCATACACTATAAAATCTATAGTTTGTTAAAAGGACATTAAAGTGAAGATGGTTTACCTTCATAAAACACACACACACACACACACACACACACACACACAAACACAAACTACACATTTCTGCTTGACTGAGGAGAGCTCACCTGGGCAATGGGTAGGAACTAAGGACAGTTAGCAAGATGGAGAGTACCAGGAAAAGGACTTGATGTGGATTAATATAGCCTTTACACAGTGATACAGCTCTGTCTGGTAAAAGGAAACTGGCGTGCAGAACAGAAGGGAAGAGAAAGCAAAACTAAGTAAGGGTGGTTCAGTTAGGGACAGATCAGAGAACGACCATATGATAAGAAAAGGTGAAGGACAGAGTTTGTAGATAGAGATCAGCATTTTCCAGATTTCAGATTATTAAAATGGGTTGTCTGGTAGACAGAGCACGGAGAAAAATGAGTATCATCCAGAGTCCACGGAATTCTATTGTAGTGTGTGTAAGAACATGCTAAATCCTTAGAAACTGCTACCTACATTGTTGCTTGCCAATGTCAAATGAGCTATTCATGAAGATTTCTTTGATACCAGTTAAAACATATTGCTTAGTTTTAACTGTCTAGACGTTCTTTTTAAAAAAAAAAAAACTATCTTTTTTTATTTATATCTCTATGTGGTGTGGAGTTATCCATGGGGTTAAGAGCTCACGGGGGCCAGAAGAGGGCTTTGGATCCTCTGGAACTAGAGTTATCACTCTAGTAGTTATGAGCTACCCACCATGGGTGCTATGAACAAAACTCAAGTCTTGGGGCAGAGCATCAAGTGCTTTTAATCACTGAACTATTGCTCCAGCCTACGTTCTTTTCAAAGACATAGAAATATGACAGAATCATAAGCACTGGGATTGTATTTTTATAATTCAAATATTAGATGATGAGGTAAGGGGAAGAAAATGAACTTTTTTTTTCATTCTCCTAGGATTTAAGTATTACTTTTAAGGCCAATTATTTCAAAACAAAAAAAAGAAAAAATGTATAATAAAGAGAAAAATTACATTTCAGAGTTGTTCAATATCACAAAAAATTTTCCTTATCGCTGAACATAAAGACATCTGGGCACACAATCCATTATAATCTTCCCCTAAGGACTAGCCAATAGCAGAAAGCAACTTGCTGCAATAGAATTTTTCTAATGCAGATATTGCAATGTGATTTTTAATGAGTTGTATTCTTGTTTCTAATGGAAGAGAAGCTTTATACAGAGACAGATTAAAAAATGTGGTTCATGCATTAACTAGCTCCAGATGCCATTCTGTACATAGTATTGTTTCAAATTAATAATATCTGTAATTTGTTTCATTCTAGTTATTCTAAAATAACAAATGTATGTATGTATGTATGTATATATATATATATATATATACACGTAGTACATATACAAAACATATGCATGTGTATATATATACACACATTTAAGTACTATATATAATATTCATGTATAGCATATATACAAATATAATATATATACTTATGTATATATTAAATGTACACACACATATATATATACATATAATAGATTTATACAAAATAGGTATACATAAATATATATTCATGTTTATAAGATTTTGTAATGCAGCATCTCCCTCATGCAGCATTATGATTTCTTAGCTATCAATGACACAAACCAACTAAGATGACCAAAACAATGAGTTACTTCCTAAAACAATATAGGGTCTTCAGTGGGTGCTTTCTGGACTGTTTTATGCATTATCTCAATTATGAAATTTTCTCTGCTTTCATGTTTCAAGCCTTCTAGAAATTACAGCCTCTCTGTGGAAAGTAGTGCATGGCAATATTTACTGGGTAGGGGTAATTTTTTGAGGATAATTCAAAAGACTTCACCTAAACACCTACTGTATCATATATGCCTCTGATTTCATCACAAGGAATGAGGTTTTATATTCAGATTAGAACACGTTTGCAATTAGACATCACTCTCTAGGGAAGTGGTTCCCATAAGAATGAACCCAATTTGATAATTTGTCAAGCTAGTAGATTTTTGGAAAGCTAGAAATATGCCAAGTTTGAGGACATAAGCTGTAACTGAAAAATCCAGAAGAATTATTTAAGATTGAAAACAGGTGAGAAGACTGACAAGGGATGAAGCTACAGACCAAGGAAGACACAGAGGAACCCAGAACCTATTAGTAAAGATAACAGGTAGAAATCATTACTTTACCAATATCTACTTTCAAAAACAGCAAAGAAGTTCTGCTTTCCCACACAATGAGTGATAATGTTAAGATCTACTCAACCCAAAATATTTCTTTAGCAGTGGCACTCAGAGTTATTTCTGGTGTTACAGATTACCTGTTGAGGATGCTACTATTATAATTTTATAATCTGTGCTTAATATCCATTGAATTAAAGCACTTTATTCAGGAAGGATCCTAATCAGGACATAAGGGAAGCTCCTTAAGAATCTGGAAATAAACAATTCACAAGTCTCAGAAGGTCCCTGAAACTTATCAGATCTACAAGGATACTCTTTTCTCCAAAGTTATATAAGTGGTAAGGACAACTTAAAAGAGACTCTGACCAATGGAATTTATGAGTCTTATAGAACTCTAGCATTCATTTTCATAAGCAATATTCCACGGTGGGGTAAACTTTTGGTAATGATGCTGCCTTTGACTTGTCTATGCTGTTGTAAGTGATTCCTCACTCACACTCCTTTAAGCAACTCCAATAAATTCATTGATTCACCAAGTTGGGCTTTTGTGATATCTTTACTTTGTCATCAATTTCCTATTTGGGGTAGGTAGATATTAGCTTACATATCCCCAAGAATAATGCCAAAAAATATAAGCAATAGCAGGAATGCTATGATATATCCCACAGATTACAGGAAAGTTCTACCTACAACATAAAATGACCCAAATAATGTGAACGTTGAGAAATCCTGCTTTAGGACTTAGCTCACCTATCCTTGTCATACTGTGTTTTTATATCACAATAATACTAAGATTCTATTCACAAGGAGTTCATAGTTTCTATGTAATGTAATTATCTCTTATATCTGAGACTTGCAAAATGTAGAAAACATCAATTACTAAAGAGTGCTTGTTTAGCATGCAGTACTAAACCCATCTTCAGACAGACTCTGATGCAGTGTGTGGGGAATCAGATTTTTAAATATTACATTTCTATCATGCTCCCAGGTGTTTTCCTTACATTGTTGATACAGACACTACACAAAGTGAATATGTGTTTAAACCACGGCCAGGAACTGCCCAATCTTTTATCTTTGGGGCTAGAAACTGCCCAATCCTTATCTTTGGGGACTTAGAGCAGCTAACTTCACTTTAAGGACTTCTACCTTATCAATCTAATAACATTATATCCCTGTATATTTTGTATTTTTATTTTTTCTAGCCATTCTAACGAACTCTTCTGTTGACTACAGACCTCCTTTATTTGATTCCTTTCTGTCTAAATTTCTCACTGAAGTGTTTATTTCTTTCTATACCTCAATAGCAATCATATTGTATAACACAAGGTCAGAACAGTTGAAAGCTTTTTAAATATGGAAAAAGTAAAAACTGAATCACGTAAAAGAAAAACAGGTCAACTGAATTTCTTCCAAATAGGATGTCAAAAACCATGTGAGTAGATGTCAGGGATTGCAGATCAAGTTAAATGGTGAGCAGCTGGAAAGGGATATACCTCAGTGCTGTGCTGGGAATGAACATCAGAAAATCTTAACTAGCTTATTACAGGATAAGGGTGATGAAATGCTAATATAATTATATGAAAATATTCAACTGAAAAAGAAACACCAACAATAAGAGGCATGATATACTATTTTGACAACTGTAAATACAAAAGTGGAAGACACTGTATATTGTCAATTCAAGGGAAAGCAATTGGAACCACTTCTCACACTACTAGTAAATTTACCTTTAGATGTCCAACAGAATCAAACAAGGAAGACAAATTCAATTATGGAGAAAAATAAAATATCTTCTACAGCTATGGAAAAATGATTACTGATATAACTTAATAATAAATGAACACCATCAAAGATTTTCTATTGATGATGATGATGATGATATACTTTTACTTATTAATAAAATAATAACAGAAGAAATTCCTGAGAAAAGTTTTGTTCATATAATATCAGAAATGTAGCTCATTTGTAAGGTATATAAGTTTAGTTCTCAAGAAAAAAATGTCAAAACCATAAGAATACAAAAAAAAAACCCTGATAAGCCAACAAAAATGAACTATAAAATATAATTAAAACAATGAATTATATTGAAAAATATAAACAGTACTACTAATGCATTGTTATTATAAATATACATACATGTGTACATATAAATAAAGAGAATCATGATTTATTGTAATCTGTTCAATAGGTAGCTAGCTAGTGATCTGGCAAAGAGACTTTACTGAGTTGCTTTGGTTTAGACTAAATTAAAAACTACCTCATTCATATATAACACCTGGTATTTCTTGTAAATACTGTCACAGTTAGTGTACATGTCTGACCCTCAGGTAAACTTGTTCTCTTGCCTGGGAATCAGGACACTTTATGTTTCAAAGAGGTTAAGTGACCTGTCTGGTCTTCTCTGACATTCGAGCCCATGTTCTGTCAATTCTCATTTCTGTGTTGCTCTTGGATAATTATAACTCACATCAGAACATTAATGACTAACATTTACTGAGCATTGTGGACGGTGCAAAGCAAATTGACTGCATTATCCCATTTAATTTTCAATGTAATATTGTTATCTATTCCCATTTGTAGGAGATTAATAGGCTATATTCAAGGTCATAGGACTATTAAATCCATGACTGATTCTTAAACCCACACACAAACCACTTCCTCAAATATTTGTTTTTAAAAGAATATTTAAAAAAAAATTAGAAGGAAATGCAGTATAGGTGGTGGGAAACAAGGAAAGATTTCCACCAATAGACTCCAAGTTAAAGTGAAGGAGGTCTGTGTTCCTTTGCTAGTCATTAAGAAACCAATGAAAATGTGCTGTCTGGTTTAAGTTAGCTTTAAATTTCCACCCAGCCTTAAACTTTGGCTCTAAATGAAATTAAAACAAATACATCAAGTAAGGTAAAGGTGGAAATTAAGATAGATTTTAAAGCATTTATTGCTTGAAAATAAGACACTAAATAATCACCAATTAATAGTCAAGAACATGATAACAGTAGGGCAAAATTATTGCCAAATAAATAGTACTGCTGGACTTCAGTGTAAAAAAATGTCATGCCAGGTACTGTCTCTAAGCTTCTCAAAAACACTGCTGGTCAGTAACGGGTTTGTGGCAATTCTCATTTCAGACAAGGTCTCCGTCTACATGAGCTTGCTGGTGTTGCTGGAGCTTTTATAATCCTGCCATTTAGTTACAAGGCTTACATGCACTAACTGGTCAATCTAGTAGATTTTTAGAAAGTTAGAAAGATGGCAATGCATGAGGACACAAACTGTCATAGGAAATCCAAAGGAATGTTACTTAAGAGTGAAAGCAGGTGAGGAGATTGACAGGGGCTAAAGTTACCAGGCAGAAGGAAGACACAGAGGAACCCAGAATCTCTTAGTGAAGATGCCATGTGGAATTCACTGCTTTACCAACATCTACTTTCAAAACTAAGTGGTAAGATGTGGCTCTTTACTCTCTTTGGGTTCTTGGAAACAAAATGTTAAAGTCTTAAAGACTTGAGTGGATAAAGAACACCAGTGTTTGAACTATATAAAGATAATTCAAACATAAACATATTTATAGAAGGATATAACACCTACTTCTTGTGTTTAAATTTTTATTCTGAATTAACATCAACATTTAGTGCAAAAGTTTCCAGGGACCCAGATTTTCTGAGGATGATGTCAGCAACTCTTAGGCACCTTGGACAGAAGCTGGTAAACAGCATTTATAAATAAAATCCCTGATTTCACATAGATGTGTACCATTCATGTTTAGTGTGACGACTAGAAATGTCAAAGGGCTTTATCTGGTCCAGACTCAAGGGTATTGAAAATAGGAAGAACAAGAATATTTAATGGGATTAAATCAAGTTACAAAACTTCATTTTTTTCATTTCTTTCTTTCCTTTCACAACAGTTTTCAGTAAAAACAAAACAAAATAAAGATACATTTAGGAATATTAATTAATGTTTGAGTTCAACAACCAAAAGAATATGACTATTTTTTCTATAGAATATTATTTTACTTAATTAACTACTTTACTAAATAACAGTGTTTACAAAGACTTGGTGTGGTCTTGGCACCTACAAGTATCTCTTCACTACAAGCCTGTTTTGCCAGTTCTGACATCATTGCTCAAACTTCAGCACTTGTCTGATAAAATTGTAACTTGATATGAGGTTTAGTGAATTGTAAGTAAACAGCCTTGTAGTGGCTTGGCAACCCCAGAGTTATAAAACAATTGCACCTGTCACAGCAGGACATAAGATCTTAAGACCATAAAATCAACCAACTACCAAGTCATCTTTCTAAAACAAGTTGGTTTATTTTCATGATAGTGATATGTACAAGTTCTCTTGCCCTGGGGGAGAAACTTACCTTTAATAGCACTTAGCAAGTCATTTCTTTACTTCACAGCATGTTATAGAATATAGAAGTGGGAGAAAGTTCACTTCCAATAGGATGCATCGGTGGGAGCAAATCCAGATGCAGTGCAATGATCTAGTCATTTGAAATCATGACCTGCTACATGTTTTGGTACAGTAACACCCGTGAATCTTCAGTCACATAGTCTGGCTTTGCAGACACCATCAGCTTAGCACAGGGGTCAAATGGGCAAGTATCTAAACACACAGTCAATGGCCATCATATTTGAATGCTGTTAGAGAACTTTATGGGTTGGGCTCCCTGTGCTGTGTTTAGAGTGGTGCATTCACTGACTAAGTGTTTTCCTAACCTCACTGACATAACACAACATAGAAGTTATCTTTTGTTAGAGTAACTTTCTATAAACAATTACCTATTCATGTTGCCTATAACTAGTTACTGAGACTATGGGATGGAACTTTCATTCTGAAAAGATGAGGCTAATGCAGATATACTAACTACTAACTTTATTTCTGACTCATACTATCAGTAATTTAGCATGAGGTTCTAATTTTTTTTGTCAAACTCAAAGCAGAGTATGTCAGCCCATTTGAAGTTTACATCTCCATATGTGCACACAATTTGTCAGGAGAAGTGAAATAATCAAGTCATATATGGATTGAAATTAGGAAGAATGTGCAGTTTATATTTTATTTAAGGCAATATCATATTGCTGAAAATGCTGACAGACATCCTTAACCTTAGATAAGGTAGAATGATGAAAAGTTACACCCCCAGTCACATGATGAGATCCCACAGAAAGAAGAAAACAAGAAGGATGGTTTAGACAGGGGTAGAGGGGTGGAGTGGTGGGGTAGAGGTGATGAAAGATAAAAAGAAGTATTAGGAAGATAAAGAAGAGTGAAGTTTAACTTCCTTGAGATTACTGACAATATTGTCAAGAAATTGAGTTGGACAGAAGAATTTCCTCAACATGTGATATTTATATAATCAAAAACAAGATAAATCTCAGGTCTATTTGTGTTGAATTAAGTCAAAGCATTTTTCTGGATTGCTATTTTTATTTCTGTAAAATAAAAGGGTTAAACCAGATGTACCCTGGTGTCTGATCTCAGCCCTAACAATGAGTGTCACAAACCGTATTTGCCCCATTATGGATCAGAACAATAGCTTACCCAACAGAAAAGGGCTTGTTTGTTTGTTACAGTCTATTGCTTTCTTTTCTCCTGTGATGCTAGATTTAGAGAAAGAATGGCAATGGCTAGAGTCAGAAAAAAATGTCATTATTTCACTAAGAAATATATTGGTAGATAGGTATAGTGGAGACATGTATAATCCCAGAACTCAAAACAAGGGAACTGAAAGTACCAGCCTAGTCTTAGAAAACAAGACCCTGTCTCAACACAGACAGAAACCGATGGTCACACAGACCTAAAGACAGTCAGCCAGACAAACAAACATAGACACACACACATACACATGTACACACAAAGAGAGAAAAAGAGAGACAGAGAAAGAGACAGTCAGAGAGAAAGATACAAAGAGAGACAGAGAGAGACACACAGAAAGATAACAAGTGCCAGTTTCTTCTAGTATGATTGACAATAGGAGCAATGTTCTAGAATAGCAAAATATTAAGAGGAAAAATATGAAGGAGGGGCAAAAAGAAAGAAACTGACTCACTGTACTAAGTTTTCCATCAGAACCAAAATGTTTTCACAAGAGAAAATTAAACACAACTTGAACTTTTATGTAAGTGAAGATATGCATGAGAAATTATCTTCCATTTACATAGAAATATAGAGGTCATAATTACTAGTTTAAAACTTAGAGTACAATAATAGTCCAGTACTTTTGTATAAAATATACACCATAAAATAACAAAATCTGCTTTGATTATTCTATTTATGAAATTTTCACAGCCAAATTCCCACAACTGACCTTGTACATATATAACCTTAGCTGTGATTAATGTTCTAAAAATCACTATTCAGACATAGTACCAGGCTTTTTTCTTATCACATAAAAGCTCCATATAATTCAAGGTTTCACTGATTTATTTACTATAAGCTGTCAGCATCTAACAGTCACTCTCAATTTTAAAACAAGGTGGGACTCACACCTAACACTTGATCATAGAACAATGGATTTTCCCAGGACAGACATTGAGGAGACAGCTAAGCTGTGAGTAAGACAAATGACAGAGTCCAGAGTATCAGGACAATCACCTAACTCCCAGGCAAGGTGTAAAGTAAGTACTCTGTAAGATCTTCCCAGTCAGGGCTGCCTTTCTTTAGGGGACTCCTTATCTGAGTATGCCATTTAGGTGAGAAGTTCACACTCAGTAAAGTTATATAAATAAACATCGTTTACTGTCGTGTAGAACTGCTAAATTATGGCATTTAGACATTTGCTGGGTTTGGTTGCTGTTGTTATTGTTGCTGTTTTATACTTTTGCTGTTGTTATTATTTTGTATTTTTGTTATTGTTTCATTTTCCAGATTTATTTTTGTATTTTGTTTTTGTTTTCTTTTTTTTAAACTGAAGCCTTACTCCTTTTTTTTTTTTTTTTTTTTTTTTTTTTTTTTTTTTTTTTTTTTTT
>JANHMN010000001.1:160376669-160392415 GCA_030674055.1 Rhabdomys pumilio
TTTTTTTTTTTTTTTTTTTTTTTTTTTTTTTTTTTTTTTTGCTTCGTGAAAAGACTGATTATCTGAGACTTGGAGACTGATTATCTGTTGTCTCAAACACTCTCTAAACTGATGAGAGCCTCCTAATCCTTAATTAGTTACTGGGTGAAGTATATAATAATTTCACATTCTTGCTTCATATCTGCTTGACAATCATGATTTTACTTGTCAAAAATGATGTTTTAACAGAAGATTAAGATGCCAGGAGTAAACTTAGCTTTTGTTTCAATAGAGGTTTGAAACCAAAGAGTTGGGTTGTGTAACTGAAGATTTTACGATTAGAGAGTGCTAAGGAAAAATTCTACAAATACACACACACCCAAAATACTTTTAAATGAATAATAAATTAAACCCTGTTACACAGTAGTCATACCACACCTACATTTCCCATTGACAAGAATAGCATCATTTCCATGTACAAGGCTTTCCTTTTGTATGGTTGTTTCTGCTGGACAGAAGCAGTCCATATGGATTCGGGAGGCTTATAAGGCTCATGACTGTATAAGACTCATGAGACTACACTCCAAGTCTCAGTGGTCACTAAACAGTTGTTAGTAAGGAGGAAATTCATCAGTAGAGTAGATGCCTGTGAGATGATCAGAACTCCAACTGTGATGGCCTTTTCAGTGATGTAGCTACTGCTCTTGTCAGTAGTTCTTTACTCATGTTGCTAAGAAAACCACCTAATAAACTCGTTAGATCTGAAGGGCATGGTACCATCCACAGTAGGACTTCAATAAACCCACATCAGTTAACATGAACGTCGTGATTTAAATATGTTTTGCTCAGGGAATGGCATTATTTGGAGGTGTGGTCTTATTGGACGAAGTGTGTCCCTGTGGTCATGGGCTTTAAGACATTTATCCTAGCTGCCTGGAAGCTAATCTTCTCCTGTTTGCCTCCAGAGAAGATATTGAACTCTCAACTCCTCCTGTACCATGCCTGCCTGGAAGCTACCCTGCTCTAGTCTTGGTGATGATGGGCTGAACTTCTAAACCTGTAAACCAGTCCCAATTAAATGCTGTCCTTATAAAAGTTGCCTTGATCATGGTGTTTGTTCATAGCAGTAAAACTCTAGTTAAGACAGAAGTTGGTACCAGGAATCAGGTGTTGCTATGATAGGCCTGACCATGTTTTTGTTAGGAAGAATGTTGATTTGAGAACTTTGGATTTGGAAAGTCATGGGATGCTTCAAGTGGGACTTAATGGGCCATCCTAGTAGAAATATGGAGGGCATTGTTACTGAGGGTGGTTTGAACTGTGTAGGTCTGCTGGCCCAAGAGGTTTCAATGGAGAAGAATGTTAGTATGTGCCCTACAGACTGGTTTTGTGATATTTTGTTGAAGAACATGCTGATTTTGGCTATCAAAGAGTCTTTCTGAGGCTAAGGTAAAGAGATTTAGAATGGTTATTTTGATAAATGAAGTCTCAAAAAATTCAAAAATGAACTGGTACGAATTCAGTTGTGTAGTTACTAAAGTTCAGTCTTACTAAGTGTATTTTAATAAAAAAAAGAGCAAGCTGAGAATAGATAAATATAAAATATATGGTTCAAGTAATAAAGGGGCACCAGGAAGTGAAATATAGCTGAATATTTTGTTCAAGGATATTAAATTGAATTAAGGGAGTGGTGACATAGGGCAAGATCTCACCCAGCTAAGTCTAGGTCCAGGCATGGTAGTACAAGCCTTTAATTCCAGGAGGAAAAGGCAAGCAGATCTCTGAGTTCAATACCAGTCTGGGACAGTGCAAGTTCTAGGTAAAGAAAGGGTTAGGTTTAGGTATGGTGGTACACACTTTTAATCCCAGCCTTAAAATGACAGAGTTATACAGATCTCTGAGTTCACGGTGAGAGCAAGTTCTAGGACTGCCAGGATTAGGCAGTGAAGTAGTTGGAAAACATGCTGTGATGGAAAAATCAGGGCCCTATGAATGAGATAGGTTTGGTAGGATTCTGTGGTGACACATCCAATCCCAGGCTGGGGCTGGATAGACAACAGTGGCAGAAATTGACCATTCAGCTCCTCTCACTTAATTCGTTTTTTGTGTGGGAGGAGAACACTTAGCCTAGTGATTTTTAATATTTTTGTAGAAAAGATTTTAGAATTTGTTTGTTTCAAAGAGTTAGATTTTTCTCCCGTTACAAAAGTCACAGGATAAACCTCTCAAATATGTATCATTTGAAAAAGTGATTAGACAGCGGAGGTACAGTTTCCAATGTTTATATTTTTTCCTAGAGTTCTCTTTGTCTAAACTGAGAGTTAATTGCTCATTGATGGTGCTAGTGTTGAAAACACAGATGCTCACTTTCTTTAAATAACATCTCTTCCAACAGGACAGCTGTGTTCTGTGAGATGTGAGTTCATCTGAATGTAATGTGGCTCACACATGGAAGCAATCACCCTCTGCTTTTGGAACCACTTGACAGAACTCTGTCACTGCTGAGAACATAAGCTTCCTCTCTGCTTCCCCCTTTCACATGGCAAGGGTTCCTTTAATAACACAGAAGAACTAAGATTGGATAAAAACTTGGAAATGAATCATCTTTTGAATCTGAAGGGGATGGTGAGTAGGGAGGGGCACTGCACTGATCACGGCGCAGAAGTCTGATCTCACAACTTCAGTGCAGGGAGAAATCGTTAATGGTAACAATCCTCATTTTAAACATGGCAGAACATGGTGTCCAACATCAGTAGAAAAAAGAGAATGTTAGTGGATGTCCATAGAAACTTGTCCTTAGTTTAGCTAGGTCCAGACCCCAAAAGAAGCTCCAAAGGTCGCCATTCTTGCCTACAAAAAACAAAGCAGGAATGGGCCAGTTTTGTTTGAGAAGGACAGAGACACTGTACATGAAATGTGAGAACAGATCCTAGATATTTAATTCTAAGATTGTAAGTTTCATTAAATGAGTTTTCAATTTCCAAGCTAGAAAGTGGGATTTTCAATAAGACTCCTTAACGGCCAGTGGAGAAATGAGAACATTTATGCAGAAACGTCTGAACATGTTGAACTTTACAAGTGTATCTTTAGGAACAATATATCATTATTAGCAAATAAAATAAAGATTTTACAATGAACTAGCACACAAAGCAGGCTGTTGAAAAGTGATGAACTCATTTTTCGATACCTGTATTTTGTAGCTGCTGTGTTTCAGAGTAATGTATAGATATACCTAGCTACAAGTTAAATACACGTGCTCTGCAAATGCATACAAACTGTCAGCTCTCTTTTTTTTTTTTTTCAGCAAAACATCACAGGCCCACTTCACCTCCCTGACAGGACTGTTAGATCCTCAATAGCCTTTTGACTCTAGGGCTGTATTCACTACTGAGTACAATTGCTAATGACACTTCCCAGCATTAAGTTTATTTTCAAGGTTTATTAATAGATCCCATATGTTTAACATGGAATTAAGCTGTCTAAGAAAAAAAAGAAGACACTTTATTTTTAAAAAATTATTAAAGTGGGGACCAGAAACACGACTGAGTAAAGCACCTGCTACCAAGCCTGCACAACTGAGTTTAAACCTTAGAACCCTAGGGCCTCATGATAGAAAGAGAACACCAACTCCTACAGGTGGCCTTCTGACCTTATATGCAGTTTAGCATAAACACATGCACATATATTGATAGGTTATATCTCTGCCACCACTGAAATGAGCCAGTTTAAGGCAGATTAGATTATGCTAAAAGCAGGTTTGTTAGGAACCTGCTCTTGGGTGGGTGTTTTCACTGGCACCAAGGACCACGGCCAACACAGTTGCCATGGAGAAAGTGGGGGTAAGGGAGAAAGACAGAAAAAGAAAAGGGGGCATATACACCACATGCAGAGAAATAGAAGGAGGAAGAGGAGGAGGAAGAAGAGGAGAAGAAGTAGAAAGAGTGTCAGAGAGACAGAGACACTGAGTCACAGAGACAGAGAGACAGGAGACAGAGACTAAAATGTCTGGATTATATAGGGAGTTGCCCCTAGGGGAAGGGTAGCTGCCAGAGAAATGAGCCAATTTAAATCAGATTAGATTATATTAAAGACAGGTTTATTGAGAAGTTGCTCTAGAGTGGGCAAATTCACCAGCCTTGAGGGTTCACTGACCCCAGGGTTGGAAAGTTCAGGGTTGGGGCCAGGGTATGCCAGGTAGGGACTGAGGGATGTTGGCAGAACCTGGAAGCCAGGTCTGCTTTAGTATGTAAAATGTGTACATCAATCCCTTGTCTAGGGTTAGAAACCAAACCTAAGTATAATACCAAATTTAAGATTATTAAGGCAATAGTCTTGAAATTTCTCTGCTAATCAGTGTTAAGATTTTAAAAAGGAGAACCTTAACTCCTTTAAAAATTAAAAAAAAAATAGTACTGTTTGCATCTGGCTAATCTGTGTTAAGTAGAATTTATTAGCTTCAGAATATAATTCAATTGTCATTTTAAAATTCTGAAATTGGGTGTCATGGTTCATGCCTATAACACCACCCCTCTTGAGGCTGAGGCAGGAATATCTGGAGTCAGCTGCAATAAGGGCTGTGTAGCAAGCCCTTGTTTCAAAACAGAAAAGAAAAAGATATATTGTTTTTGCCCAAAGAGTCATAATCTTTTGGTAGAATAAATAACAAATTAGAAGCCTATCAGTATCCAGCAAACATCGTATCCAGTGGGTACTAATATCCATATTTTGAAAGTAGATCTACAAAGTCAAACTGTAAATGTGAAAAACATGGGGATAACAGAGGCCACGCAAAAGGAGCTGAAAAGAGGGTATTTTTG
Organism: Rhabdomys pumilio; assembly: GCA_030674055.1. NCBI lineage: Eukaryota > Metazoa > Chordata > Mammalia > Rodentia > Muridae > Rhabdomys > Rhabdomys pumilio. The sequence continues at coordinate 160,381,466 of JANHMN010000001.1, forward strand.
TTGTTGTTTTGGGATTGTTTTTGTTTTTTTTTTTCTTTTTTTGAAAAAAAACATAAAGGAAACTGCTCTAATTCCCAAGGGAACAGTGATGACATCGAGAAATGAATGGCTTAGTGTCAATGTGCACAAAGTAAAACCTCTGAGATTTAATTTATTTTTAGAGTTTCACATCTAAATATTTTTCATCCATTGTTTAAGGTTATAAATATGCCTTGTAATAAGTATTTGTAAATGGTGCAAGAAACATGTAGTATTTTTTCTAATTTCCAGTATTAACTGAACACACACATATGATGTGATGTGTTCGGAACAGGTGATGATGAAGAAAAGAGGAACTTCTCACAATCAAATGTAACATGGGAACTGATCTACGCAAAGCACTTCACATTCTTTTCGTCTTTTTCTGTCTTTTCAAGTCTTACTATGTTGCTCAGGCTGGCTCAGGCTGGCATCCAGCTGACAATGATCCTATTGTCTTAGCTTCCTCAGTGCTACGATGTGTCATACCTGATATCTTCTTATAAAATGATTAAAAAAAAAATACTGCCACGTGGTGGTGGCACACGCCTTTAATCCCAGCACTTGGGAGGCAGAGGCAGGCGGATTTCTGAGTTCGCGAGGCCAGCCTGGTCTACAGAGTGAGTTCCAGGACAACCAGGACTACACAGAGAAACCCTGCCTCGAAAAACCAAAAAAAAAAAAAAAAAGAAAAGAAAAGAAAAAAATACTAATGCCTCTTATAATTGGAAATATGTGAGAAATTATTTAATTAACACAAACAATTGGCATTGTTGATGTAGGCTTCAAAATGTGTTATATAATTCATGGGTTTTTAGTTTATTTGTTCACTCAACATTATAGAAAATATTTGTAAAGATTTTTAGAGGAATTCAAAGAAAGTGCTTCCTGGCCTGTAGGTATCTGGTGACAGTGTGCTCCATGTGACATAGCCATGCTGTGAGAAGGCTGCAGTTGTGAGCACCTATTTTCCACATGACATTTAGTGGATATGTGACCATAGTCAAGGCACATATGTCCTTAACACTATTTATCTGTGACATGTCCCTGTCCCTAAGTTTCTTCCCATAGCCCCTCTATCATCAAGTTTTCTAGGGGAAATATATCACTTGACAGTATGAGCTGATGTGCTCAGCACCCCTGGTCAAAAATAGGTGGTTCCTTCCACAAGTTGTGCAATACTATGGCCATTAAAATATGTTTGATAGTTTTCTTAAAGTATTTGTCAATGTTAATTCCTGAAGAAATATATTAAATGAGAATAAATAATGACATCATAGAAAATGTAAATTCCATTATATGATTTCCCTGCCTAAATTATTCGATGGTCAATTATTTTACTAAATTAATTCAGACAGGCATAGTTACCATATTTATGTAAACAGAAATGCATAACGCTTAACGATCATTGGAGATAGAATGCAAAGTAAGTCTTTTAAAAAGCCACAGAATTGCCATTTTTGTTCTACTTACTAATGTCGGAGAAGAGGGTAAATCATAGATGCTTATTAATATATCAACTCAAAATTAAATTTAAAAACAATTTGTTTGGGGCTTTGTGGGACTCCTAACAATGGGAGCAGGTGTGTCTCTGATTCTTTTGTCTGCTCTTGGGACTCGTTTCCTTATCCAGCCTCAATACGAGGGCTTTGCCTTGTCTTATTGTATCTTATTTTGTCATATTGTCATATTTGGTTGTTGTCTCTTGGAGGTCTTTTTTGTATTATTATTATTATTTTTTTTTAGAAGATAGAGCAGGAGTAGGTCTGGAGGAGAGAGAATGTACGTGGAGCTGGGAGGAGTTGGGGAGCAGAATGTATTGTATGAGAGGAGAATCTGTTTCCAACTAAAAAGAAAATAAAGTTGCAGTCTTGAACAGTAATCTTTCATTCTCTCTTCCTTTCTTTTCTTCATTTTATTTTTCTTTCTTTCTTTCTTTCTTTCTTTCTTTCTTTCTATTTATTTTTGACTCTTGTTTTGGATGAGGGTAGTTGACAAGAATCTGGAAACAGTACTCTAGCCCCTGACTGACCAAACTGCCTTCAGCTGAGGAGATAATGTGCCTCCTAGGGAGAAATGTTTGCTTATTCCTTACCAGAAGAATAAATCCTTGTGATCCTGCATGCAGTTATAATGGGGAAGGACTGAGAAGAAGCAAGGGTGCCATGGACTACCTTAATGGTTCTTCCTTATAACCTTCAGATTTTATGACGGAGCAGAACACTTCTATACTATTTTTACGCAACCCTACTTCCTCGGAATTCACATCTATCAGTGTTTGAAATAACAGACAGACCCATCCATTCGCTCTATCTCCCATGTGTCTATTAGAAACGAACTACTCACATCAACTTCTACCCTTATCTAATGCACTGAAAAGTGTTTACAGAGAGACTGGTGTATTAAGGTATTATAGCTGCTCTTAAAATGGTGACATTTATATTTCGATATAAAAGGTGAATTTCCACAAACAAGTACCCATATCATTCTGTTTATTTCATAGAGTTACTACATCAAAAGCTTAGTCTTCATTAAAATGTAAATGAAAAGTTGTTTCCTGCTCCTGGCTTTCATAACAGTCTATTGTGTTTATATTAAAACCAGATGAAAGTGCATGGAAGGCCTTGCTTTCTAAAGCAAGATTAAAAATCTGATTTGCAGAGGATTAGCAACCCCCACCCCAAAATGTCTCCCTCCCAACAGCCAACCTCCATCCTTTGATCACAAGACTAAATCATCTTAGACTTAGGCCATCTGTCTAGATTTCCTCATCACTAGATGGTAAAATTAAGGGAGGATTTGTTGGTGGGCTAATTTTATTTATAGCTCCATTAAAGCAAGCTGCAAAATCATCAGTTTGCTGGATGCAGGCTTTCATGCCGGGTGAGTAGATTTGCAGTTTCTTTGGTCTACCAGGCTCCTGCTTGTGAGGCAGCTGCTTGGTGGTTAGTGAAATCATCTTCCTACAGGGAGCTCTGCTTTATTGTCTTGTGTATGCTAGAGTTGAACATTGCAGCCATCTTAACTCTCTATTCTTCATACTTTTAAAATAAAGTCACCTCCAGAATTTTCATAGGAGAATAATATGAGCATGACAGAGCATGGCCACATAGGATGGGGGAGGAAAAAGCAGGTTAATGTTTCAAGTTAAACTTTTGAGATAAATAATGTTGACTTCAAGTGTTTATTGAGGACATTGTCTTCAAATATACTTAAACTATTGTGCCTCTAATCCATCTCTTATTCTGGGCTTGTGTTTGCCTTTTTCTTTTTTTAGTTCTTATCTCCTTCTCAAATATTGAAGAAATGAAAATATGTGCAATTAAACATCCTATTTTAGTGTGTCCCTGCCAAAAGATCCTATCAGTAAAAACTCATTCAAATATCTCATTAGAATTCAGTCCCCAGATGAGCAAACTTAATTGGCATGAAGTCAAGATACATAATTATTTAAATTATGAAGTTCCAGAAACAGGGGATTATGATGAACGGCATCTATTTACCTGGCATAGTTCCATTTTTGCTGAAGTTATAACGACGCACTCTAGATTGGTGTATATCTCCCAATGCTTTTTTTCCCCACTTAAAATGTCTTAAATTCCCTTTGGTTTATTTGGATTAGGAAGCAGGAAGATAAAGATTTTCTTTAACGAATCATTTGAGATTGCATGCAACGATATTGTAATAAATTATTCTGTTATTTAGCACAGGCAGCTTTGAAGGTAAAAACGAAAAACAGACAAAACATTTTAGTAATTCAAAATTATTATGTGTGCAAATGCCATAAGCATGAAAGAGAGTCCGAGATTAATTAATTAACTAATATGAGTCACCAAAACCACATGTGATAGGAACCACATGTAAGGATTACTGTAAGACTTGAGAGAAACAAAAAAATAATATGCAGCTATTCATATCTCTATGACAGAAATATCAGCCTTTTTAATGCTGCAACACTGATCCCCAAACCATTATTTTGTTGCTATTTCTTAACTGTAATTTTGCTACCATTATGAATTGTAATGTAAATATCTCATATACAGGATGCTACCCACAGGTTGTGAACCTCTGCTCCATGGTATCATTTCTATACCATGTTTTGGGTGTCTACTCATGGGTAATACAACTCAAGTGTACAGAGGTTGTTACGGAAATATCATTTTAAAAGTCTCAGAAAATGTTTATAGGCCCATGAAAGTCAACACACTGTATATCACTGACACTATGTTTTACATTTGCAAATTTTGAGATTCCTTTTTCTTATTTAAGCTATGACAAAGTTGTCTGAGAGTTTATAGCACTCGAAATAGAAATATAAGCACAACACACCTAATGATAACATCTCACGTTTTTCACACTCACTTTTTGTTCGATATTTGGGCCCCTTTAATTATGTTTAGTATTGGCAGAAAATATAGTCCAGTGGTAGAGCACTTGACTTGCATGTGTGAGTCTCTAAGTTTAATCCTTAAAACAAAATAAATAAGTTATTTAAATTGAAAAATAAAATAATGTAAAAAGTTAATCTAGTGAATCTCCATACCACTCTGCCAGATAACTTGTTTTATCAAATATTTTTAGAAAGGGTGTACTAGGCTTATTTGGGCACTCAGCATTAAAGAGAGATTGACACTACCGAGTTAACCTTTAGGAAGACACAGCAAACACACTCTAATGCCATCATTTGCTTCCAACATACCATGAACACTGGTTACTACCATGTCTTCCTAAGCTTTTGCTAATTACTAGATATGATGGTTAATCTTAACTCACACTTTGACATTATCTGGAATTCTCTGGTCAGGCCTGGATGGTTAGAGAAGGCAAGGGAAAAGAGTCATTTGCTTATGCCAATTGAAGTGGAGAGACTAACTCTAACTGGGTGGTACCATTTCCTGGCCTGGAATCCTGGACTGTGTAAAAAGAGTACAGCTCACTTTTTATCTTCTCCCTGACAGTGGATGCAATGTGACCAGCTGCCTCAATGTCCTACCATCCAGATTTCCCTGCCATGGTGTACATTACTTTTGAACTGTGAGCCAGAATAAAATTCTTCCTTAAGTTGCAATTACCAGAATATTTTTATCACAGCAACAGGAAAAGAAACTCAGACAATAGGCCAGAAAATGAATCACTCTTATGGTTGGGATCTTAAACAATCCTTGTAGATCAAAGCCTGGTCTCTTCTTACTCCAAGTGCTAAACAGCTTTGCTCTGCCAGATGCGTTAGGTCTGGCCACTGGTTCTCAGTAACTGGTCCTTCCTGAGGGTGTCTTCACAGGCATAGGTCAGGATCTCCGAAACTAAATCTTTCTTCAAGTTAAATTTCTTTAGTATTTTGTCAACAAGATGAAAAGCTACCAATCACATATTTGAAAACCTGTAGGTTTAGTTAATGTATCTGAAAAGAAAAAAACAGATAATTATTAAGAACTACTATCCCTAGAGCCAATAAATTACCATAAGGTTTTAGAGAAACAAATACAGTTTTAAGACCCTGTATGTTCAGTGGAGAATGATGAATCTCTGGTTGTAGAAAAGATAGAGACTGATATTACAGAAAAAGTTGAATTCCTACACAGTTTAATGGGATGGAACTGTTTGGTATTTTTTTGGCTGACTTTCAGATTTCTGCTTCACTTGAAAATTCTTGAGTTGTGTACCTGAAATGCTTATTAGAGAAAATACAGTTTGTAGACTTTTCCTATTAATCAGCAAGGAAAAAAAATACAGAAAACAACAAAATAAGTGAGCATATGGCATAGTATCTACTCTTAGTGATTGAACGAAGTCTGTAGACAGTGAAATGCTTCCCCTTGTTTACCATGTCCACTGTTGTATGTTCAACAAACCATTAACTTCACACACTAGTCAGTCATTAAGTATGCTGCATAATGAACATAAATGAAAACATCAAGGAGTAAATGGCTGTGAGGCAGCTGAGGTAGACAACACATAAATATTATGCAGTACAGAAATATTATGTGTATAGGAAGGATAATCTAGATTGATTGCTTTGACAAGCCCCTTGTACTTTGAATCAGAGATAGAGTGACATTTTGCAAGATAGCATACTCAAGAATATTTTAATATGTTTTAATAAGCCTGGAAAACCTGTGGACTAAATGATCATTTAATCACAAGTAAATGAATAAAAATTGAAAATCAGAGTCAGTGACAAAGTTGAAAACTGTTTTCTGCTCATAGGTGAACACACAAGGGCTGGTCTTCCAAGACCTAGTATGATAAAGAAGAACTAAGAGGTGGACACAATAATAGGAAAGGACAAATGGCCATGCCCCACTGCTGAGGGTCGGTCCGGTGCTGTTATGGATTCAAATGCTAAATACTGGTCCCCAAGATCCATTTGCCACCTATAAGAAGATCCTCAGCTATAAAAATGGGCTACAACCAGGAGCACATGATATTGACCCTGAGGACATGCTGATGGCACAGAAATAACCAGAGAAGACTCAAATTGCAAGTACTTGGGGAGCACAGTTGAGGAAGCAAACAGTTGAACATTAGAAAAATTAGATCAGGGGTAAATCCTCTCACAATTTTGCCAAAGCTAAATAAGTAAATCATAGTCTAAGTCTCACCCATTTATAAGCTAACAGGGATAGAAATAATTCATTTATTTTATATACACCACTAATTAATGAGCCTTGGGTCTGGAAGAATTTTTGTTTTGTTTTGTTTGTTTATTTTTCCTATTACTTGGTTCTACTATTTGAGTAATGAACAGGTAGATGTTTCTGGTGAACAATTATTAATTCTTAAAGTGCCTTTCTTGATCTTGGGGAAAATTTAGGTGATTTACATAAATAATATATGTGCATTTCTTCTATGAAATGAATAGAGTATTTAAAACCTTCATAATATCTGTGATGACACAAATGTCAATCATTTCACTGACAATATAACTAAAATAAAAAGTGAACAGTACAGGTCAATATATATATATATATATATATATATATATCAACTATAACAACAGAAAAACAGCTATTCTTTCTTTTTGAAATTATTCTTCTCTTCTCTATTATAATATTATTGTATGACTCTAAAATATTTAACTTAGATAGCTGAAGTATCTAGTGTTTAAAGTATTTTATCTTCTCACTATAAAAATTTAAATTAAATTATCATATTGAAATAAATTCTTGGTGGAAAGATCAGATATATTAAGCAATGGCTTTGTCATTGGACTTAGCTCCAGGGCAATTTTCAATGCTTGCTCCAGACTCCAACATCTAAAAAAAAATATATTCAAACAGTCTTGTAAGTTAAAACCTTTTCAGTTGCTATCAGATCCCAATAATGCATTAAGTAGTATCAGGATATAGCTTTTTCTAATAATTATTGTTTGAATACTCCTCTCATACCTTTTCTTGGATAATTTCATTGTAAATATTGCCAAGAGTTTCAGAGAAGCTGAATTACAATGTCTGTATACAGTCATCATTTGTTCATTCGTGCATTTGTTATTTGACAAGCAAGACTCATAACAACATTTCAGGGACTAAGCTTAGAACAAGAAATTTTAAAATGCATGAAATATTTGGTATCTTGGATCAAATGCTTGACCCTCTACATGCTAATACAATGCAAAGACACTTTAAAGGTTCAACCGGTGACTGGTACTGGCTTTCAAGAACTCATCATGTTTGTCTCCTCTACCTACTACCTGTGTGATATAAGGTAATTCTGTAATATAATGTGATATAATAATAACTTAAGTAAGTGATCAACTATGTAGACTGGCCGTATAGTGTTGTTGAGTGTATTGAAATTTATACTTAGGGAAGGAGTTTTGCATTTAATACATCCTCAGTGACTTGGAATCATTGTCCTTGCAGACATCAGGACCATTTCCAATATAAATAACTTCTTAGCTTTGTATTAGCATGTGTGCATCTCCCTGACTTCTGATCTGGTAAATATTTCTTTTTGAGGAAATAGCTAACCTAAATATCCAGAACAAATAGGTTCTAAACCCCGAATACAGAAAAGTATGAGACAGCTTTGTGGACACAGGGTGCAGTTAGGAATAAATTACAAAAATGTTAAAATGTGTGGAATGGGCCCCAGTAAGTAAAGAAACAGACCAGCATAAGCTATTGAGCCAAATGGCAATCTAAGACATCGGCAGTCAAATGCTCTGTGTGTGTGTGTGTGTGTGTGTGTGTGTGTGTGTGTGTGTGTGTGTTTAAAGTGTCTGATGGTTTCTATTTTAGTCTTTGGATGCTTAGCCTATTTTGATGGTTACATAAATCTCTGAGAACCAATGTCAAAGATTTGTAGTTTTTTCTGTGTTTGGAGATTCAATAGCTTATTTTTTTAGTCAGTTTTTATCATGACTACTTAACTCCATCATGTTCTTATAAAACTCTACAGGACCTAAATCTGACTCTCAGATAATTTTCAAGTGCCAGGAAATACTCATTAGTACAACTTGTCTGTGTTTTTCAATGACTTTAAAAGGTAAAATATCTTTATTTCTTGATAGGTTGTGAGTTAAATTTGGAACTCTTTCCAAATCTCTTCTCTGTAACAAAGAGTGTAATCTGACAATGAAAATGGTGTGCTGTATCAATATAATATTCAATGATGCAGGAATATCCTCTTCTAGATAATCTGAAACAGCAAAGTTTGTGAAAAAACACAAAAGGGACAACCTTGCTCTTGTCTGTAATGATAGCATATCATGGTAGGCTCAAATTTGTGTCTTCCCATGTTCTCTGTGCTCAGCATGGATTAATTTTAAATCAAAATTAAAATATTCTACACATTTTAAAGTATTCAAAGTTGATATATAGTTCTAAATGTCTATATGATCTGTCAAAATTATAAATATACAAAATAAAACTAAAGTTGATATGCCTTTTTCTTTTGAAGGAACCATCACTTGACTTCTATTTAATACATAATCAGTAAAAAATTATTTCTGATTTATAGAAGAAAAAATAGGGGAAATGATAAAATATCTCTCCCTGTAGAAATGAGTTTTGCTGTTTGATTTCTTTCTTTTAAAAAAGATAATTAAAATATAATAATATAATTTTCCTCATTCCATTCTCTTCTATGCCTCCCATATTTGAGCCCTTCCTAATTCATGTTTTTTTAGCTTTCACTGCTACAGATATATATACATATATATACATATATATATATATATATATATATATGTATATATATATATATCACCTTCTGAAACAGTCCAATATTTCCTATTGCCTACATATATAATATAAGGATTGCCTATATATATAAGGATTATATATATATATATATATATATATATATATATGATAGATACATAGATGGATAGATAAATAGATGTAAATATAAATATAGATATAGATATATGTTTTCATAGTAATCCATTTGGATATAAAATGAACTTGCCAAAGGTGATTTCAAAATACTGTAACTGATTTCTGTTTTAAATTTGAAAAATTTTTTTCTTTCAAAAGATTCAAAAAAAAAAACCTTTTGTTATATTCAGTTTTTTTTAAAACAGTAACAATAAACTTTCTATATTATCGATATTTACTCAAGAGAAAATGCTAATGTCAAGACCTTTTGTTGTAGATTGCCTTGGCGCTGTTTGTAGTTTGATGCTAACACTGTCCCTGACTAGGAGCAGATCATGATATTCAGGTGATTCCATGTGAACTTGGATCCCAATTTAACTGAAAATAAAGGCTAGAGCCTGTGATTGGGCAGTGGAAGGAAAAGGTGTGGCTGGAAGCTTTAGAGAAGGAGAGAGAAGAAGGAAAGAGAAGATGAGACAGAGGACAGAGGGAGAGAAGATGAAGAAGAGGTGTAAGATGGAGCAGACCCGCCGGGCAGTGGTGGCGCACGCCTTTAATCCCAGCACTTGGGAGGCAGAGGCAAGCAGATTTCTGAATTCGAGGCCAGTCTGGTCTACCGAGTGAGTTCCAGGACAGCCAGGGCTACACGCTACACAGAGAAACCCTGTCTCAGAAAACCAAAAAAAAAAAAAAAAAAAAAAAAAAGAATGGAGCAGACCCACATGACCTGTAAGAGCAGCAAGTAGCTAGGGATTTCATAGCTGGGCAACAGAGTAGTGTAGTGGTGTATCTGCCCAATCTAGACATGCAGCTTTTAAATATATTAACTCTGTGGTAGAATGGCTCAGAGACTAACAGTACTTGATGTTCTCCTATAGAGCCTGAGTTCTGTTCTCAGAACCTAATTTGTGTATCTCATAACAACATAACTCCAATTTTAAGAAGCTATAAATTCTATGACACCCTCTCTGGCCCTTGTGGGTACTTATATACACATGACAAGTACAGATCTACACATACATATACACACATACACACCCAACACAGATACACATATAGACCTACACATAGATATACACACAGACACATACATATTCACACACACAGACACATGCATAGCCACATACATAGTGACATACAAAGACACTTGTAGTCACACACAAACACATACATAGATGCCCATAATTATACAAAAACACAAACAGATGCAGTCATAAGCTCATACACATATAGTCACACACAAATATATAGACACACACAGTCATACACAAATATCCATAAACACACACATACACACACATACACACACACAGACATACATATATACAAATATACACATATAGACACACACATACACTTAGATACATACATGCAAGCATATACATAGACATACACACAGAGACTCACTATTAAAAACATAAAAGTAAATCTTATAGTAAAAGAGAGTATACATGCCCTTGGATTTTATAAATGTCACTAAAGGCTGTAGCTTTGTTAGGACCATCATGTGAGTACAATGGCCAGTGCCTTATAAGCTTAGAGCCACAGTCTTTTATTGAAAGGAAAAGGAAGGAAGGAAGGAAGGAAGGAAGGAAGGAAGGAAGGAAGGAAG
>JANHMN010000001.1:160394941-160416143 GCA_030674055.1 Rhabdomys pumilio
CACACACACACACACACACACACACACACACACACACACACCATGGAAAATAATGGAAGTACCTCAAAAATAGCTCTTAAGTTGATGGCAAATTGTTTTGCAACAGGGATTAAAGAATGAAATATAAAATACAAAAAAATTGGGGATCCTTTTTTTCTACTTGTTGCCTTGCTCAGCCCTGATACTTGTTATGCTATATTTGGTTCATATCCCTGGGAGGCCTTCTCTTTTCTGACAGGAAGCAGAAAGGAGTGTGTCTTGTTGGAAGTGGAGGTGCTGGGCTACGGAGTAGGAGAAGAGGCAAAATTGCAGTTGAGATGTATTAATGCAAGAAGAATAAAAACGTTTTGTTCTTAAGCACAGGAATATTTAATGGAGAAGGACATATTAAAGGAGAAATCATTGAGTTCTTGGCTAAGTACCTATTTCTAAGGCATAACACAAAGTGTTTAAGCAATTAAAATATATAAAACTTTGGCTTTGTAAATACATAAAACACTTGTGTTTTCAAAGGTTATATTAAAACAATGACAGACCATATCTGTCAGAGAATAGCACACACATAAATCATAGTTAGGAAAGGCCTTTAACACAGATAAAGGAAGAATTTTTAAAGCATCTAAGAGATAAATAAGCCAAATGTAAATTAATAAAGTATCTGAACACTCAAGGAAAATATATACATTGCTAATTAATAAAGGAAATGTAGATTAAAACTACACTGAGGGCCTTGTTCGGGAGAATGGCTTCTGGATGAAGAGGATGAATGAGACAGGGTGATAGGAGACGAGAAACTCTAAAACTCATTACAACCATGTATAAAATTAAATTTAAAATAAAACAGAAAAAATATACCTACAACCATACATAACCCACGTTTTCATTCCTGATGCAGATGCAACTCATATTATACAGTGAAAATAGAGCTGTGAAGAGAACACACTGCGACCTGTGGAGAGAATGTACAACCACACACATCAGGAGGTGACCTGGAAGAGATAACAGCCAGAGTTTGTGTTATTAAGGAAGAGGGACATTTGTCAAATTTGCAAAGATATGAGATATATTTAAATCATCATAATGGTATTTAAAATAACAAAACATTGAAGCAATCCATAATCTGATGTGTGGGCAAATCTGATAATGCGTGGCAGATCTACACAGTGGAATACAAGGAGCAGAGAGAACACACTAAACCATGGTAGAAAACTGTCTTCACTGTGCTATCAAATGTTGCTCAGTGAAAGGCCTGCATATCTATTACATAACCCATTCAGATTAGTGAAGTACAAGAAGAGAAGGAATAGGTTACAGGAAGAAAGTGATGTCTAATCATTATGCACGTGTCCAAACTACATAAGCTTGTAAATGTGCTAAAACCCCTTGGCTCGTGCACTTAGATAGGTGAATTTACTTTCACCATGTGATTCATACTTCAGTAAGTCTTGTTAACACACGAAATTATCTGCTGTGGTACAAGAAAGGGCACATGACATCTCTAGAGCAAATATCACAACGCCTTTGAAGGTATCCCTATCTAAATATAAAAATGTCAAAAGTAATTATTGGAATCAAGGTTTTGAGATATGATGTAGTCTGATGTAACACATGGTTTCCATGTAAGCCTGTGTGCTGTCATGTTTATAATGTTTTTCTGGCTACCTGCTCATTAAACTGTGGGAGTGAGTTCGACAAGAAAAGCTTGACAAGCGTCTGCAGAGCAGGGTTCTCTATGGTTGGTAAGGTGGGATCTGTAAGCTAGACAAGGCAATGAGTAGAACTTGAGTCAGCATTTGTCCTCGAGGAAGTTAAGAGTCTCTGTACAGTCATGGGGGTGGGGGGAAGCCAGCCACACCTCCTCATTTTTCAGTTTCTCAAACAGAAGACATTAGAAAGTTTGGAAAAGGAGCTCACGTCAGGTCCTGTGTACCACAGAGTAACAACATGGGAAACATTTCTATAACATGCTTGATCTTTCCAGGGCAGGAATGAAGATTGATTTTACGTTAACTTGAGACAATAATAACTATGTATAGATTATAACTTGGGTCTATTATGAAATATTCACTGAGATTAGGTAGAAGGTAGGAGTTTGAAGAATTCAGCATTGTATATGGTTTTTCTTAATTCAGGCAAAAGTTCATCCAAGAAGACCCTAAATATCTGAACCCAAGCAAGAAATTCCTGGGTTTTGCCACCCTGGGCTTTTTCCTGTGCAGCATTTTCGGTGTGCAGTTTGTAGTCTCTGGACCTTGAAAGAATGAAACCAGCCTAAATTCAGTGACTTATATTTTGAAAGTTCAATAACACATACTTGCTCTATCCCTTTATTCTAAAGACTATAATGTTACCTTTTCTCCTTTCTTTCACACTTTAATCTCTTCTATGTTGAAAGAGACACCTTGCCTGGCAGTGGTGGCACACGCTTTTAATCCCAGCACTTGGAAGGCAGAGGCAGGCGGATTTCTAAGTTCGAGGCCAGCCTGGACTACAGAGTTAGTTCCAGGACAGCTAGGGCTATACAGAAAAATCCTGTCTTGAAAAACCGAGAGAGAGAGAGAGAGAGAGAGAGAGAGAGAGGGAGAGAGAGAGAGCTTTACTCTGTTGGTTTTCTGTCCCCAGAAGGGATAGCTCTGTCTTGCTCTAGATTTAATGCTTGAAATGTTTGCCTTAGTTTATACTTCATTTATAATAATGTACCTCTAATTTGGTTTAAATAATTAGATTGATGGTATTGATCAAAAGATATATTAAAACAGGCAATTTTGTCCATTTCCAAAAAGGTCAATGCTTCACAGGTATTACTACCTAGAATCAAAATTTCTTGATAGGCCACTGAGATAGCTCATGGAGTAAATGTGTATGTCTGTTGCTGGGTCTACAGAACTGGACACTGACTCTAAAGACCTGAATTTTTTACCCACATGGTAAAAGACAAGAAGTGATTCCAACAAGTTGTCTTCTTATCTCCACGTGTTACCCATACACTTACATAAATAAAAACAACAATAAATTTTCCTATTAGCTACATTTAATATTGGCTTAATAACTAAAATATAGAATTTACTTGTATTTGTTAGAAGAGAATAAACTTTTCCTAATTTCTTCTGTGTAGCATGATATATACCAATCATTGTACCATATCTAAAACAACTTTGCCTGAAGTTCATGTAATTTTCATATAAATTAAATCTTATATAAAAGGTCACAATATTTTCAAGTCAATTCAAAGAGAACTGTAAGTCATAAAGTCTCAGGAATTAACATATTGCTTCTCTCTCAACTCTAGAATTTATATTTTAGCTTTGTATTACATCAGTAGAGGTTTCTTCTGCAGGAGATGGGAACACATACAGCATATATATATATATGAGAAAGAGAGAGAGAGAGAGAGAGAGAGAGAGAGAGAGAGAGGTTGAAATGAAATGTCTCTATCAAATCTCTCAGGAGACCCTGAAGAAAGAGAATGCAAAAGAGCAATGGAGGACACCATGAGGACAAAGCCCTCTAAATCAACTGATTAAGGATCTTAAGAATTTGCCAACTGAAAGAGAAATCATAGGGCCTGCATGGGTTGGCCCCAGGTCCTCTGTCTGTATAGCATAGCTTCCGGTTTAGTGTTCTTTCTGGGACTTCTGAGTGTGTGAATGAATGGGTCTCAGTCTCTGATTTTATGAGCTCTTTTACTTCTGTTAGTTTGCCTTGTTCAATTTTGATGTGATGGTTTTTGTTTTAACTTATTATTATAATAAATTTCCCATGTTTTATTTCAAAATAAAAAGGATTTCGAACTTGCTACAAACTACTATTAACAAGTTATTTGAGTCCCATAAAAACCCAGGTTCTTTTCTTCATAATTAGTAGCACCCACTATAAATGATTTACTCTGAGACTTGTAATGACCACAGCCCTATTTATCACGGACCCTTCTTACAATTGTATGTGCAGCTACAGAGTGGCATAGCTTCTAAGACCTAAGCCACTTATTGACTGTTTCATAAAGTTATTAGTTATATAGTATGACAAAAATCTTTCCAGATTGATAACAACATTATTATATCCTGGGGTTTGATGAGCAAATATAATTTGGGTGACCAGATTACATGAGCTAAAACATAAATAAACAATACCAGCCCTGAGGAAGTTTACTTGGTTGGCAGCTTGGCTCTGCTAACAGATGAACTTATTTTGCAGGCAAATGAGTAAACAAATATGTTAAGCATAATCAATTTTCATGTTGTGTCTCCACTGTTTTTCCTGCCAAATAATTCTCCTTTGCATTTAAACATAGAAGACGGATGGTAGAAACATTAGCTCTGTCTTACCTTGTGAAAATAAGAAATTAAGCAAAACTGATGCTTACAATAATGGTGGACTTATTGTTTGCATGTCACTATTACAGAGTGACAAAATTACCCCATAGGGCTAGGAGATGGCTCATCAATATAAGTCGATTGCCTTCAAATCTGAGTTCCTGACTTTGAGCACATTGTCTTCTAACCTCTATATTCACATTGTGACATCCATGTGAACACACACACACACACACACACACACACACTTGCATGCATATATACAAAACACAAATATGTAATAACTATATAATAATCAATGTACTTATTTTGGATAATGTATTCTTTATACATGATTTATCTAGTGACATGAACAATTACTCAGTAATTAACTATGTAAATAGAGATAGTAGGAAAGTTTTTATTCTTGAAACAAAAAAAAAGATCTGCAATTAGTGATGAACATGTGAACACAGAACTGTAATGTAAGCACAAAATCATTTTAATAAAACATTGATTCAATAAGTTTTATATAAAAAACATGATAGGTATGATGCAACATAAGTATTTTCTATCAACTCTTTTCCATATTATCCCCATGTTGAAAATAAAGCAACTGAGACATAGGCATGAATTGAGTAATTCAGACAACACAGACCTGGCATTTGGGTTTGGACATAGTCCAGACAGAGGTCACCATTTCAATATAAACTTTATTAATCCTGCTAATCTAGTGTCTAATTCAGAACTATATACTTGAGAATTTTGTTGACCAATTATGATTTTCTATAAGTTGGCTTTTTGGACAGACTAAAATTTACTATCTTATTTAGAAGTGGCCTTTTCTTAGCTTGTAAGACAAGGGATAAATGAGTAAACTTAGTTTCCCCAAAGTAGTAACACAAAGAGAGCAAAGATTAAATGGTCTAAAGAGAGTTGCTGGTCCAAATCCAAGCTTTACACTGTCCTGTTTACAGTGTTGCCAAACCATAGAACACTTTTTCTGATGCTTGGGTGACTGTATTAGGACCTACTCTAGATAATTTTTGGTTATTTTTCATTATCTGAATAGACTTGGTTTTTAATGTTGATATTTAGGTATTCTCTATGCGAGAGAATTAGAAACTAGGCTGGGATTCAGATCCATGCATCACTAAACCTACATCAGATCAGAGACGCTTCTGTCAGTAGGTGGGGGTTAACAGAGAAGTGCACTGGACAATGTGCAGAGAGTGAGAGACTTTGATGCATTCATCCATAAATGAGACATCTTTATCAAACACTGTCCCTGATGGAACAGGATCTATGTAGAAGAAAAGGTAGAAATGTTATGAGGATAAGGTGTTGGAGGCAGTTGACTCCAAGGAAACAGAGTTTTCCAGATACAAAAGGGCTGGTGCAATAACAAACTCACAGAGACTGCCAGCATGCCCAAGTTCAAGACAGACAAAATCCTAGCATGGAAAAAAAAGTAGATATCGAATACCACTTCTAACTAAGAAGGTTTCTGCAACTGATAGCTTCTAGGAGAGAGAAAAATTAGTTTTCTCCAATGGAGTAACACTTGGTATATCAAACATACTTCAGGGCAGGCCGTATGCCATGAGCTGGCCAAAACCAGACTTCATCTTTTCTGCGTGCTTTATTTTTGTCCGATTGTTTTGCCTTTTCACTTTGAGAGAGACAAAGAATATGAAGTTAGGAAGAAGCAGGAATGAGTAGGAAGGAAGGGGAAAACATGGTCAAAACATATTGTATGAAAATACTTGAATGTAAACATATTTTTAAAGAACTCCACAAAATGAGAGAATTATAAAACATTGCAAGTATTATAAAAAAAAAAATCCTTGAAGCCATAACTAGAATCAACTAGAAGGTGGGAAGATGCCAAAGCTAAGGAATTAGGATAAGCTTGGGCTTCTAAAAATCTAGCTGGCTTCAACTAAGACAGAGAAAAGGGAGAGGTTGGAGAAAAGTAAACATAAGTTGTGTTCACCTTCAAGTCTGGAAAACCAGAACATAGTGACATCTGAAGGATCAGTTGAGAAAATCCCCACCAGGTCAAGAAAAGGTACATGAAGTTGTGTAATTAGTAGAGGGTAGAAGGTGACTTCTATAAAACACATTTCATCTGTAGGACTTGACTGACATTTTTTGCTAGCCACACCAGTCTCTGGAAAGAAGTTTGTATCTCTCTTTAATTAACATTGGCATCATCTCACTGTAACTAGTTCTACTTTCCAGGGCAGTCAATCTAGCCTGATGCTTCTGATTACTCCCAGTGGAGTCGTTTATTTTAGCATAATACATATCATAATATATCATTGGATTGCCATTTATAATTTCACTTATTTTCTGTTTTCTAGACTAGTCTAAAAGTCTCCATGTAGATATAACTTTACCCCATTGTCCAGCAAACTATAACCTCTTACTAGAGGATTCATGGTAAAAATTGCTAAGTAAGTGATTCAGGATTCTTCCCTTCAATAAAAGATAAGAGATTCTGTCATAAGTAATAGAGACCCCAAAACTGAGGTAATATCTAAATTTTTTTATGACAGTACTTGTTTAAAGCATATTTTAGTCTATATATTTCCTCTGCCACACCACTGAGAACCAAGTGTTAGGAATGAGTTTCTGACTAGATTCCCACTGAGTTGGCATGTTTACACCATCCTCTTTAAAACTGAGGCTTTCTGTTAATCTGTAGGTTCTCAAATCCAAAATACTTACTGTTGGAACAGGTTTACAATTGCAGTACAACACTCCAAAAAAGTGGCAACCTCAGGATCAGTAAAATTTATATTACAACAAAGAAGATTAGGACTCATAAAGGGATGACTACAAAACAAAAATCTTATTAAGGTATGAAAAGGCATGTGTTCATAAAAGTTTACATATTTCAATCATAGTAAAGTATGACATATACTAATTTTTTTCACACCTGAAAGACCCAAATAAAGTAAGCTTTAAAAACAATCTAAGTACAATAAAAGTCTGTGATCCAGAACGTCTTCCATCATAGCCTCTTACTCACATCTAATTTCAACTTTCTCCACTCCAGTGCCTTTGACCTTCAGAGAAAAATAATGCCTGTGGTGTCTCTGTATTTGCCCCACTGTGCTTTGCAATGGTGTTCACCAACAGACCTGGTGACATCGTCTTAGTAATTATTTATGCTGTAGTTGTGTTAGCTACACCAAAACGTTTTCTAGAAAATAAAGGAAAAAAAAAACTTTAAAGGATGCTCCCTTTTTTATCCAGCTCTATTGAGTTATTTGGTGTTTGCATATTCCACAACCACATTCCATGTATGCCAACAAAATAAAGCAAAAAGGACATTTATAAATACCATAACTTTGTCCCTTGAAGTTAACAGAAACAACTTTCCTCATATGGGTTCTTATTATTTTCTATGAGCAAGAAATCAATCATTATTTCCCTTTTGAGGGTAAGCTATGTCATTTAGAATAAATGCTTTCTAGTTCTCATGGCCTTGTCTATACATATTTTTTTTAAACACATGATTGATTAGTGTATACTAGTAATATAATAATACTTTTATAAATTATTTTTTTAATTATGTGTATTGATGTGTATCTCTGAGTATGTATACATGAATACAAGTGTCTTCAGAGGCCTGAAGACAGCTCTCCAAACTGCTAAGCCATCTCTCCAGCCTCAAATACAACAATATTTTAAAGCCATAATCAAACAATAGTAGCCAAAAAAGAAAATAAATACTGTCCTTGCCAAATCTTTTTCTTGTAAGATGTATTTAAATTCTTCAACTAGAGGTATATAATTTTTAAAAGTGCTAACACGGTGAGAAATGTGTAGGTAGAGAATGACTAAATGTTTGCCTCAAATAACATTTAACACACCAAAACCCCTGTAGAGACTCAGTTGGACAACTTTGTTTTTCATGCAATCATAGTTGTCCACCAAGATTTTAAAACAGGTCAGTTTAAACTGAATAATTGAATCAAACAACTAGGTAAGGTTTGTTTAGACTGGGCAGCTAACAGGGACCTATGCTCAAGCAGGCCACTATCTGAATGTCAATCAGGATGGGAGCTTTTTAGTCTCTGTTGAGCTTAATGAGTGGGAGTATATGAGGGATGTCACTGGTTTTCTCAGGGTCATTCTGAAGGCTCCTTTTCTGATGATATATGGACTGCAGGTGCTGAGCAGAAAAATGAGGAGTTGGATGAGTGAGTGAAAGCAATGACTATCTTTCAATCATGTCTGGTCATGTGCAAGGATTGGGTTTGGTCATTTCTTGCCATAAGTTTCTTCAAACCACATGAAAATGACTGTTCTTTTGTACTGTGCTGCTTGCTGGTAAACTTTCACTTACATTTCCAGTCTGCCTATAATTAGGCTCTGTCCTTACTCCGTGTTTTAGATCTGTCTTGTCCATCACATATCAGAGGCTCACATAGCATATTCACTCCTAGCTATACTTTCTGAGCATTTCTCCTAAAATTCATATGTAACCTACACTTTTACTCGAATCACTTACCTCTATATGTTTATTCAGCATTAAGTTTGCCCTGTAGTCAAGTTGACTTCTACTGTTATTCAAGTTCAATCCATACATAATGGTTCTAGCCTTAATGTAGTCACTGCTTTGTAATTTCTCAAATAAATTAATTTTATTCTCATCTCTATGATGCAGTTATGAACTGGAACAGCATGGTCTCCCAGGGCAGAAAAATAACCAACAAGCAGAAAACAGATTTGTAATACTATTGGGCCTGACCAAAAATAGGACAGATCCTGGAAATATCTGGGGAAAGGGATAGATAGTTATATACTATTAGTAAAGACAATGTATATACAAATATTATCTGTACAATGTTAGCCAGCAGAACAATAAGTGGATTTAGCTGTGAGTTATAGAAAAATAAAAGTCTTTATAAGCCTCATCTCCAAGCAGAGTTGTGGGTGGAGGACTCACCCACATTGTTGGCAACTACTCTTTTTATCAAAAGATAAAAGAACAAGAACATTACATCTGAAGTATTTGAAACATTGAACTAGTCAGATCAATGAAAACTAAACCTAACTAAACTAACTAAACCTAACTAAATTTAACTAAAAGAAACTGAAATACTTCTATAGAAGGGTTATTTAAGTCAATAGAATACTGTCACATTACGTTTAAATCTCTGGTTTTAAGAATGAACTATTTAGCAAAATGAATGGACTACCATTGGTACTCTAAAGCCTCCTGACTTTCCCACATTGTAGGGTGTAGTTCATTTAACTTACGTAAAAATGCAAGTGTCAGTCAAATACAACCAAGCTTGATCTTGGCCATAGTCTTTTTCATGGCTATTTATACAATTTCTTAATTTCTATTGCATCATATAGCCTACTCTACTCTACAGTTGATCTTAGGGAGGCAAAGTTTAAACCCAGATTGTTGAAAACTCTAGAAGGTTGCTTGAAGTGCCAGGGACTCTTAAAAAGTGACATAAGCAGAAACTGTTAGGTAACATGAAATTATTCTCTTTAAATTTGAGAAATATTGTTTTCTGAATTTCTTTCTTTATCTCTGCTGTTTGCTTGTTCTATCACTCTCTCATTCTCTCTCTCACCTCTCTTTAAACCACTTACACACACACACAGACACACACACACACCACAGCTATTAAATACATGAAAAATACACTGTACAGTGTACAATTATTACCATAGTGATAATTTTCAGTAGTTCTTACCATTTTTCTTAATTTCTACAAAAGCTGTGTTTACATTTTTATAGAAATCATATCTCTCAGGTACTCATATAGTTTGTTCATGAAATAAAGTGACTTGTTTTTATACAAGGAGAATGAGCAAAATGTAGATGCTTGGTTATCCCTTCTTAGTACTGTGTCCAAGTGAGGATCTCTTTATGATTTATATTTTAGTATCTATTAAGACACCTTTTGTCACACAAGCTCAAATGTAAGGATGGCACAGTGAACTATCTCCAACCCAAGAACTCTGTTCAAAGACTCGCAAACTTGGGTAAGAGCATCAGCTAATGAAGACACAAGAAAATCAAATTGCCAAAGCCACACAATTTGCTCTTTGATTTATCATGTCTCTGACAGGCAAAGCTTCGAGTTTCCATGCATATCTAGGCAACTGGGGCAACTGTGATGAAGTGAAGTTGACAGAAATACGGCCCATGGTAACATCATGGCTTTAATAAAGAACTATGTATGTCTGACAGTGGCGTCGGCCAACATCTTCTGCTTTGCTATTTCAAAATATAAGCTCTATCACAGACTGTCAGAGAAAAAGGAGATATAGAAATGAGAGTGAGCAAAGAACACATCTCTCTTCATATTACCTTAATAAAACTATTGTTAAAGATGTCCTTAATCAATGTAACACATGCATCTCTGCCACTTTACCATGGCAAGAGAATGTGATCATAGGCCAAAAGCCAAGTTCATCAGATTTGTTTTAAGACACTACTTACTTTGTAGGTCAATGGGAATAGTTGTCATTGCTTAAGATTGATAAAACTGCATCAGTGCTCCACATATAAACTTACACTCCTAATAATATTGTACTGTGAAAATTCTCAAGGCTACGAATTTTGGCTGAATTAATTTATTTTATAGCTGAAAACATAAAATTGATAAAAGCATTGATTTAACCGACACATTCCACCCTTTGGTGTTGTGTGTTGTAGAGAAGAAAAATAAATATAAAGACATAGCCAACTGCTTTCTATTTGAGTCTTTTGTTTTTTTTCAGTCCCTTTTACATGCTCTAATTCATCAAACATTGATTGTTCTATTATTAATGACTGTATGATTTATCCAAGAAAAACAAAAGATATACTCTATTGACATAAATATGTTTAGTATACTTTATCAGTTCTTTTAGTCAAGATTTAGTACTTATAATAATATATAGATTAATCATGAAAGAAAAATTAAGAATGTGAATAAAGAACAAGCTACACATGACTTTATAGGAAAAGTATATCAAGTATACACATATATAATCTATGAATTCATTCATTGGTTAGTTATACTGTGCTATATAGAGACCAAACATGTACATTTTTCTACACAATAATTAGAAGTATTATTAAACACATATGCTTATCCTAACAGATATGTTACTCAAGGAAGAGTATCTCAGTTCTGACAATTCAATGAAACAGCCAGATTAAGCCTGAAGATATAATGCTGTATTGGTTTATCCAGAACTACAAAGAAATCATTACATATTGTTATATTCTGCAACAAAAACTGTGATTATGTCAAAAACTCAATCTACTTTCCTTGTCAGTCCAATAACAATAATTATAACACATTCATACCACACATTCACTGAACCATGGTATCACATTCAATACATATACTGAATCTAGACACCAAATTTATGACACAGAAAATGCAAAATGTATATACTATTTATGTTTTCATGAAGCAAAAAGATGCTTTTCTAAAAAAGAATGGATTAAAATGTTGTATATATAGTGCACTCTTAATTTGGATGCTCACTTTAACTTACACAATAGCGTTGTACTTGCTAGTAATGAAGAGAAAATAGGCTGTTCAAATCTTTTTAAGTCTCCTGTGGCAAGAAAACTATTACGGAATGAACAGAAGGGAATCTCTGGAGCTTTGGTCTTGCTTTTTTGTTTTTCCAAAGGCAATTCAGGGCACACTGAACTGTCAAAGCTGAATAAACCACTGGTAATTGGGTTTCCATTCTTTGGGCAGTCAAGCCTTCAGAGGGGATGATTTGGCCTTGTCCAATCACCAATATATCAGAAATAATGTGAAACTCTAAAAGACTTAAGCCGGGTTTCTTTCTACAGACAAAGACACTGCTGGAGCTTCACAAGGGATGGCTTGTCACAGAGAGTTAATTCAGTCAGTCTCATATTCCAGGAACCCCATGTATCTTAGTAATGTGAATCTGTATCTTCATAGAGTGTTCTTTTCCAAAGTAGATTGGCTGGAGACTGAGAGAACAACTGAGCTTAAAAAATTCTTTAGAAAAGTGCAGTATCTTAACTCCAGTTTTTGACCAGAAAATACAAATTTAAATACCATGAGTGACTTAAGAGAGATGCCTTTCAAGTGACTTCTAAAATTGTTTGAATAGTTTAAAAGTCAAATTCTGATAATTATCTTGTAATATGTTCTGAACACATTTAATTGTTCCAAAATAAATGAGAAAATTCATTGATAATTACATAAGTATAGATATGGGTAGAGTGTCTCTGAGATTAAGACTATAAAACAGATGAGTAGAGAGGAATGGTTTGCATTTATATAGAAAACAGCAGACAATAAAAATGCAACTAATTAAAAGTTTCATGCTCAGTTTATACTTAGAAACACATAGGAAATATATAACATATTTGTCTTAGTTTGATTTCTGTTGCTGTGACAAACATCATGATAAAAGGCAATTTGGAATGGCATGATGTTATTTCAATTACAACATCATAAAGGAAAGTCAGAGCAAGAATACAAGGGAGAAACCTGAACAGGAATTTAAGCAGAAGCAAAAAATGAATGCTGCTTACTGGCTTGTTCATTAGGGTTGGCTCAGTTTTCAGCTTATCTTCTCTTATTTTTTTATGAATGTATGTTTGTATCACCTACCCAGAGATGGTACTACACACAGCGGGTAGTACCCATTACTACTACTGTGTGTTCCCACATAAAACATTAATCAGAAAAAAAAAAAGCAACCATATCCCAACCCACAACTACAATGGAAACCTCTTGATCCACCAATGGCCACAACAGCCATGAGAACCCCAAGTACTCACCACCAGTGGAGGTCCGAAGCTGGACCACAGGCAATGCCTGGCTATCAGAACTAGAGTTTCCAGCTTGGGCAGAATCATGCAGCCTGCTCATGATGGCCACCTTAGTCATCAGAAATCCAGCCCTCGGAAATCGAGGAAAACACAAATAAAAAATGGAAGAAATGAATAAATCCCTTAAAGAATGCCAATAAAGTCAAGAAAAAAAATAAAAAGATGAAAGAAATGAATAAAATTGTTCAAGACCTGAAAATGGAAATAGAAGCAATATAGAAAGCATAAACTTAAAATATTTTGGAAATGGAAAACTGAGGTAAACTATCAGAACTACAGACTCTAATGTTACCAACAGAATACAAGAGATGGAAGAGAGACTTCTAGACATTGAAGATAATAGAAGAAATACATTGATCAAAGAAAAACTTAAGTCTACAAAATTCCTACAAAATACCCCACCTCTCAAAAAATCAAGGAAATCTGAGAAAATATAAGCACACACACACAAACACACACATACACAAACCTACCACCTCCAACACTAACAACAAAATAACAGGAATTGACAATCATTGGTCATTGATATCGCTCAATGGACTAAATTACCAAATGAAAGGCCAAAGACTAACAGATTTAATGCAAAAACTGGATCCATCTTTATGCTGCATAAAGCAGCATACTTCATCATCAAAGACAGATATCATCTCAAAGTAAACAGCTGGAAAAAGATATTTTTTCAAGCAAACTGACTTGAGAAACAAGCTATTCTAATATCTACAAAATAGACTTCAAAACAAAATTAATGAAAACAGGTGGGAAACAACACTTCATATTCAGAAAGCAAAAAAAAATCCACTAAGAATTTTAGAGAATATTAACTTGGGGAAAAGGGATTAAATCTGAAATGTAAATAAACTATCCAATAAAAAAGAATATTACCTTGTGTACCCCAAATGCAATGGCACCCATGTTTGTAAAGGAAATACTACTAAAGCTAAAATCATACTTTGACCATTCTTACCAATGGACAGGTCCTCTAGACAAAAACTAAACCAAAAAATTCTGGAGATAACAAACATTATGAAGCAAGAATATCTAACAGATAGCTAAAGACTATTTTGCCCAAACACAAAAGCATACACCTTCTTCTCAGTATCTCACAGAACATACTACAAAACTGATCCCATGCTCTGTCACAAAGCAAGTCTCAAGAGATTAAAAAAAAAATTGAAATAACCCCCTGCATCCTATCAGAACACCACTCTTTAAAACTGTATTTCAACAATAACAGAAACAATACAAAACCTACAAACACATGGAAACTGAACAGCTGTCTAAAGAATGACTACTGGGTCAAGACACAAATAAAGAAAGAAATTAAAGATTTCCTAGAATTAGATGAAAATGAGTGCACAATACATACCCAAACTCATGATACAGTAAAAGTGGTGATAAGAAGAAAGTTCATAGAAATCAGTACCAATGTAAAGAAATTGTAGAGATCTCACACTAGCAATGCAACAGCACATCTGAGAAATCTAGAACAACAACAAAATAATCAGCGAGCTTCCTCAAGAGGCATAGATGATAGATGAAAGGAAATTTTACCA
Source organism: Rhabdomys pumilio (assembly GCA_030674055.1). Classification (NCBI taxonomy): domain Eukaryota; kingdom Metazoa; phylum Chordata; class Mammalia; order Rodentia; family Muridae; genus Rhabdomys; species Rhabdomys pumilio. Next base: position 160,409,644 of record JANHMN010000001.1, read on the forward strand.
ACAACAACACAAAAACTGAAGGCTGAAATCAATAAAACAGAAACAAAAGAGAACAATACAAAAAGATCAATGAAACAAAGATTTGGTTTGATAATAGCATTATCCAAACTAACAAAAAAAGACAAAGAGAGACTATTCTAATTTTTCAAAACCATAAACAAACACAGGGATATATCAACAGACACTGATAAAAAATTCAAAGAATGATTTGATCATAGTTTAAAAATCATATAAAATTGGAAGATCTAAACCAAAGGAATAATTTTCACAATACATACCCCTTTCTAGAGTTAAGTCAAGATAAACAATTTAGATAGACCTATAACCTCTAAGAGAATAGAAGCTATCCAGAAAAAGAACAAGAAAACAGAAAAAAGCCTGGGGCCAGATGGTTTTCACATAGAATTCTCCTAAACTTTCAAAGAAGAGACAATGCCAATACTTCCAAAATTATTCCACAAAATAGAAACAGAAAGAACATTATGAAATTTATGTCATGAAGCCACAGTCACTCAGATATACAAACCACACAAAGATTCAAGAAAGAGAATAACAGACCAATTATCCTCATGAACACAAATACAAAAACATTCAATAAAGTACACAAACTGAATCTAAGAATGTATCCAAGTGACCATTCATGGTGATCAAGTAAGCTTAATTCCAGAGATACAGAGATCGTTCAACATATAAAAATTTGCCAATGTAATTTACCACACAAACAAACTGAAAGAAAAAAAACATGATTATCTCATTAGATGGTGCATAAGATTTTGACAAGATCCAACACCCTTCACGATAAAAGTATTGGGGAGACAAGGGATACATAACTAAACAAAATAAAGGCAATTTACATCAAGTCAATAGCCAACACCAAATTAAATGGAAAGAAGCATAAAACAATTCAACTAAAAAAAGTAAGACAAGGCTGTCCATCTTCTCCATGATCTGTTCAGTTAGTAATTGAAGTTCTAGCTGTAGCCATAAGAAAATTGAAGGAGATCAAAAGAATATAAGTTGGAAAGGAAGAAGTCAAAGCACTTGCATATGACATAATAATATACATCAATGACCCCAAAAATTCTCCCAGGGAACTCTATCAGCTGATAAGGATTTTTAGTGAAGTGACTTGATAAAAGATTAACTCAACAAGAAATCAGTAGCCCTCTTATAAACAATCATAAAAACAATATCCTTCATACTAACCAAAAATTGTATAAAATATCTTGGTGTAACTGTAACTAACCAAGTGAAAGTCTTGTATAACAAAAAGCTTCAAATCTTTGAAGAAGGAATTTGAAGATTTCAGAAGACAGATCTCCCAGGCTCATGGATTGATATGATCAGCATAGTAAAAATAGCCACCCTACCAAAAGTAATCTACAGATAATGTAAAGTACAGATAATAAATCCTTTATCAAAATGTCAACAAAATTCTTTACATATCTTGATAGGACATTACTCAACTTCATATAAAAAATATAAAACACAGGATAGCTAACACAATCCTGTACAATAAATGAACACCCAGAGGTATCACCATTCCTGATGTCATTATACTTCAAAACTATAGTAATAAAAATTGCATGGTATTGGAATTACTTCTGAGAGGGTAATCAATGAAAATGTATCAAAGGCCCAGATATAATTTCACATACCTATGGACATCTGATATTTGATAAAGAAGGCAAAAATACACAATGAAAAGAAAAAAAACACCTTCAGGACATGGTGCTAGTCTCACTGGATTTCTGATTATAGAGGAATGCAAATAGATCCATATTTATTACCCCGCATAAAACTTTAAAGTTCAAATGGAGTAAGTCCAATAAACTTCTACATAAAACCAGACACACTCAAGCAATTAGAAGAAAAAGTAAGGCATAGCTTTAAACACATTGTAACTCAGGCCTCAAGATCAGTCATCAATGAATGGGACCTCATGAAACTGAAATGCTTCTGTAAGGCAAAGGATGCCATCAACGGAACAAAATGGCAGCTGACAGACTGAGAAAAGTTTTTCACCAACTAGTCATCAACAAACCAAAGAATCCAATTAAAAATGGTAAGATAGAAGCAGAAAATTCTCAAAAAGGAATCTCAAATTGTAAAACACTTAAAATGTTCAACATCCTTAGCTATCTAGTGAATGTATATCAAAACTACATTGATTCTATCTTATGCCTATGAAATTAGCTAAGATCAAAAAGAGAAGTGACAGCTTATGCTTGTAAGGATGTGGAGCAAGGGTAACATTCCTCCACTGCTAGTGGGAGTACAAATTTGTACAGACAGTATGGAAATCAATATGGTGGTTCCTCAGAAAATTGGGAGTTGATCTACTTCAAGACCCAGCTATACCACTCTTGGGTATATACCCAAACAATAGCCCATCCAACCATAAGGACCTTTACTGGTAATAGCCAGTAACTGGAAATGATCTAAATGCACCTCACTTGAAGAATGGATAAATAAAACGTGGTATATTTATACAATGGAGTATGATTCAGCTGTTAAAATCAAAGACTAGAAAGAAAAAACACAGCTGGAATGAGGTAACCCAGGCACAGAAAGACAAATATGGTGTAATCACTTATTAGTGGACATTAGCTGTTAAGACTAACTATGCTACAATCTACAGACACACTGAGGTTATGTGATGAGGAGAGCTCAAGGGGGGTCTCATAGATCTGTATGGCAAGGAGAAATAGAATAAATTTTGTGGCTAGACTGGGTGTAAGTGAGGATGGGAACACAGGAGATTAGACATGTGTGGGAGGTAGGGCTGGAGGGACAGAGTACTAGGAGAGATCTCAGGAATTGGAAGTCATTTGAGGGGCAATATGGAGACATAAAACAGTCAAGACTTCCAGGAATCTTAGAGAGTGACCTGAACAAGCCATCTTCTATAACCATGCAATACTTCCAGCAGTGGGAGTGGAACAACAACATAGCCAAAGTACCTTTGGCTTACAATATGTCTTGCTTGCAAGATATGCTGAGGTAATATGCAGGACTTGTGGGAGTGGCCAACCAAAATTGGTCCAACTTGAGTCCAATATCATGAAAAGGAGTTCATGCCTGACACTGGCAGGATGGACAGGATTCAGAGGGTAGGCAGCCCAGAGACTCAGGATAGAATCAAACATTATGACAAATAAAAAGAGCAATGACATAATTTCTAATTATATTCTGCTATACTCATAGATTGGCCCAATTGTGCCCATATTGGGCCCATAGACTAGCCCAATTGTCATCAGAGATGCATCATATAGTGATCCATGGGAGCTGATCTACAGCCAAACACTAGGCAAATCCAGGGGAACCCTGCAGAAGAGGCAGAAAAATGATTGTAGGAGCCAGAGGGGTCTAGGACACCATGAGAATACAGACCATGGAATAAACAAAGCTAAGCTCGTAGGGATTTATAGAAACTGATGTGATAAATATGGTTCTTATATGAGTCTGAGCTAGGTTCTCTGCAATTATATTATGGTTATGTAGCTTAGTGATCTTATGGGACTCCATAAAATGGTCGTGGGTGTTATCTCTGACTCTTCAGCCCGTACTCGTTACACTATTTATCAAACTGGGTTGTTACATCCATCAGAGATATGAGAGTTTGTATTCACTTTTATTGTATCTTGTTAGGCCATGTTTGGTAGATATCCCTGGAAGGCTTGTTCTTTATTTTTGCTCCCCAAACAAACAGTATATCTAGGGAGAGGTAAGGAGGCAGAAACAACTGGATAGAGAGGGAAAGGAGGAACAAAAGAAAAGATGTAATATATGAGAGAATTAAAAAAAAACAAAAATGATTTTCATGCAACTGGGAGTCAGGAAGTCAGGAGGTCAGAAAAATCATAAGACAGTTATATTATTTTTACAATAGGTTGAAGAGACAAAGGTATTGGTTACTTTTTAGATAAAATTAAACAAAAATAAAAATCATATGTACTTAAAAAAAATTTAAAAATGGCATTGCAGATTTGCCTATAGGCAATAACTGTGATGAAGGTATTTTCCTAATTACATTGTCTCTTACCAAAGAGTCTAACTTGTGCCAGGTTGACAACTATTCAGCTTGATGCTAATATTTGTCTAATTTTAAATATATTTGTTAATTCATGAATGTGAATACATATATATTTAATTATTTATAGTATTTAATATATTTATAAGCTACTTGTTCCATAAGTCATCATCTTATAATTTATTATTTGGTTAAACTTCTTCTGAGACATTAATAGTTTTTCAATTGTATTATAATAATTCTTAAGAAGTTACAACACATGGTAAAATAGAATACTGTAAATATAATTATCTTTCTTTTCTTCTCTAGGAGGGAGGGAGGGAGGAAAAGAGAGGAAGAGAGAGAGAGAGAGAAAGAGAGAGAGAGAGAGAGAGAGAGAGAGAGAGAGAGAGAGAGTTTGTAAGAAAAAGATTTCTGTCCTATAGGCAAGGTATCTGTCATAATAAAGGTTATGAATATGTTTACATTTTCCAAATTCTTCTGGAAATGAGAAGTATTTCCAGTACTTCTAGTTCTTACCTGAATTCTTATACAGGTAAAACCTTATGCTAAGATTCAAGTCAAATGCATGGAAAAGCAAAGATATTTAGACATTTTGTTTTATTTTATTTTACTTAATCACTATTTAAATTTAAACAACACATTAAAAACAATTCAATAGAAACTTTTATAAAATAGAAATAATGGTATTAGATTGGATGGTTGTAAGTATAAATTAGTTTGCTCATGTTTAAAGCTATGAAATAAAGTAGATTAAACCAAGGTTGGTTTCTGTGGAGTTGGGGTATTAGATAGAAGGTGAATTGGGAGACTGGATTAAAAACTAACCTCTATAAGCCTATTTTGTGCTCATGCCTAAATGTGTTATTGTTCAGTGATGCTACGCCTTACAATATGTGCTTGCAAATGACCCTGTGTCTAATTACTGGGGCCTCTCCATCACTTACTGAAAACCAAAACTCCATGTCAAAATTTTCACCATATTACTCAATTTCATGAAAATATTTTTGAGGAAAAGACATTGAAATCTATGCCTTGAAATAGTGTTTGATGACAGAGTTTATTAGAGAAACATGGGGAAAGATGTTTTATATTTTCTTTAAGAATAAATATTAATAAAGCTGTTTCATGTTTTGAATTATGAGACTTAATTTCAGAAAACTAAGAAATCAGTTCACAGTAATATGTATTTAAGCTAAACCTAATAATCATCTCTTAATTTTCCTTGATGCAGTGTGTATAGTCACATGGAAAATAGCTGATTTAGTTGACCCATACTCAAATTATGGATCAGTGCACCAAATATACTTATGTATTTCTCCATGGTCATACACCAGTGAACCATAAAATTAGAATCTCTTTTTTATAGGAAACACTGGTTCCTTGATTTTCTTCACAATTTCCTTTCAATTTAACTATTTCCATCCTTTCTTTGAAATGAAACAAATGGAGAGTGAGGAATGTTATGTAACACTCTGAATAAGTGTTGTAAATAGACTCATAAAATAATCTAGCCAAGGCTTGCATTGCATACAAGAAAAACCAGCATAAGAGGCAGGAGAATCCCACTGATCAAGCTTCAAGTGACTGCAGCTTAGCATGCATTGTAGAAATATCTCAAAAAGTTAAAGAAACAAGGGATTTTTCTGCAATAAAATTAACTGGTTGTTCTGGTACCACTTGAATAAAACACTCTATACACTGATTCGAAATGTTTATTTATTTATTTTTTTTTGTAAAATACTGAATCTATGATTTTTTTTCATTATTTTTTAAAAGCTAACATACAAGTGTGTGTGTGTGGTGTTTTTTTTTGTGTGTGTGTGTGTGTTATTTTGATGTGTGGTACGGAGTATGTGTGATGTGGAGTGTGTGTGTATGTGTGTGTGCATATGTGTGTGTATGTGTGTGTGTATGTGTGTGTGTATGTGTGTCTGTGTGTGTGTTATTTGGGTATATGGTATGAAGTATGTGTGTTGTGCAGTGTGTGTGTGTGTGTGTGTGTGTGTGTGTGTTGTGCCATCTTTATAACAGCCTCTGTTCTGATGTGAAACCATCCAGTCAGCCATGGGTTGACTATGATTGTTGGGGACCTACCAGAGCAGAGTAGCTACAGTACATGTAGTACTATAGTATATGGCAGCCACGTTTTTGAAGGGATTCTAAGCTAAAGAACTGACTTTTCTTACCATCCCTGCTCTCACCTCTAGACTCCTGGTTTCTGATTTAAGCTGTTTCCAATTCTGCCCACTGTTTGTTTAACCTAACTATACTATGTACTGTGCCTTCTAAACCATGAAAACATAATTTATGTCTGCCATCAGCCTTTATTTGGCTCAATTATTGCTGGTAAAATAAACCTTTTATATTTTCAATGTTTTCTGTATAATGTTATTTTCCAAACCATGGTTTAAATGTAGTCTCTCTCTCTCTCTCTCTCTCTCTCTCTCTCTCTCTCTCTCTCTCT
>JANHMN010000001.1:160424216-160444701 GCA_030674055.1 Rhabdomys pumilio
TATTCTACTCTATTCTACTCTATTCTACTCTATTCTACTCTATTCTATCCTATCCTATCCTATCCTATCCTATCCTATCCTATCCTATCCTATCCTATCCTATCCTATCCTATTCTATCAAGAAATAGTAAGCTAAACTATTGTGATGGGGTGATAACTTACCTTTGTTAAAATTACTTATTTGTGCAGAACCTCCTCCAGCTAATCACTTACCTTAACTTTATTTAAAACTGCTTGCTTCAACCTGTGTACTCTGGAAAGCTCCATCCCACACATCACCCCAGCAAATGTTGAACAAGATGTTTGAACAAATGTCTCTGCCCTTAAAAAAATACCTATATTTGCTAGGCCCCCAATCACTTGAGTGTGGTCTCAGCTTTACAAAATAAAGATATTCAATTGGCTATCTACTACCTGAATGGTGTCTCTGATGAGTTCCTATATAAAACTCACCCCTTTTCACAACTGCAGATAAACTAAGCAGAAAGGCATTGAGATGTGAAACCCCTACTTGGCAATCACACCACCAGTTTTGATGACCTCTGTATTCATTTCTGCTACTTCGTAGCATCCTCTTGTGATGGCTCATATGCTCTCTCTCTCTAGTGCTCACAGAAAATACAGTCAACTAGCACCAAACTCAAGGTTGCTGGCAGTTGGTAGTTGTCTTTATTTCCTAGCTTAATATACTTCATTGGGTTGCAATCTACCACGGTGAACAAACTTGAACACACTATCACAGTAGTTCCTCCTCGTAGGGACATAGATTTTTCAAGTGTCTCCTCACTGAGCTCCCCATGTCTAACGAAGTGTAATAACACATTTGCAACAGTCTATAAAGACGTACACATTTCAAGCAGTAGATCTTGGTTATTCTAGAGGCCAAGCATGGGACATTTTTTTTTCTCTTTCTCAAGTTACTTGATAGTTATACAGTTTGAGAGGCAGAAGTTAAACACTTGGCTAACAGCACAACTATTGATTCAGATTTTTTTCCTTGCAGCACTATCTCTGGACTGATCTTTCATGACTACATTTATTGTATTTACCGCCTCATGACTATTAAGTAAGTGAAATTATCTCCTACATGTAAGACTTTTGGCAAATAATTGACAGTCAGTATAATTAATTATTTTAATTACTTAGAAGGTGGGTAATTATTGTTAAATAACATAACATCCAGGAAAATCTGCAAGTGTGTGGCATGGTCTCTAAATATTCAAAATGTTCCGTGTTTGATGTCCTTTTATTTGACTTCAGCAAATGTTGTACACAGTGATTCAGTTCCTTAAAGCTAAGTAACAAAAATGAATACGGGACCCAAGAGAGCAATCTATTTAGGCTTGCACAAAGATGGCACTGCAGTAGCTGGATAAGAGGTAATTAGAGTGTGAGAAATCTAATTAGGATAGTAAACACACACACAGTTACAAAGATAGCTACACAGACTCACACAGTGAAGGCACACACTAGCTTAAGCCACTCAATAATGAAATATTGTTTAAAATAGCATCTTATGTAATATACCTGGCTGATTAGTATTCATAGAATTATTAACAAATAAGAGCTTAACAATAGTCTTAGCTTATGCTGATTGAATTCCTTAAGATATCAAATCAGACTGGAGCTCAGTCCAATTAACTCCTGAGGAAGAGTTGCCCTCCACACCATGTCAATGATAAGGCAGAAGGCATCTGGGTGCCATGAGAAAGCATCATTTGAGAAAGCCACACTTGGTCTCCTTAGTGCTGGATAACACTATGATAACAGGATAACAATGACATCTTCGAATGGGAAATGTTCCTTTGTAACAGTCTTTGTATGGGAGTTGCTTGGACCAGAACAGACAGACTGTATCTATCTACACTTGGCTTCTTGTAGCAGTTTAGTTTTCAGTTACCTCCAAACTGTCCTTTTCAAACCATTCTTTCCATGATACTTTTCAGGTAACTTTTAAAACTCACTTAAGAAGCTTCTCAAACATGATAACTCCTGAATTATATGTTTTCCAACTTTTTAATTCTGTGACATTTTTCTGGACTTAGTGACTTTTACTATGGTGTACCTATGCCAATAGGCCTGTATGAGCCCCACTGAGGGCTCTAAACTACATCTGCCCCAACACCGATAAACAGCACTCTATATTCTAAGAGCTGAGGAGATTTATGGTAAAAAGACAATGACATATTTAATTGAAAGTAAAGATTATTTTTATTTTATTTTTAATTACCTCAATAGCCTACTAATAAGTAAATGTCCTCTTTATGCCTGGTACATAATTTGAAATAAAATAGCATACTTCCACCCTCTTATCTTCTCACTGATGGCTGCAATCAATACACTACTAGCTAGCACAAAGCCATTTATGAAAATGTGAGTTCATCATAAAAAAGACCCAGTAATCAGCTGTGAATCGCCTCAAGAAAACTTTTTGTGGCTCTCCACAGATTATGCTACAGAACAATACATAATGCCACGCTACAGGCTGGACTGCAGAGAGACACAATGTCCAGCCTCAGGCTGTGTTGCAGTGAGAAATACAATGTTCAGTCACAGACTGTGCTGCAGAGACTTTGTCCAGCCACAGGCTGTGGTGCAGAAACACAATATCCAGCCACAGGCTGTACTACAGAGAGACACAATGTCCACCCACAGACTATGCTGCAGAGATACAATGTCAAGCCTCAGGCTGTGTTGCAGAAAGACACTTATCCCAGTGTCCAGCTGTGCTCTCTGCTTGGGTTTGGGACTCCAAAGATTCGTGTGCTATAATAAAAACAACCAACCAACCAAAACAAGGCATTTTACTGTTGCCAGAAGAAGTTTGGGTGTTATAGTATAAATGAAAGTTGCTCAGTGTGCTGGTTTGAATGGAGAATGATCCCTATGGACTCATGTATTTTTGGAACTTTTGGTTGCCACTTGGTGATATTGTTTAGGGAGGTTGTGAAATTTTTAGGAAGTGGAACATTGCTGGAGGATATAAGTCACTGGGGGAGAGTTTTTAAGGATTTATGGTCTCATGTCAGTTCATGTGCTCACTCTGCTTCCTGAGTGCAGATGGAGTGCTATCAGCCAGCTTCCTGTGCCTGCTGTGATGTCTTGCCTTCCCTGCCATTATAGATTCTTTTCTTCTGGAACTGCAGGCTAAAATAAACCCTTTCTTTCTTATGTTGCTTTCAATCATGCTATTTACTGCAACAGAAAAGTAACTACATTATGGATATTTGTAAAGATTTCTTTCTTCCAACAAAAGAAAACAGCTAGACAAAACCATGTTTCTCAGTAACACAGCACAATAAATATACAGTGCAATAACATCACACGGTGCAATAACATCACACAGTGCAATAACACCACACAGTGCAATACAGTGCAATGGTACTCAGTAAGGTAATCCACGGTGCAATAACACTTAGGACAATAACACACCATGCAATAATGAAGTGAAATAAGAAGCTTGAACACAAGGATGCTGTGAGATGGCTTCTTGACAGTTTTAGTTGCTACACTGACAATGGCACAGGAGAGGGGAATGTTAGAGGAGGTGATGCTGTGAGGAGGAGGACAGACTCTGAATAGAGAACAAAGGTGGAGTAACTGTGACCTACACTGATGCCTTATGCCTCTTTGCTTCCTAGGAAGTCAATGTATAGGCACAAGATCTAGAATTGTGTCTGTCAATACCTTTACTCAGGCCACATTAGTGGGTTGCAGCAATCCAAGTAAGCCCTTCCCAATTAGTGAATTCTCCCAAAATTCAAGGTGAATATTTTTGAGGTTGCTCAGATATAAACAAAAAAACCTGTATTTTAGTATCTGGTATTTTAATCATAGTATTTATGTTTGCCCCTGACTCCTATACAGCAGAAAAATTATATGATGCTAGCCTTTGGAGAATGTGGGTAGTAGAATTTGTATAAACTGAGAAGACATGACCACTCCATGGTTAAGTGGGAGGTTTTTGTTTGTTTGTTTGTTTTTGTTTTGTTTTGTTTTGTTTAATTGTAAATATGACAGAGAAAACAACCAGAAGAATCTGAAGAAGTCCAGAGCAAAGAAAGAAAGTAGTAGCCTGAACATGGCCAGCAGACTGGAGAGAAGGAGCAGAACAGAGAGAGGGAAAGACAAAGAGAGGGTGCAGAGAACACGGGTAGGCGAGGAGAGGGTGAGGAGGGGGACAGAGACAGACACACTGAAGGAGTGAGCATAGCTGATATAATTAGTAGCTGAGGAGAAGGAAGCCTGTGAGCTAGAAGGAGTTTAGTGTAGGAGACAGATCTGTGAAGAGTCAAGATGCTAGCTCTCTTTTTAAAAATGTAACAGGTACTTGTGACACTGAAGAAGCCTGGAAGCAGTGTGTGCTTTCGTATGCTAATAGGCACCACAGGCAGTCAATTGTCCCTTCCTCTTTTTGAAATTTACTTTTAACCTGAGAAGATCTTTTAGTGATGAGAAGAGATGTTTATATAAGGAGTCAAATGTGTGCCCTATGACTATTAGATATACTTGCATCTGTCAAGAATGTTAGAGATAAGAACCACTGGATTCAAATATGTATTAACCATCAATGAGTTCATTGAATCTTTTCAGTAGGGTTTTTGTATTATTGAATTATCTATGTTTGTTTTCTTCTGATACTTACCCATTTCTTTGGTATTCTAATTAATTTGGTTAGAAAATTCAGAACAATGTCAAATTATGTAACTTGCAGAGAAAATGTAACCTATCCTTAACCATAACAAAATTCCCCTAGGAACATACTATTGGTAATATAAGTTACTGAGCTGATATTAAGCATGGTAGTACATTCCTGTAATCATAGCACTTAGGATCTAGAATCAGGAATTTCAAAGTCATTCTTGACTACCTAATTAGGTAAAAGCTAGCCTCAAAACACTTGATCCTGAGTCAACTATGTTTAATATTTAAATATATATTAATATGTATTACATATAATATATAGATTATATTTAATATATAATATACAATATCTATATAATTACATGTTATATATTTATTATAGTTAGTATATAAATATATTTTATAATTAATATAAATAATACAGTATATAAATATAGATATAAATTTATATATTATATAAAATTATATATACATATATATGTATACATATATGTATATGTATACATATATATGTATATATATCTTTTCAGAACGTTTAAGATGTAGCTTATATTACAGTGGAAACCCCAGGACTGGAGAAGATATAATGAGCAGCTGAGGTTTGAAACTATGTACCAAGGTCAGAATCTCTGAAGAGAGGCCAAGAAGCCATTGGTGAAGGTTTGTCCTGTGGATGTAAAGCCCAATCAACTAAGTTTTTGAAAGTGCACAAAGTCCACTTTAGCAAACACCCAACGGCAAAGCCTACCCACCCCTGCCTTAGCAACAACCAGTTAGACTACAACAGCAGTGTCAAGGAACATATAGAAAATGTAAGATATCCTACAGAAAATAGATAACCTAGCCATACTGTTTATCAGCTAGTTTTGCCCTCGTGTTTGGTTCCTGCAAGAGTATGCCATAAATGTAGTTTTAAAAATATTAGCTTGCAGACCCATATGGAAATTCCCCGAGGTTTCTGTAACTAGGACACAGAACCCCTAGACTCGGGGTCTCACTTCTGAACAGCTGAGACTATAATGCTGAGAGTCCAGACCCTTATGTGTTTGCATTGGAATTGGCTCCTCAGTAGTCTTTGGGTTGCCTGAGAGTTGAGTGTAACAGTGAAAAACATAGCATACTGGAGCTGCTGGGCAACTGTCAAGGATAGCAGCAGGTATGGACTGCTTCCAACTGGAGCTTGTGAAGTGAACTATATATGTGTATGTGCTACCATAGCAGAGCTGGGGAAGTGGAGCTGTCCAGACTCTTTGGAGCCAGGGAACAATAAATTGACAGAACAATAAAAAGGATTCTGCTTTTTACACTTTTGAATGTTGGTGCTTGCTTAAGAAGTCGTGTTCCTTCTCTCTTAGAGTAAGAATATATTTCCTTTTTTATTTTATAAGAAGACATAATAAAGAATTTTTAAGAGACACTTTGAACTACTATAGAAACAGAATATAGACTGAACTGTAATGTGCTACAACTTTTAAGTATTGTGTTGAATGTATTTTATATTACAATATTAATATTAATATGTGACCTTGAAGATAAACAAGAAAGGATAGGAAAAGAATAGGTAATGGTTTAATAGTAATGCATTGGTGTGTTAGCCTAATGAAAAACTAAATTATCCTGGTTTTTAAAAAATTTTTATTTATTTATGTATTTATTTACTTACTCATATATTTTGTCAGTTTGAAACTCTGTAGGGAATGTTTTAGTTAATGATTGATGTAAGAAGATCCAGGCATGAGAGCAGTCTCAAATCCTGGTGGTCCTGCAGTATAAAACAAAGTAAATGGAGCAAGCCATAGGGAACAAGCCAGTAAGCATCTTTCCCATGATCTCTTTTTAGGTCCTGCCTCCATGTTTCTGTCTTGAGCTCCTTCCCTGACTTCCCTCACTGATAAAGTATAATCTGAGAATTATAAAGTGAAATAAAACATTCATTCTCCAGGTTGCTTTTAGTCAGTGTGTATATTAGGATGAAATAAAACATTCATTCTCCAAATTGTTTTTGGTCAGTGTGTTTATTGCAGCAGTAGAAATCAAATTAAGAAATGTATGAACATGCCTAAAGCAACTTAATTTTATACTGAAGTGTACATTATATTTTATTATAGAAAAAAAAATATCCTGAGCAAGACAGGAGGAAGGAAAGGCCTTGTCCAGATCTTGTTGTCTAAACTGCTGCAATGACAATCATAAGAGTGATTCGGGTCTAGTGGCATTCCTCAAGAACTCTTCATTGTTTCCTACATCATTAATTTGCAACATTTGATTTCATACCCTAGTTATAATACAAAGGTCAGACTCAGACTCTTGAAACTTTTTCGAATAGTTCATTTGAAAATGAATTACATCAAATGTTCATGGCAAGAAGAAATACTCATTGGTCAATTAAACATTACTGTTTTATCTCTGTGTATCTTTGAAGCCATTCTCTGATACCATTCTTCACATGGTAGAGAGACCAAAACCCCTGTAATAGTTTCTTTGAAACTATTTTACTTGTCAGCTAAGCTAATGCAAGGGGTGGCAGAAACTACTTAGTGGGAGTGATAAAGCATCCTATTTATTTAAATTATACCATCCATTATTAGCACCTGTTTATCACAGATGAGTTAACATGAATGGTCTGAATGGCTGGAGTAGTTTATATGCATAATTACATATTTGACAGTTAGTTTGAACACAAGAATCTCATCAGAGCTCAGAAAAATAAGTCTGAAAGCCTCCAATCTTATAATCATTACTATACATATGTAGCCACAGGTCCTGTGCAGAATGCGTTTCTCTGAGTAGATTTTTTTTCTACTTTTTTCCCTCCATCATTTCAAATTCCGTGTTAATTTCAGATATTGTCAGCTTAGCTATTAGTAGATTACATTATTTTATTGACATGCCTTTCAACTTACAGGTAAAATTATTCTTTTCAGCCCCAAAGCGTTTCATGACACAATACTTTAAGAGTCCTAACTGTATCTTGCAGGAGTGGTGTGCTGCTATGCTTGGATGTTATTCTCAGAAGGTCACCATCTGGATCCACACCTTTATTTCCATTCCATTTCTTTCCTTGTGCCTTAGAAGCTGACTCACCTAACACTTTCCACCCTCCGTAAAGCAAGGTTCTCCTAATGAGACCCACAAAAATTATACTGGTTAAACCAAAGTCACATGAAGGCACACTTTTATCATATCCTTATATACCCATCTAGGGATTAGTAAGAATATGGCGTTAATAGCAGTTAATCACATCAGCACACTGTTCCTCAGTCACCTCTAGATGCAGTGCGTTGTGGCACATAGTGGAACACCAACACTCCCTTTAACAAAACTTTTATAATATGTTACAACAACAATAAAACAATCACTGGCTTGAGAGATCCATTTACCTAAAAAGTTCTTACCTGTTCACTGTTTTCTAATTTTATCAAACTAAGCTGAGTAGATTCAATTACGTCTTATCAATACCAGCTCATACAAACAATGGGCAAGGCTTGTATTTTTCAGTTAGGTACATGAACAGTGATAATTGAGGTCCAGAATTTGAGCATTAGTGCCATACAGACCAGAATTCAAACTTGCTTGCACGGATTATGCCATGCTAGGCACCTTTTTGTATGACTTATGAATAGGAGCTCATGTTTGGCTGATATTATCATTCTTGTTTCTACTGACAAAAGCTACATTACTAGTAAAGACAAAACAATTGCTTCTAGTCAATGAAAATGAATATTTATGTGTATAATGTAATTGCAGGGTAGGACCAATTTTTATTTCCAAATTGTATAATATCTGAATAACCTGTTTTTCTAAATTACTGCAGAAAGTTTTATAATTGAAGTAAAACTCTAAATAAATATGCCTGAGAGGAATGGCTTGAGGTGAACAATCAGAGAGATGAGAATGCTCACAATATTTTTTTACACTTATAGCAAAACTGTTTTTGTTTGTTTGTTTTTGTTTTTATCATTGCAAGGAACCAAGGAAAGAAAAGCATTGAAGGTGAGTGAAAGTCTGTGTTACATTTTCTTCATCGAGGAAAATAAAGTATTAAGACCATAATGTTCTTCTCTCAAAGCCCTGTGATTTTATAATGCAGCATTGAAAAGAAGAAGAAGAAGAAGAAGAAGAAGAAGAAGAAGAAGAAGAAGAAGAAGAAGAAGAAGAAGAAGAAGAAGAGGGGGAGGGGGAGGGGGAGGGGAAAAAGAAGAACAAACAAACAAAAACTGACTGGGGTTACATCATAAAGTACAACTGTCTGGTGGTTGCTTTTATTTCATGTAGCTAATAAAATTCTTTTAAAAGTAGGTTTAACAACCAGTAATTCAGTTATGTGAATTCCCCTGCTTTTAGTGTAACACAGAAAACATGATATTCTGAACAAAATCAAAGAAATTTGTCGCAAGTCCAGTATCTTACGTCGTGAGCAGGTTGTGATAAGGCTTTAGTATTCCCACGGAAAAGGAGGGACAGGTCCTTCTCCACTCAGCGGTCGTATACTGGATTGAATGTGAGATTGTCAGTTCCACGAGAGGCGAGAGAGAGTACGCTAGAGGCAGAGGGCTTGACATTCAATTGCTCTTTAATAATACATAGCAAACAGTATATTATCACCAATGCCAAAGCTATTGTAAAAAACGAGGTATTGCCACATTCCCTATGCATTGCCTCTATCAATATCAGTACAATAAACACAAATACTAAATTGCTAATTACCAAAAAAATAAGCATAGCAATGAATACATTATTCATTCATGGGTTATATGACCTAAGTTCTTATGCTGGTATCAGGTTACAGGTCCAGAGGCTGCAGAAGCTGCAGAAGCTGCAGAAGCTGCAGAAGCTGCAGAAGCTGCAGAAGCTGCAGAAGCTGCAGAAGCTGCAGAAGCTGCAGAAGCTGCAGAAGCTGCAGAAGCTGCAGCTTCCGGCTGGTTGAATTGATAATTTGACCTTGTAGGGGGTTTCACCACCAAGTTGGAGCTTGGCCTGGAAGTTGGAGGTGTAGGTCTCTCGGCTGCTGCTTTGATGATCGGTGCAGAGGAAGCCTGAATGGAGGATCACACTAGCCAGTCATGGCTACCAGTGTGATAAAGTGCTTCAGCCAGGGCTCCTCTTTTATGCTTGAATTGGGTTACTTCTGACATGCACGGCAGATAACCAGACACGACTGGTTATCTCTGGGCTATGACTTCATTGCAGGTGAACTTTTGATTAGCATAGTACTTTAAAACATGTCCAAACTTGTTCTCTTTCTTATTACAAAAATGGAGTCAGATCTCTTAAGGGCCTGCTCCTTACACAATTTCTTGTTTCAGAAATCTATTTAAATTGGTGATTTTTAATAAGTGTGCTGCTAGCACATAGAAACTAGAAATGAGACTTTCATATGTCAAAAAAAGCAAGTGAAGATGCTGGATGTAGTTAACCAAATGCAATTTATCCTGGAATTTTTCTCTGTCTGTCAGGCTAAAACAGAAGAGAAAATAATTCATAAAATCAAAAAACATCACAGTATTTCTCAACAGAGAGTAAAAAAAAAGTAAAATTATAAAATGCAATCACTCTTTTCATGGCAGCTGAGAAAAGGCAAGCAATCAACACGTCCTTTCATTGCAATGTTATCAGATTGTGGGAAACAGTCACCTGAGGTTTTTGTGTGACTTATTAACATAGCTGGCATATCCCAAACTCTCTAGACATTAGGCAGGATTTTGTAACCTTCCAGAACCCTGCCAGGAATGTGAGCTCAGCTAAAGGTTGGGCACAGGGAGATAGAGCCTCAAGCTTGAGAACCACCTTACACTTCACATGATTTTATATACCAAGCTCCTCACACCAAGCTGTATGGAAGGTCTGACCCAGAGAGAAAAGAGACCTAGAAGTGCAACTTCTTTCTCGCCTCAGTTCTGGCTTATCAGATGCTAACGAGTGCATGGTACATAAAAAGCTTGATTAGTAGTTATTAAATAAATTGATGAACTTCCTTAACCGAGTATGTGGTTCAGAAGAGTTAGGCAAACTGCTGACAGGAAGAGGGGCCATGTCTAGGTAATAAAGGCAGTGTATTCTTTTTCCTCACCCTCCTGACTTGAAACAAAAGTCTTGTAGCTTAAAACAAAAGCTTTGGTTACTTCTGTCTCCCGCTAGAAGGCCTCATGCTGTGGAACTGACTCAGTAAGTTTAAAGTCTACTCAGGATGACATACAGCAGTGCTGGGCCAATCAACCATCCTTTCTGTCTTCAAACTGACCAACCCTAAGTTAGGGGAAGAAGACTCTTCAGAGGCTCTGTCCCCCAGCCCCTGAGAAGAGATTGGATTTTCAGCGCTCTGAGTGCCCACACTTTCCCTTTGCAGATTTTCCTTGCCTTTAATTCTTTAACTGGCAGAAGAAATAGACCCATTTCAAGCCCCGAAGACCATATTAGGATTATTAGTTTGACCAATATCATGTGATATTTGAAGAAAATTAGACTTCACAAAGTTTTAAAGTATTTTTATTTTGCTTCTCATTTTTTAAACAGCGGGCATTTTGACTTAAATATTTAGAGAAATCAGGAAAATAAAACCTGTAAGAGTGGAAAGTTGCAGAGATAAGAAAAGCTAGTTCAATCATAAATTTTAACTAGCCCTAGAAACATTTGAATGACAATAATACAAATTATGGCATAGAAGGGAAATTTTCATTAGGACACATTATTGTAATGAATTGTGCTTGTTTTGTGCTTTAATCATTATTTTAATTTGTTTAGAAGTAGAAAGTAGCCTTGCATCTTCATTTCACAATACTGTTACATTTTAATTCATGGACAGCTGATATTTAATATATTGATAAAGAATATTTAATATATTGATATTTAATATATTGATAAAGAATAGATGAATGTCTAATGAAAATACCTACATGATCTGGAGGTTCAGAAATTTTTTCTCAGAGACATCAGTTTGGAAACACGTTTGAAAGTGCATCCTTCAGTGGGACCACAGAGCACAGGACAGGGAGCCATATGGAAAGAGGAGTGTGTGCCAAAATCCTGTAATGAACAGGACCACAGTACTTACTAGAAACCAAAAGAACAGTAGTTAATGTAGAAAAGAAGGGGTGAAGTGAATATAAAGTAAAGACCAATGGGTTGGCTAAGATTTGGTCCTCAATCTCAAGATTAAAAGAAAGACAGACAATCATGAGGAACAGTGGTGAGGCATCTTAGGGGTGTTTGGCAAAAGGCCTAGTCACTGAGGTACAACGGGCATATTTTGAGGAGAAGAGGGAGACAACATAACCACAGGGAGAAAATAAGTAGAAACAGATGTGTTTGCATATACTAGAATCTAAGTGGGTATAATAAAGAGAAATAGAAAAACATGGGCTCCGGAGGTTTAATTAGTTGGATTAATGAGTAGGGTGTGGATCAAGAAGAGTGAAGGGAGAACCCTAAATTAGCAATTTAGATATTACCATGGATGGTGCTGTACCTTCCTGAGGACATGTGAATCAAAAAATTTATTGTTGGTCTACCTAGAAATGTTGCCCTTGAAGTAGCACTATAAAAAAGATGTCACTGGAAAGGGATGAAAGAATTGTATAGTGTTCACAGAGGTGTATGTTTAGAACTTTAATTACTTGGTGGAAGAAATCAGGTCCAATACCAACTGCTTTAAGAACGTAGCACATGCAAATGCAACCTTTATGCATGTAGACTACAAACATGATCCCAGAAGGACACATGGTGGATATTCATACTGGCTCCTAGCCAGAGCCGCGAACTGACAGTTTACCCAATACTCTATGGACACATATTTTGGGGCCATATCATCATTTTATTTTTTATGTCCTAAAATGTTTTTGCTATCATGGTGAGGTGGTTTAAGTATGCCTAGCAGAGAGTGGCACTATTCGGAGGTGTGGCCTTGTTGGAGGAGGTATGCCACTGTGGGCTTAGGCTTTAAAACCCTCCTCCTAGCTGTCTGGAAGCCAGTCTTCTCCTGGTGCCCTTCAGATGAAGATGTAGAATTCTGAGCTCTGACTGTGCCAAGCAGTGCCATGCTCCCACTTTGATGATAATGGACTGAGTCTCTGAACCTGTAAGCCAGCCCCAATTAAATGTCCTTCTAAGAGTTACCTTGATCATAATGTCTGTTTATAACAGTAAAACCATAACTAAGACACATGGTATCACATGGATGTGAAAACATACAATATAGATTTGGGAAATGTCTCTTTTAAGTAAATTTGATTTTGAGTGTGAGATATCATAGCATCACATTTACAGTGGTAAGAGGGCAGTGGCTAGAACTGTGGATAGCCTCAGTCTAGTTTTTCAGCTTACAGTTGATTATGGGGTGAGTCATCATAATTTTCACGAAATAAAGTGAAGGAGATAGGAAAAGATCCCTGCTGTTCCTCTGCTCTGAACTCCTATCCTCATCCAAATCAGCATTCTTGGTGAAGAAGGTGCTGGGCACAGTTTCTCATGAATTAATATTCTTACCTCAAGCTTCAAATGAAAACTACCAGAATCCTGAGTTCTTCTCATTAAAATATTTTGTTTCAGACTCTGTTTTTCTTAGCTCCATAATGATTTTTCTGTTTGCTTCACTTATTTAATGCACCACTTTTTAAAATACAATACAATGATGCTTCTATTGTGTGTGATAACTTTATGGGTTCCTAATTCTCTTGATTACTAAGAATGCATGCAAACCCAGGATTACAGACAATTACTTTAGCAACAACAAGAACAACAACAAAACACAATGCAAAACAAAAGGACTGTTCTACTAATGATATAAATACAAGACCAACTAGGATCAGTGTTGAATGGCCATGGATATCAATATTAAATGAGATATTACTATATGTATGAAGTAATATCATGCCATTTATATAATGATATCTAATGTTACTTGAGAATTTTATGTAAACAAACATAGACCTCTAATTGGATAGAAAAAGTTTTGAAAACGTAATAAGCAATCTACTAGTTATCTATCATTTTTCACATTTAACTCTTCTGATTCATGTTCATGCAATGATTCATCGGATCCAGACCAATTTATATTCCTGAAGAAAGAACGAATAAATTTTCATTAGGCAGAATTAAAAAAAAATCCAAAATAACAATGTCAGAAAAATGAAGTCTTTAAAATACAAAATGTAATTTTCTATTGTTATCTGTTTCTTTCAGTAATTAAAAAATGGAATTAGTATCTTTTTGTGTGCAATGGAAGAGCTTGCTTTTAAGTTTGCAAAGAAGAGCCAGTTGGTGCTGGCACAGGCCTTTAATCCCAGCACCAAGGAGGCAGAGGCAGGCAGATTCCTCAGTTTGAGGCCAGTCTGGTTTAGAGAGCAAGGTCCAGGACAGGAAGGGCTACACACAAAAACCATGTCCAGAAAAATGACAAAAATGACTACAAAGAAGGAATTGAGAGCAAGAAAAGGAGAGGAAGACAGGGATGGAAAAGGCAGGAGAGAAAGGAAAGGGTTGTGGAATGAAAGGGGTAGGGGGAAAAAAGGAAGGATGGAAGGAACAAAAGAAAGAAAAGGGGAAAAGGAGCATTTTTTAAAATGTAAACCCCTCTAGGACTTTTTCTGGATATGTGCTTCAGAAATTTCTCAAGAGTCCCTTTCACAGTTTAATTAACAAAGAAGAGAATGAGAAAGACAGTCTAGTTCAGACCTAGAGGTTACAAAGTAGCCACTGTCCCGTAGAGCTGCCTAATGTACCTGCTGCTCTGTTCACACAGTCAGCAAATAAAGACAGCATGTGGGCACTTAGGCTTATTTTCTTCCATTCAGTTGTAGTTGCCCTATAATATTTGGCTGCCATAATTAATTCAAAGCTGATATCACAACCAGTTTACCACTACTGAGCCCAGGAGAAGAAAAACTGTATACTCAGTGACTGTGAGGAGTATGAAAAGATTAGGAGAAAAGAGTTGTGACAACTGAGAGGTCTGTAGTTTACTCCATGTTAACTAAGCCTAAATTTCACTTTCTCAAAGAAGCAGGCAAGGCTTCTCAGAAAAACTATGTACAATGGGCCATTAGTCAGCAGTGGCGGAAAGAAAGAGATAACCAGCCCAAGGACTGAGACAGTTCCTGGAATTTCTCTAAGGCCTGACCAAAAACGGTAAAATTAATACAGCAACCAAATAAAAACATACAAATGTAATGGGTGCTTACCCAGCAAATCATATTAAAAATGACCTACCCTTCTTTGAAATTCTCCTACATTGGCTTCAAAGGAGCTTGTGTGCTCATCTCGGGTTCACCATTTGGTATGAATGGCTGACCCCCACATGCTGGATGTTTCTGCAGAATAAACACTCTTTGCCTTTGCATGCTGTTTGAGTCTGAGATCTTCCTTGGGTGATTTTCTGAACTTTATACTACAATAGGAAGCTAGTCCTCCTATTATTCTTACCTAATATATACCAGTAAAATGACCCTAAGAAAAATTAAAATTCAAAACTCTAGCAAAGTCTATAAGCACAGCAATGTTAAACCTAATGCATGAATAACATCTATATCGAGTTCTCTAGACTTCAGAGTGAAGCCTTACAGGGTGTCAATGGTTCTGAACTGTCTGGTGCCTCAATCGTGTTTTTCCTGTTTTATTTTTTATTGAGATTATAATACAATAGCATACTTTCTCCCTTCCTTTTCTTTCCTCTAATTCCCTCCTACCATTTAACTCTCCTCACTCACTCTCTTTCACTTTTGAAGCCTCTTTTATCATTAATTGTTCTGACATGTATACATGTATATGTATATACATGTGTATACATACAGATTGTATGTTATCTTTGTGTAGGTTTTCAGAGTTGAACATTTGGCATTGAATCGTAAATTGATGTGCTCTTCCTTCATTAGCATCCCTATTGTTTTCCTTGCTCAGCTCCTGCTTAGGCAGTCATATTGGTGAGAATTTATAAGTGCGGTTTCTGATATCGCTAGGAGAAACACTTTCCCAGCTAACTGCCTAATCTGGCTTTTAACAATTGTTCTGGCTCCTTTTCCACAATATTCTATTAGCCTTAGGTGTGGCAAATTGTTTTGTAGATTTGTCTGTTGGGATTGGGCTCTATAACTCTGCATTCTGATTAGCTGTAGTTGTCCGTAATGGTCTCTATTGTTACATAAAATGTTTCCTTAAGAGTTGAGGGCTACACTTATCTATGGGTATAAAGACAAATATTTAGAATGCTTAGGGAATATGCTGGTTTAGTAAGCTAGTGGTTGTAGGTTCTCTTCCAAGAGCCATGACTTAACTATCTCTCAGTAGTTAGGTAGGTTTCCAATCTTAGGCATGATTTTTCTCTTGTTGAATGGTGTCTTACCATTAAATCCATGTTTTGCTCTTCTTTTGAAATCTTGAACTCTTTTGTGGCATCATTTTGTACTTTCAGTAATGAGTATAAAATGAGACAAAGCCTTTGGTAAAAAGCTTTCAATATTTTTACTGACATTGCAAAATCTTTCCAGATTTGCATTAGCAAGTAAATCTGTGTTAAGATCCACATTTACCGCCATAGGGCAACTATATCAACCAATCTACATGGTCACCAGTAAGAATTTTCTTTAGTTCTACCAAGACCTGATAGGTATTGTATCCAAGCTTTGGGCATCTTCTGCAATTGCCTCAAGAGTCTCAAAATCATGATGACCTTTATTATTTATCACGTGGACAGCAGTTTGTTAGGTTTTGATACTAAGTTCTAGTTCCCTAATTGGTTCTTGGTTTGTCATAAAGAAGGCCGGGATCCAACTGTTGGGTGGAAGGTACAGGCGGATCTTCTAGGTCCCAAGAGGAAAAGGAAATGCTGGGAAAGAGAGGGAGGTCTTTTTGCCGTATTTTGGAGGAAGGACGAAGCTGCAATCATGTAAGGCCTCAGGGAGAGCTGGGCCTGAGGCCTCCCCTAATGGTGAATGGCCAAGGATGAATGGTGAATGGCAGGGCCTAGATGATACAAGCCACATTAGGGTAGAAGGAGAAATGGAGAAAATAAATTGGTAAGGGCACGCCTTTCTAGGTCAGAGTTATCTGTGCCCAACCATTGTGTCTAGTAGGCAAGTTCTAAAGCAATAAAGCTGCCTGAGTGTCTTTTATCTGTGGATTCAAGAGTTTTGGGAATGAGCTGGTAATGTGACCCCCTCCCAGAACAAAGACAGGTAGAACAGAAAGCTTGGTTAGGGCTGGTGGTGTGGCAGATTCCAGAGTTGAGCAGGGTGAAACAAAAAAAGAGCCAGGAGAGGTTGGTAGTGCAGCTGCTTCCTGACAAGGCACTAACATGATTTTTTTAAACTACAGGAAACACTAGCTGATTGGAACATTTGCTTTATCTGAATGGGGATAGCAGTGGTGGCAAAAGCCTCATTTTGAGGGTTAACCTCAATTAGTAATTTCCTTGATGTTCTTCCTCTTATGCTTAATTCATAATTACCTTTGATAAATAATTCTATCAGACTTTTTAATCCTTCTGTGAATAGATCTGGAATTGTGGAGGTACAACTGCATTGTAAATAGGTTTTGGTTTAGCAGGTAAAATCTATTCAATATACAGCTCAGAAACTCCCTTGCCTGGAATACAGACAGGAACCTCAGCATCTGGAGACCATCACTGAACACACATTTGAAAATGTACTTGGAACCATCGTTGAAAAGCCCCCCAGCCCACACCCTGGTGAAGAACAACTTGACTCTGCTATGAGGAAGATACAGACCAGGCCTTAATATTCTGCCCTTTTCCAGGGATGCAACTCTGAAGTGGGGTCATCATGGTTCTTTAGAAGTGCTCCCTGCCTCTGCAACATGCTTGCTTACCCTTGTATAATTGTGACTTGTAATCTTTTGTTTATAAATGTTATATATGCTTTAAAAAAAAAAAGACTTAAATCACAGTCTGGTTATCATGGTGGTGGTTTTGGAGTAGCTCCAGGCTAGTCACCAGCTAATCACAACCTGTAGGGCATCAAAAGCTTTGTGATTTTGAGAAATACTAAGATTTAACTGAGGGAGAGAAAATCTGAAAGGAAAAAGAAGTAATATGACATTGAGTGATATGTGTTTGTGGAAATGCCTTAAAACTTCTTGTTATCATGATATATTTTGGGAGAAGTGAGCAGAATGGCAGCAGCTAAGGACAAGTAAACAATCACCCACACTTGCTATTTTCAAAGCAAGTCTGAATACTTAGAGCCAATGTTTACGGCCAAAGACATTTCTGACATCAGATAGTAGTAATATTTCTATTTTGGATACTATAAATAATAAACTAACATGTTACCAGGTCTGTTTTTAAAATTTTGTCCCACGATTTTTCTGTTTGTTTTTCTAGCTTTGTCTTACTGTTTCCAGATAAAACATATTGCAAAGTTTCTTGGAGCATTGCTTGTACCTTTATTGCCCTTTTGATTTTAGTCTCTATAGGTTCTAGACTTTGTGGTCCTCTGAGCATGGTACATTTTTTAGCAGGCTGTCCACATAACTTGCAATAAAATTAACTACCAAAATAAGCCTTGTTCCTTTCTATTAATATCATCTTGATCTTGAATTTAGCTAGAGGCATTATTTCAACATAATGGTGTGATGCATGCCCTGTTCTTCCAATTTCCCTGGAACTATGTTGTCACTAATAACCATAGACTAGAATATGCATACACAAGTATGATTAAGATCCTGTTATGTTTTCTTCCAGATGAGAGGTTAGAGTAAACCTTAGAAAAAAAAAAAAAAAACAACTCATCAATTTCTTCCTTCTGAGTGCAAGGCATTCCTGTTAATTCTGTTTATAGAATTCACCATAAATTTAATCATCAAGGCAACTGGCAAATTAACATCTAGGATGTTTCCTTAGGGAATAAAACTAGATAGATAACTTAAGGTGTTTGGTATGAATACAAATATTTTTGAAAAGCTGAAGTTAATACACTTTTTAAAAAAGAGGAGACCCTAAAGACTTCCAGAAAATTCATAGAGAGTAAAGTGTTAGAATATCAAATTAGAAAATAAAAAACACTATCTTTTCTATGTCCTGATGATACATATACTAAAGCATATCAGAAAACTAATTGTATTCACAGTATTCATAACTGCTTCTAATGAATAAACCTAACACCAAAAGTGAAAACCTGTATAATGAAAACTTCAAAACACTGAAGAAATTCAAGAAGAACTTAGAATACGGAACTACACTCATGTTTATTGATTAGAATATTTAATATTATGAACATATTCAAAGCAATAGAAAAGCAACTAAGGTAACACATAATGAAACTTTTTAGGCAGAAAGAAGAATAAGATTATGCCATTTATACAAAAATGGACAAAACCAGAGATAATAATGTTAAGTAAATTAGGAAAATCACAAAAACATGTGTGAAATATTTTCTCTCATTTGCTGTTTTTAGATTATATTTTGACAAATAAAATTATATATATATGTATATATATGCATATATACACTTATATATGCATATATATACATGTATATCATGAAAGCATAATTAAGGTGTTTAGAAGAACAAATGTGATCAGTGCTGTGGGAAGAGGAGAAGTAAAAAAACTGAGGGGAGACTGAGGGAGAATATGCTCAACATACAATGAATATATATGCAAAACTATTTACCAAATTTTATACTAATGTCTATATGTATATGTCTAAATATACATACTTATTTCTCATATTAACATTTAAAATTGGATCATCAAGTCTAAAAGCTTACTTTCTCTATATGTGGCTCATAAAAGGCCAAGTTTACCAGCACCAATAGTCTAGCCATTAGATACAGTTACACCAAGAACAATGGAAAACAGCTTGTGGCTATATCCAGCACATTCTTGTTTTCTTTTTCAGTGGTCACACTGTTGAAATGATACCAAGTGTTGAGTCGTTAGTCTATATAATCCTCCAGGATACGTTAAACATCACAAACAAATGAACAAACAAACAAACAAACCAATAAACAAACAAAAAGCACATAATACTGATGAAACTATGGCTCAGAAGGTAAGATTGATCACTACTCTTCCAGAGGACTCAAGTTTGTTCCCACCATGCACTGCAGGCATCTCATAACAGCATGTAGCTCCAGTTGCAGGAAATCGGACATCTTCTGGCCTGCATACATGCCCAGACATAAATGGTCCACACTTACACAGACTCACACACATAAAAACAGGTAAAACATAACAGTGTTTTGTAAAAACAAAAACAAAAACAAGGACTATGTGAAGTATCTTTTCACCATTTAAGTGATTTCAACAAAAGGAAGTGTGGAACCACAAACTCTTGAGCACTTATACAATATAATGCACCGAATCCTATACATTTCTAGTAACCAATTATACAATAGTGTATACCATTAAACACATCCATAGATACACTTCTACTGTAGAGGTTAGGTACACTCAAGTTGATTGAGGTACAGAAGCTGAAACTTTAAGTCAATAGCCGTGTCTTTCCCCTAATTGCCGTACTAACATCTTTCAAGATGTATGATTTCAGGACTTACTATATAGAAGATAACAATAAATTTGTAGCCTCATTTAGTAATTGTTTACGTTCTAACATAGAAAGTTCAAGGAGGATGCCTTCACAAGAATCTGAAACTGCATACAATAAAGACTCTGAGCAAAAGAAAAGAATGACATCTGTGTAGAAAGTCCCTGGCACAAAAAGGAGGAGAATGAAAGCACACTGTGCCAGGAAGGGAACGTATGTGTCCAGCTGTCAACACAAGAAGTGCTTATAGTATAAAAATGTGTCCACAATTCAATGGCTCATATACACACATACAAATGAGAGAGAGAGAGAGAGAGAGAGAGAGAGAGAGAGAGAGAGAGAGAG
>JANHMN010000001.1:160444711-160456164 GCA_030674055.1 Rhabdomys pumilio
GAGAGAGAGAGAGAGAGAGAGAGAGAGAGAGAGAGAGAGAGAGAGAGGGAGACAGAAAGACAAAGAGAAAGACAGGGAGCAATCTCAGTAAAACAAACAAACACTCAAAAAAACCAAAAGAACAGAGGAGACATCATGAAAGAGAATGGGGATGTGATGGTGACATGGGGAAGTGGGAGAGAAGTTGCAAGCCAATATAATCAAAATGCATTGTTTATAGGTATAGAATTATCAAAAATTAAATAAAATAACATTAAAATTGCATAGGTCTGGAGAGATTAAAAATTATTTATCCATAAAATATTTCATTCTCTCTTTCCAAAATATGGAACTTAAATTTTCACTTCCATTTCTTCATTGTGCGTCAGGCTATGTGATGGCTAGCTTTAGTCATCAACTTAGCAGAATCTGGCACTTCCTGTAGGAGACAATCTTGACTGTGCTGACTGAGTTGGAAAGATCCACTTAGTGTGGATTGCATCAGTCTTTGAATGGAATTCTGTCCTTTTCTGAGTGAGAAAGAGCAGAGCAGCAGCAGCTCTTCACTTTTTGCTTCTTGATAATAGATACAGTGTGACTAGCTTTTCCCAGCTCACTATACGATAGTGTTTGCCTTGATATCTCAGCTACTATTTGCTTTATCTCAAATATGAGTAAGAATAAATTCTTTTCCCTTTAAGTTACCTTTCAGTGGTATTTTATCACAACAAAAGGGAAAGAATCTAAAACACTCAATAACTCAACTGTAATACACGAAACACATAGGTGAAATGGTATCTGATTTCTAAGACTGGGTCACAAAACATATTTTGTGTTCAGACAAAAAAGACAGATTTTTCCTATGGGACCTTTTCGCTAGGCTAATTGAACTGCTATATTGTAGAGTTACTACAGTTGACTTCTAGAAAGATTTTGTGGAAAGGACTGGCAACTTCTTCAGAAACTGAGTAAGCCATTTTAGAAGAAGACCTTCCACTTGTAAGCAAGGTTCCAGATACCCTGAGCTGCTTGTTTACCATTATCTAATGAGAAAGCCTGAACTGGAGTCACCCAGCTCTGCTACACTCGAATTCCTAAGACATAGAAGCTTTGACGTGCATTCTTGTTACTGTACACCACTTAATTTTGCATTAATCTTACAGAAATTAATATTACTGTAATTAATATTACAGAAATATAAAACTGATGGTGTGATACTGAGGTGAAAAGTAGTGGGCAGTAATTAGGAATCGCAACTCAGATTTGGTTGGCTTACATGATATTGCTGTTTTGTAAAACTAATTTCACCCAGTTGTGAATCTCTGCTGTTTTCCTAGTCTGCTTTTCTCTAAGCTATATAGCACTCTAGTCAAGATTTACTGACACATTCTCCTGGTGCAACAGCTGGTTACAAATTACTTGAGGATTATCTCTTGGTTTAGACATGTAAGGGAAAATTAATAGCAAATGATCATTCTTTTCAAAACATATTTGCATTTTGGCCTCAGAACAAATATTTGACTAAATGAATAATGCTTAAAATATTTGTCATAACCATAATTACAGAAAACTGTTTTCTTTCTGAGACATCTGGGTGAAAATTCTCGGATGTCATTTGTTTGTGCTAAACATATACACACCATGGGGTCTCAGAGGATGTAATTACCATTACTGCCCTCCTCACTTAATCCCATGATGGTGTTTCCTCTGACCCAGGTAATACAAAATCAGGCTTCTCTATAAATTACTGTTCTTGCCACAGCACTGGCACTTTCCACATTTCTCTTGATGACACATCAAGCTGCTGAGTGAGAATTTATTTTTGTTTTATTTTTCTTCCTGGTGCTCTCTCAGGTGTGCTTGAAGAAACTCAAAGATTCATAAGGAGTCTTTCCACACTTATTCACAACAGCATCATGCTAGCTTTTCTCCAATGTAGCTTCAGTTAAGGACAGATCTCCAGGAGATGCTATAGAAGACCCCAATGCAATATTCTCTCATTACTTCACCTGGTGTATGTCAAATGTCATTGGTGAAGAACTGATGGACAGCTTTCAAAACATACTTACTGCTCTGAAAGCGAAGATACTAACCTCATATTTTTAATTTAACATAGTTATTATAATATGAAGGATCTATTGTAAGATATTTGATCACACTATGAACTCTGATATTGTGTTATTTACTGAAAAAGAAAAAAAAACCAAACTGTTTCTAGTTGTGGTGTGGCTCATTGCTAGCACATACCTTTAATTCTTTTGGCTGAAATATAGACAAGTCCTTAGTGCATACCTTTAATGCCAAACAATGCAGGTAAATGTGGTTGGTGGAATCAAGCACCCATGTTTGAATATGACTTCTAATTAAGGGGCAAACAGAGGGGCGAATCAGAGAAAGATTTGACAGAATGAGTTAGAGATAGAATATTCCCAACCCTCAGGAGGAGAAACAGGAAGGAGAGGTGACTTTTGAGAGTAGTGAGATACAGAAGGAGGAAGTTTTTACTGGGAGAGTTGTGCTGAGACAAATTGCGGACAGAGAGAACAGGCAAGACACAAGTGAAGACAGAACTAGCCAGAGAATGAGAAAGAACTATAAGATTAGAACAGACTGCTAGAGTAGGTTTAAGACCAAGCAGAGCAATTCAGGCAAAGGCTGGGAGTGAAGCCATGTTGAATCAGTCATTTTGGAGAGGAGTTTGAGCCAGAAGAGTAGAGTTGAACCAGAGAGAACCAGAGAGTTCAGAAAGAACAAGAGATGGTGAGCTTATTTCAGTAAGTCTCAGGCAGAAAACATTCTTGGCCTAGATAAGATTGTAGGAAGGCTAGAAGCTTCCAATGCTAGACCTAAGTTAGCAGATTGAGGGAGCAAGCCTTAGAGACAACAATTACTTCAGGAGAATAAAAGATACATTACAGGATCTACTAGTGATGGTGCAAATGTGGTACATTATTTTCTCTATTACTTTATCTAATAAGGGCTTGGTAAATAAAAGGCAGAAAATATGTTCCACTTAGTATAGCAGCAAGACATACATGTAATAAGCTCTCCACAAGCATTTGTGTGAACTTTGGTATTGTTAGGTGATCAGGTTAAATTAGATATTTATTTTCATTTCTGCTCACTTTTATTTCTTTAAGTTAAATTTGAAAGGAAAGCTACTATGGATTAATATTAGCATCTATATATAAATAATTAGTCATCAATTTTCACTAAATACATAATCTATTTTGTGCAAATTATCTTTCATAAACAGTAAATCCATTTGTCATACTTACCAGACCTAGTATATAAACAAAGTTGTCAGTACCTACAAATGTAGTCAGAGAGCTTATTTTTTTGGCCTTACCTTATTTGTTCATATTCACTCAACCTCTATATAGAAATACAATGAGATGTAAAAAGCTCTGCTTTCCCAATGGGAAACGGAGAAATTCCAAGTTTCTAAGACATTAAAAATAGCATGGCTTAGTTGTCCTTTGAAAACAGAATGCTACTTTAAAGGACTACAAATTTCCAGCCAGTAAGTCAAATCTAACTATTTAAAGGTGTAAATTTATCTTTCTAAATAACTAGTATGCAACCCAAAAAGAGAGTCAGCAGTACATTGCACCAAGAATTGGAATGTTATATTAAAGCTGCTAGTTGGCATTGGCTTTTATTCGAGGTATAATTTGCCATTTATATAGTAAAATTCTCTCTACAGAACCACCAGAGTACTTATGAAAATGTAAGTAATTCCTTGCCAAAAGTAATTACAGTGTAGGAGACTTTTTTTCTTCAGTGTTGTTGTTCACGTCTCTGGTTCCATAAGCAAAGTAATTAAAATACTGCAAGACACTGAAATGCTGGTGTTCTTCATGGGATGCAGTTGTACTCCTGGCAGAAGCTGGCTTCATGTTTCTAAGAAATTTGAAAACATAGTTATAATAAACCACTCAGTCAAGCAAACTGAAAAAAAGAATCACCGTAACACTCTCAACATTGAGATCTGAAGCCACATGCCTGGACAAAACTGTGAATTTTCAAAGTATAACATGAGATGAAACACAAATTTATTTTGCCAAAAAACATCTGAGGCATGTGTGTACTTCTCTGGGATGAAACAACTGGGTGAAATCTGAAAGTATTTTGATATTAATTGTTTTCCATAATTAAGAAATTACTGTTCAAATGGCTGAGAAAATTTATTGAATTTTATTGGCTGAGCAGGATTTATTGAATTCCACATTACCAAGAGTAGTATTGAGGAGTAAAGTTTCTGTGAGATCAGTGAGTGGCAGTGCATGCACAAATGGATTTAACAACTCAGTTTCCTTGAGACAGGAGTGAGTAGGAATTAGTGAAGCCAGAGTCAAGAAATCTGGGCTTCAATGTCAACTCATGCACCAATCATTAGCATAACTGTAGGCAAACTGTACATTATCTTGAGGATGCTCACAGAAATAAGACTGTCAGAAGTCCTCCTCAGGTGTTGAATGAGGTAACTGGCACTTAGTATATGGCATGGATTATTTTCTATTATTTTTACTTTCAGTGTGAAAAGGAGGTACTACAAATATTGTTTAAGATACATTCTTCATCATGTTACTGAAGGAGATGATCAGTGTGTGAAAAAGATCAGAAAGACACATTGCACATCACTTTCTGAGGAAATGTCCAGTATGTAACAGTGATCAGAAGAGCTCTATGGTGTAGGAAAGAGAGAGAGCTGTCTAAAGACTGACGCTATTTATCCTGTAGGCAAAACTGACCATATAGCCAAGCCCCAAACAAGTGAACATTAAAGAAGACAAAAGAACTAAAGGATGATGGACAATAGCCAGAGCAGACCAAAGAAACATTTACCATGGTCACAAGAAAAATAGGCTGAAATAATATCTTCATCCATGGTTGGCTTAATGACTTAGCTCCTGGTAGTATGTGAGGCACAGAGCTCGTTGAAAATTACCACTTGCTCCCGAATCTGCACACAGCCATATTATTCTGCAGAATTACAAGATGAGAAGGTTAAGGCTAAGCTAACACAACAAGTTTTGACCAAGTTGTATGGATAGTTATGAAGAAAATATGGCAACAAACCTGATTTATATGAGGGTAAATGTCCCATTGTTAAACTTGACTCCTATTCATGTAGTGTTCTGAAAATATTCACAAAGTGTTGCATATTCTAAGTGATTACATTTTCTAATTGGCGCAGCATCCAAGGCCTTGCCATATCATAGCTGATTGCTTCTGTGTTATTGGATATTTTACGTGGAAATCTAAACATATATAGCTGATGAGCTTCTTAGTAAAAATTAGAAGAAGTGGAATTACTGAGCCATGGGATTTAAAAATTTCTAGAACCTATAATGAAAACTGTCAAATCATGACACATAGGGAACATTAAAGCCATTTTGAGTCCTTTAAACATTTTTAGTTTTTTTTTTTTTTTTTTAACTGCATTGTTGCCTTCCCAGACTGAATGTTATCAATAATAATTTTCTAAAAGTCAGTGCTAGGTTCTTTAAAAATCTTACTGGTTTAATTTGCATGTTTCACTTTTAGCCAAGTATTCAGGAAGACTTTACCTTTTATTTCAACCAACAGATATTGCAAGCAATATCTTAGGATCCACCCATCTTTCTAGTCCAGGTGTTTTTGTAGGAAACCTCTGCAATTTCTTGACATAATTTTATTGCTATGACATTTGGGAAATTTTTTCAACTAGGTCAAAGGAAGTCTACTACCTGCTCTATCACCTGTGCACATAACACAATATTATAATTTAGTTAATTGTGGATAAACTATAGCTCATTTTTCTCTCTCTTCTCTACATGTAGCCTGTAATGTTTAAACAACAATCCCTACTAAAGCAGGGTATACCCAGCAATGTGGTCTTCCCACCCCAAGGATATCCCCAAACTGCAGGCCACCCAATTTCCTGCTGTTAGCTGCTGCCAGACTGCTCTTATCTTCCAAGGCCATTTGCCCCCTATTAGATCCCGAGGCTATCCTGCCAAGACTGTCAGCTGATAGTTCTAACCCCCTAGCTCTTAATAATGAACACTCCAGAGGCTTGTAACTTATCAGCCAAATTTATAACAGTAAATCCTCAACCTTCAAAATGTACACAAAAAGAACTTAAAACTCATTTGATATAAATACAAGCTGCACACCTAGAAGGGGCAAATGTACCCTACATTACTCTATTGACCTTATATGATATCCATAGCAACTTGTGATGAGAGACCAATGATAGAAAAGAAACATCTTATGTTTTCTCTCATATGAGGATACTGGACTTACAGTATATATCAGGCAAAGGATGGAAATAGGAGTGAGTATAAAAAACACAGTCGCAAGACCCGTGTCCAGTCTGCTCCTGTGTGGACACCGGACTCCTCCTGAGACATCCTAGAGGGTCCACTGAACCCAGAGATGTAGGTAAGAAGACCCACACAATGTCCTATGCACATAGCTAGATGCAGGGAGTGCTCAGATTCCAGCAGAAACCCAAACCCCGCCCCTGTGGAGTGGCACTCCCCTTCTGCCTCTCTCCCGGATCCAAGGCCTGGCACAGACCCCTGTCCAGTCTGCTCCTGTGTGGACACCTGATTCCTCCTGAGACATCCGAGAGGGTCCACTGAACCTAGAGTGGCAGAGGAAGAACTGAACTCAGAGCGACAGACAACATATCCCGAGACATCCTAGAGGAACCACTGCACTCAGAGCAGTGGACACCTTATCCTGAGACATCCTAGAGGAATCACTGTACTCAGAGCAGAGGGCACCTGATCCTGAGACATCCTAGAGGAGACACTGCACCCAGAACAGCAGACACCTAGGTGGTCTACTACCTTGGAGGCACCATATCCTGAGGCATCCTAGAGGTACCACTGTACTCAGAGCAGCTGGAGAAGATCACAGAGACATCTGGACCCCGAGGAAATCAAACACAAGCAAGATAACTGGAAAGGCAGGCTTCAGTCAGAGACAGCGAGTACAGGTAGCACTAGAGTTAACCAGATGGCAAAAGGCAAGTGCAAGAACATAAGCAACAGAATCCAAAGTTACATGGCATCATCAGAACCCAGTTCCCCCCATCATAGCAAGCCCTAAACACCCCATCACACCAAAAAAGCAGGATTCAAAATTAAAAATCACTTCTCATGACGATGATAGAGGACTTTAAGAAGGACATAAATAACACTCTCAAAGAATTTAAGGAGAACACTGGTAGACAGATAGAAGCCCTTAAAAAGGAAACACAAAAATCCTTTAATGAATTGCAAGAAAACACAACCAAACAGGTGAAGGAATTAAACAAAACCATCCAAGATCTAAAAATGGAAGTAGAAACAATAAAGAAATCACAAAGGGAGACTACCCTGGAGATAGAAAACCTAAAAAAAAGATAAGGAGTCATAGACACAAGTATCACCAACAGAATATAAGAGATAGAAGAGAGAATCTCATGTGCAGAAGATACCATGGAAAACATTGACACAACTGTCAAAAAATGCAAAATACAAAAAGCTACTAACCCAAAACATATGGGAAATCCTAGACACAATGAGAAGGCCAAACCTAAGAATAATAGGTATAGATGAGGGGGAAGACTCCCAACTTAAAAGACCAGTAAATATCTTCAACAAAATTATAGAGGAAAACTTCCCTAACCTAAAGAAAGAGATGTCCATAAATATACAAGAAGCCTACAGAACTCCAAATAGTTTAGACCAGAAAAGAAATACCTCCAGCCACATAATAATCAAAACATCAAATGTACAAAACAAAGAAAAAAATACTAAAGGCAGTAACGGAAAAAGGTAAAGTAACATATAAAGGCAGACCTATAAGTATTAAACCAGACTTCTCACCAGAGACTATAAAAATCAGAAGATCCTGGACTGATATCATACAGACCCTAAGAGAACACAAATGCCAGCCCAGACTACTATACCCAGCAAAACTCTCAATCAATATTGATGGAGAAACCAAAATATTCCATGACAAAACCAAATTTACACAATATCTTACCTCAAATCCAGCACTTCAAAGGATAATTGGTGGAAAACTCCAACACAAGGAGGGAAACTACAACCTAGAAAAAGCAAGAAAGTAATATCCCAACAACCCTAAAAGAAGGTAGCTATACAAACCACTGCCAATAGCAAAAATAATGGGAAATAACATTCATTTTTCCTTAATATCACATAATATCAATGGACTCAATTCTCCAATAAAAAGACATAGACTATCAGACTGGATACATAAACAGGACCCAACATTTTGCTGCATACAGGAAACACATCTTTGTGAAATAGACAGACACTACCTCAGAGTTAAAGGTTGGAAAACAATCTTCCAAGCAAATGGTCCCAAGAAACAAGCTGGAGTAGCAATTCTAATATCAAATAAAATTGTTTTCAACAAAAAGTAATCAAAAAAGATAAAGTAGGACATTTCATATTCATCACAGGAAAAATATACCAATAGGAACTCGCAATTCTGAATATCTATGCCCCAAATGCAAGGGTACCCACATACATAAAAGAAACTTTGTTAAAGCTTAAAGCATACATTGTACCTCACACAATAATAGTGGGAGATTTACATCCCACTCTAGGCTATGGACAGATCATGGAAACAGAAGCTAAAAAAAGACACAATGAAACTCACAGAAATTATGAACCAATTGATCTTAACTGACATCTATAGAACATTTCATCCTAAAACAAAAGAATATATCTTTTTCTCAGCACCTCATGGTACCTTTTCCAAAATAGACCATATAATTGGTTACAAAACAAGCCTCAACAGATACAAAATGATTGAAATAATCCTTTGTGCCCTATCAGATCACCATGGACTAAGACTTTGATATGGACAAAAACAACAGAAAGCCCACATGCACATGGAAACTGAACAATGCTCGACTTAATGATGACTTGGTCAAGAAAGAAATAAAGACAGAAATTAAAAACTTTTTAGAATTTAATAAAAATGAGGACACATCATATTAAAACTTGTGGGACTCCATGAAAGCAGTAATAAGAGGAAAACTCATAGCTTTAAGTGCCCACAAAAAAGAAACTGGAAAGAGCACACACTAACAACTTAACAGCACACCTGAAAGTGTTAGAACAAAAAGAAGCTAATATACTCAAGAGGAGTAGACAGCAGGAAATAATCAAACTCAGGGCTGAAATCAACCAAGTTGAAACAGAAAGAACTATACAAAATATCAACAAAACCAGGAGCTGGTTCTTTGAGAAAATCAACAAGATAGACAAACCCTTTGCCAGACTAACCAAAGGGCACAGAGACAGTACTCAAATTAATAAAATCAGAACTGAAAAGGGAGAGATAACAATAGAAACAGAGAAAAATTTTAAAAAATCATTAGATCCTACTACAAAGGCCTATTACAAAAACCTAACTGGCTCTCAGGGTTAGGCATTGCTACCACACTGGAGCTGAGTAAACAGCTCACAGTAAACATAGTAAACATAGTAAACAGCACACAGAACAGAAGAGGCTAGGAAGGCCTTTCAGAAATACTGGATTCAAGTAAAAAAAAAAACAAAAAAGTAAACAATCAGAAATGAATGACAGTGGCTCAGCACCAGAACTCTGCCATTTCTTCTCAGAAGACCTACACTGCAAAGAAAAGTTTCTGCATATTACCTAATCAGTACAGTTAAGTCTTTGTACTTCCAAAAAAAAGGACAGGCTTTCAGTATCTAAAACCAAGTATTACAATAGAAATAATTATAGAAGAAGGTAACAGTGAAACATTTTCCTTGTTCATTTCACTGACCACTTGTCCCACACCTGCCTCTTTCTTTCTTCATAACCACATCTTGTTCTGTTTCTCTTTTCCTATATTCTTTCTTATTTATACATTTCTTCTCCAAGGGTAGTTTTATATTTAAAAAAAAAAAAACTTTTAAAAGAACAAAAATCACAGTTATTAGATAATACGATTCTTTCGATTGTCCTATTAGTTTATAATAATATTGGCCTAACCATTAGAGAAACCAAAATGAAAGTTTGTGAATTGGCAACCAACACTTTTGCAATCCCTAGACAGTGACATCAGCATATGGACCATTTGCTCAGAGAAGTAATCTGACAATTGTTTTCTCCCCAAACAGAAATCTATAGATATCCAGTGGTCCATCTAATAATTACAGTGAGTATTTACAATTGTAAGTAAGGGTAGGATAATGTTTTACATTTGGATTAGGATAGGGGAATTTTCATTCTTTAAAAAGAATTAGAACACTTGGATGAGAAGCGAGTTTAATTTTTGTTGTTGTTTTGTCCAGGAAAACTCCTCAGTAAATGGATACTAAGCTAAGCTTAAAGCATCCTGGCAACTAAGTGTGTGGCAGTCAGTGTTCATTCATTAACTTAATGATTATTAAGAGATAAAAAGAGACTATTCTCAGGGGAAAAATGAGTCCCAGCAACTGTAATTCAGTACTCATCTCAGTATCCCTGCCCCTGCCCTTGCCCCTGTGCACTTAGGGAGTTGTTCTCTAAAGGCCCCACTCAGCAAATTGGTCACGATGAGCAGCACACCCATCAGACAATTCTTAGCACATTGAGTGAAGTACTAACTGACTGAAAGTGTCCTTGCTTTAGCTGCAGTTAGTATTTGTAGAAACAGGGGTGAGAGTTAGTGGGTTAAAAACAAAAACAAAAACAGAAGAAATGCATTAAAGGGCATTAAACTGTGGCCCTACTCTATCTCTAAAGACTAACTATCCTGACATTTAAAACTTTAAAAAGCATTCTAAGATATCTCCAGAGTCTGCTTTCTTTGAGCTCTGACCATAAATGTGAAGGGAAAAAAGCAGTTTATATGTGTTGAAGTATATTGATTATCCTCACCCACTTGTCCCAATTTCACAGTATGGCCTGTACTTAGATAATTTAATCCCTAGACATATCCTTAAGAACACAGGAAAGCTCAGATGTAAGGGAGAATGCCTCTAATTACAGCAAGAGGTAGGCTGAGGTCAAAAAACTGTAATGAGTTTGAGGCTCACAGTCTACACATTGGGTTCAAGATCAGTCTGTGATGCAGCCAAACCCTGTCTCAGAAAACGAAGGAGAACAAAAAGCCTCAGGAAACATAAATCCAAACTGTAATAATTTATGTACTGTTGCTATGCAGCTCTGAGAAGAGAACAAAACTAACTAGATCTCCTGGGTTACAACAAAGGGCCATCCTCACTGACTATCATATACAAGAATGAGTTACTGGCAAGACTGGGGCTCAGTGGACTCATGGCCTGGGTCTGGGAGGGTTTTTCCATATCGCAAACTGCTTGCAAGTGTGAAACTGCATATAGCATCAAAATACACAGCTGTAAGATTCCATGAGCATCCTCTGAATGACCTGTAAAGGGGACTTAGAATAATTATTGAAATATATTTTAGAATACAGTAACAAGGGAAATATTGATGGGCATGAG
>JANHMN010000001.1:160456174-160472033 GCA_030674055.1 Rhabdomys pumilio
AAGTCATAAGTTTGACTTAGTGTTAAGTTCAATTTTACTTTTAAAATCTTCATTTGTTAAATATTTTGAAATGTAAACTGTTAATGTAGTAAAAAAAAGAATAAACCACAGAGAAGGGAGCAATCAAAAAACCTTCAGTACAATCCAGGATTTTCTATCTTTTTTTCATCCTTTAGGTTTCACAGCCATCATCCTCATGTGGCCTCAGGTGGTCTCCCATTTGCTCTTTTTTGGGGAGAAACCCTCTTCAATTATACAATCTAATATCCTGAATATTGTTCCATAGAGTTTATAAGGTCTTATTCATGCTTTTTCACACCTGAATATTAGAATTTTGTAAGTCTTTCTTAATTTGTACAAATCAGACTTTTATGAATCTTTATTTAGATAGTTGCTAAAACATGGACTTTATAAATAAATTTGCATACAAAATACTGTGTTATGTGTAGAGGTATACCCTTAGGGTATAGAGCTATAAAATGTACTTGCTGCAAGCTCAGTGGGAAATTATTACCTAGTTTGAAAACTATCGGTAACCATTCACTAGAGAGCATGTACATCTCTGTACATCCATGTACATCATTGTAGATTCATCAGTAAGAAAATGGCCTTCCTTTACAGTGGTTGCCAATTTGCAGGTTCGAAATGCTAGTCAATGCAGTTTTACCTTACAGTTAAGGAATTAAGTTAATAATTTTTGCTTGTATAAGAAATTATTTGCATATGACCTTTCTGAACTTCCCATCTATAAAAAACAATAAAATATTTATTACATATGTAAAACAAGTTACTTCTTATTTTTATTTGTTTTATTTTTTAAGTGAAAATATTGTTTATCACTAAACTTACCAGCATTTGTCATTTATGAATTTTGAATCTTTGTGGTAATACTTGTGTGTGTGTGTGTGTGTGTGTGTGTGTGTGTGTGTGTGATATATTTTTTGCTGTATTTGTGTGTGTACACCGTCATGTACATACAGGTGGATGTCAGAGGTCAACATCAGCAATCTTTCTCAAATATTGTGCTGGCTGGTTTTATGAAAATTTGGCACAAGCTAGAGTTATTTGGGGCGAGAAAACATCACCCTACTAGATTATGCACAACTCTGTGGTGGATTTTCTTAATTATTGATTAGTGTGGGAAGGCTGAGCCATTGGTGGGTGGAGCCAATCCCATGCAGATGATCCTGAAATGTGTAAAAACAGGCTGCATCAGCCATGGAAAGCAAGCTGGTAAGCAGCACTCCTCAGTGTTCTCTGCATCAGCCCCCACTGTTAGTACTCTGTCTAAGCTCCACCCCCACAGTTACCTGGCAACTGCCAGGTAGGCCTGGCCCACTATAAAAGGGGCTGCTAGCCACCTCCTCCTCTTCTTACTCTCTTACCCTCTTACTCTCTTAATCTCTTATTCTCTCTTACCCTCTCTGTCCTCTCCCCCCTTCCTCTCTCTCCATGTGGTCATGACCGACCTCTACTTCTCTTCTCTCTTATCCTTCCACCTTCTTCTCCGCACCTTTGCCCTATCTCCTGAATAAACCTCCTCCCCTTGGAACCATGTGGTCTGGAGTGGTCTGTTCTGAACTACCATCGGTCGACTTCTAACAACTAATACCCGCCTTGAGTTCGTTACTTAATAACCTCATTTGATGATAAACTTTTTTTGTGTGGAAGTGTAAGCAAAATAAATTCTTTCTTCCCCTAGCTGTTTTTCGTCATGGTGTTTCATCATAGGGATAGAAACTCTAACTATGAAAAATGTTCTTTCCCACATAACTTGAGGCAGGATCTCCCACTGAAGCTGGTGCTCATTAATTACCTAAACTATCTGGGAAGCCCTAAGGAATCCTCCTCAGTTTACCAGTGCTGAGATAACAGGTCTATGTTAATATGCCCAGCTTTTTACATAAGTGTTGTTAAACACGTGTCCTCCTATTCTCTGGAACATCTCCTCACACCCTACAGGCAATAGCTTTAAAAACATTATTAGGTTGGCCCGTCATGTTTAATACAATTTCTCAATTTATTCTGATAAGTTTTCGAGCCAAGGCTAGTCATAAAATATATATCTCCAAATATTTACACTATAGAACATAGCAGAGAAAGAGTGTCTTTCCCTTTGGCTGCAAACAATAGTAGAAGAGAACTTTTTTTTCTTTGAGTTTAGATTTAAAGAAATAACTCAAAGGACAAAAAGCAAACCTCAATGGACAGGAAGGATCAGTTTCACCCAGACCATGATTGTACTCACAATGCAGTAAATTGGAAACAATCTCAAGACACAACTGAAAATAACATAACTGTAGACTTTCTCATACACTTTAAGTAATAAGAATGAATACTGGAAAATGCTTAAAGGAAAACAGTTATAAAAACATGACAAATTCCAATTGGTAATGGACTAAATCAGTGCATATGGGGAAATGATAAATTTAAATTTTATATCATAAATCAGTGACAGTAGCATAGAAAGACACTGTAAAATCACAGAATAAATAAAAATAAAGGAGACAAAAAGGGAAAAAACAAAACACTAACTCAGGAATTGAAGAATATGAAGCCTAAGAATTTCTTTCATTGTGTAACATACAAGATGGGAACTGTCATACACAGAGGGCTGAAGTCAGCAGTAAAATCATGATAGAGGAGAAATGAGGAAGAAACAAAGAAGTAAAAACAGAGACAGGGTAAGGAGAAACAGTAGAAACAAATTTAGGTCAGGTGGGTCATTCATACAGGTCTGTACTTTCTCTAAGGAACTTGGTAAGAGGCAGATGAACGATAATGGATTCCAAGGCCATCATGTTTCAGTTAATAAAATGTATGAATTTTATAAAGTTGCTAAAGTGGTTAAGCAGGATGACTGTGAGGCACAGAATCAGAGATCAGGAAGGTGATACTCGGTGGCTTCAGCGTCCCTGCCTCAGCAGCCTTTTTCACAGCATGCAGAAAATTCAGAAATAAGGTAACTTTTGTACAGAGCAAAAGTCTTATCCACTAGTAAAATCATCTCTTTCTTATCAAGGCAGAAATATCATCTCTAATACTAAATCATTAAATGCCAATACCATTTAGTTTGTTGAGTTATTTAAAATTCAAAAGCTAGCTGCACAAATTCCTGCCTTTAAAGCTACCTTTGGATTATCCAGTCTAGATACTGGAGGTCCAAGAGGATTTTCTTGAGAACAAAAAGAGAATTGAGAGTTGAATACCAACTCTTAGACTCCTATGCACACTACAGATAATGTAAGAGCAGGGTCACTCATCCAATGGTACATGGACATAGATAATGATATGTCGGGTTGTAGTGGGGTGTATGGGCTAGATGGGCCCCACAGCAGAAGGAGACAAGGGGGAGCAGCTTTGGCTGGGTCACTCGGGGATGAGAGTCTTTGTTGTGACAACTCTGTTGCCTGGGTCACGGCTGGTTCAGCTTGCTTGGTTGGGTTGCTGGGCTTCCATGGCAGAGAACATAGAGAGGTCATCAACGGGAGATTAGGCAGAGGCTCAGAGGCTCAGTAGCTGAAAACCTTCTCCACTGTTCCCCATGACTGGGCCCAAGGAAGAGAGATAGTTTACAGTCTTAAAATATTTATTGTCATAGCAAAAAATAGATGAAAACTATACCTCAGTATTTTCAGGGTGGGTCTGAGGTTAAATACCTTTTGTAAGGAGGAGAGTCTGGAAAGGAATGTTTAATTGGCCTTTAGGTATCTCATTAATATGGAGATCTGTCTTGAGGCTCTGTGGCCTGTAGTCACGCCCTCTACCTGTGGAGGGGCTAGTAGGGGCATTGTCCTACGTGCCTAGAGGACCTCACACTATAGAAGTCTTCTGCCTTGTGTTAGGAGCCTGTGTCAGGAGCCTGGAGTCTGGGAGCATGGCAAAATGCATGCCTTCTCTTGCAGGGAAACCTGCTGGGTTTCCGGCCATCTCCAGCCAGTGTTCAACCAGAAACTATGCTGTCTTTTTACGATCCTACAATGATACGTGGTATTTCTGCAAATTTTATAAATGAATTATACTTAAATTGTTGCCAGGAAAATAATCTTTTGAAGCTTGATTTATAATAAGTACATAATTACAGTAATTTATGAGAGGATCCCTCTGGGTTCACATTTCTGAAAATATTGTATGTTTAAAAAATTGGTTACCCTTAAGATAGTTTACAGATAAATACATGTAGGGTAGGTAATTATTTAAGGCATCCGAGCTATTTTAA
This sequence comes from Rhabdomys pumilio, assembly GCA_030674055.1. Classification (NCBI taxonomy): domain Eukaryota; kingdom Metazoa; phylum Chordata; class Mammalia; order Rodentia; family Muridae; genus Rhabdomys; species Rhabdomys pumilio. Next base: position 160,460,394 of record JANHMN010000001.1, read on the forward strand.
AACTTGGCCTTTTTCTGAAAATGGAAAGCCATGTTCGTAGGCTCTCAGTACTTAATTACCTATTTATAATATATATGTCTTTAAAACAGTGTAATTTCACACAGTGAACACAATACTAGATCATCTATCACTTGTCTGATTTTGTGTATTTCTCCTCATGAGCTGGATGGATTCCTGAGAAGTCAAGAACACTCACTAGTGTTAAATCATAGGATTTAAGGAGCAGATAGAAAAAGAGACTCAGTTCTTAGCACAATGTGATGTTTCTTAAAATATTTTTAGAATTTTGAGTCATAAACTAAGGTTATGGATAGACAGAGGAAACATCATATTAAATTTACAAAAGCTGTTTCTTGTGCAGGCACTCAATGACATCCTTAAAGCTACCACTCTCTGTCTATAGCTATCTGTCAAAGTATTGGACATTTTTGTCCCATTGTAAAGATAAAATTACTGAGGCAGAAACTTACTTAGGATAATAACCCTAAGAAAAGTATAGACCTGAAATTTTGATGATGATCTATCTAAATCTATCTGGACCACAGCAAATGAAACATCTCAAGTAAGGACCAAGCTGCAAGCTAGACTAATTCCCATTCATTCTTCTCCTTCCTTTCTGATTTGTTTGCTTTTGTTTTCTTTGTTTTTGTTTTTTCAAATACTGTGGTTCCCAATATATACACATTTATCAATATGTGTGCATAATATTATCAAATATGGAATTACACAAGAACTCCTCAGTAAGAGTTTATCAGTTGAGATCCATAAACAGGAACCAGGGAGCCTACCACCCTTCTAAAGCTGATAAGCATGATGGCATGCATTCATCAGAGAAGTGTTTTGCTTTCAACCCTGGCTTTTTAAAATAACTTAAACACACTTTCTTTTTGATAGTTCAAGAACCATTGCTGTAAGCTTTATGTTCTCATACACTTGTAGTGCATATCATTTTCTGAGCTTCCTTCAAGTACACGTCAAATATTTGAGCAATTAAAAAAAATGCCATTCTTATCGTATTTCAGAAATATGTTTTTTTTTGTGGTAAATCTCCAACCCAAATATACCCATGCAAGAAAAACACAACTCAATTAATATGGATGCAAGCTGTGCGCCTAGATTGGGTAGATCTAAAACCACACTATTATATTTCCCATCTGAAATTTCTTGCAGCTTGTGGTTCCACCAGGCCTCGTGCTTCTGCTCCATTTTTCTTCCACCCCCTCTTCTGTCTTCCTCTTTCTCCTTCCTCTCCTCATCTTACCCACTCCTTTCTCTCTAAAACTTTCAGCTCTACCTTTCCCTTCTGCTGCCCCATCACAAATTACCATCATTAGCCTTTATTTTACAAGTTAAAATATAGGGAAAAGGTTCACATGAAGTCACCTGAGTACATGATTCACTCCTTATCTGAAACAGCCCCTTTTGCGGAAATGGAATTAACATCAAAATACAAAGAAAACCAGGACAATCAACAACATGTCTTAACATGAAAAAATAACTTTTCCCAATTATAAGCCAGAAATCAAAAGTCAGTCTCTCAATTAGTATCAGGTTCTATCTTACTCTTTTTTCTCCTCTTCTTTCTTCTCTTTTCTTTTATCTTTCTTCTCTTCATCTTCTTTCTGTGTGGGTGACTGGATTTTATGAAGTGTAACGTGAATTAAACTCCTTCACCCTTAATTGCTTTTATCTAGTGTTCTGCTGCAGATATAAGCAAAGAAGCTTAAACTGAATATTGGCATTAAGCATTTGGATTCCTGCTCTGATAAGCATAGCCATGGATTTGTAGATATTTGGAGCTGGTTTAAGGGAGGAAAATGAAAGTACTTTGAAACTGTGATCTAGAAAAGCTTTTGAAGGCTATAAGCAGAGCTTATGGGGTGATTCCAGTGCAACTGAGTAGCTTGTAGGATATGGATGTGGTATCCACAGAGGTGAGCAGAGGGCGTTGAATTCCATGTAAATAGAGTTATTGCAGTCGGGTGCCATTGTTTGGGTGCTAGGAAACAAACTTCAGTCTTCTGCAAGAGCATCGAGTACTCATAACCTCTAAGTTATTTCTTTATCCCTCATAATTTCTTTATTTTTATTTGTATGTATTTGAGTGTATCTTATGAGTATACTAGTGTTGTGGGTGTTGGGGGCATGCCACAGGTGTCCAGAAGATCCATTGGAATTGGGGTTTCAATTAGCTGTTAGCTACCCTGTGTGGGTGTGGGAATCAAACCTGGGTCCTTTGCAATACCTGCATGTGTTTTTAAACTGTTGAGCCATCTTTCCAGACATCAACTTTTTTTTTTAACAGATTCAACTTATTTTTATGTATAAATGATATTTCTCTCTGTAGAGTTCTATAAGTGGGTGACTCAGTCTTTATCTTAAAATGTATTCATTTCATGCTTAGTTTTGCATACTTCACTTGGTATAAAATTATGTGACACTTATTCCCTACTGAAACACTGAAAATAATATTTTACTAGCATAAAGCTTGGTAATAATTTAACTGCCAGTCAAATTACTTTTTATTAGTGTGTAAGCTTTTCTGGATGCTTTAAGAATATTCTCTCTATTTTTTTTTTATTTTAAAAGATGCTTTATCATGGAAATTATTTAGAATTACAGGCAATTCTTGTCAGTGAAAGATTTATGTCTATTTCTAAAGAATTTTGGAAAATCATTATTATTATCTCTTTTTCTTTTCTTATCTTCTACTGTATTATATTCCAATCTGTATTCTTTCAAACTATGTATTCCTCAGTATTCTTAAACTCATTTTTACTGACTTTCTTATTCTTTTAAAAAAATGTCTTTTATATTTTATGGTAATTTTTTCACTTGTATTTTCCTCTAAACTAATTCCTTCTTCGAACTTATCCAATACATTTTCCCACTTCTGCAAGCATTGGCTATCTTCACAGTATATTCACGCATTGTGTAAACTGATTTCCAATTCCAACTGTCAATTTTTCTTTCGCTATAAGTCCTTTTTATTCCATATGGCTGCAGAATTTATTTGTAATTGTTGCCTAGAATATCTTGAGAAAATCATAGCATACCAATTCACAGGTATATCTTTGTGTGTCCTGTACATTTGTTCCCCTTATTGTAGTTTACCTGCAGATTACTTGGCTCTGGCTCATATCACATTTTACTTTTTTTGAAACAAATTTATTATTTTTCTTTTCATTAATATATGTTGTTTTCTTACACAATATATTGTAGTCTTGGTTGCAGTTTCCCCTCCCTCTGCTCCTCCTAGCTCCTTCCCACTGCCCTCCCTATTCGGATCTTGTCCCTTTCTTTATAAAACAAACACTGTTGCACGGAAGTTGGGCAAGGCAAACCGACAGAAGAAAAGAACTCAAGACTGTTCACAAAAATCAGAGACCCGTTTGTTCACACATTCAGGAGTCCTATAAAAAAATATTAAGCTGGAAGCCTGATCCAGACCCCTGCAGGACATCTACATGCTGTGTCAGTATCCGCGAGTTACATGCTACGTCAGTATCCGCGAGTTCATAGAAGCTTTGTTTGGTTGATTTAGAAAGTCTTGTTCTTCTGGTGTCCTCTGTAACCTTTAGCTCGTACACTCTTTGTGTCTTTCTTTTTTTCTTATTGAATATTTTTTATTTACATTTCAAATGTTATCCCCTCTTCCCTGCCTCTATGAGGGTGCTCCCTCACCCACCCACTCCGCCTTTCCCTACACTGGGGCATCGAACCACAAAAGGACAAAGTGCAGCTCCTCCCCCCTGATGTCCAATAAGGCCATCATCTGCCACATACACAGCCAGAGCCCTGGGTCCCTTGATGTGTATTCTTCAGTTGGTGGTCCAGTCACCGGGAACTCCAGGGTGTCTGGCCAGTTGATACCGTTGCTCTACCCATGACACTCTTTCTACTTCTTCTGCCATATTGTTCCCTGAGCTCTGAAAGGAGGGATTTGATGGTGACATCCCATTTGAAGCAGGGTGTTTCAAGGTCTCTTTATTCTCTGCTTAACGTCTGGCTGTGGGTCTCTGTATTTGTTCCCATCTGCTGAAGGAGGAAGCTTCTCTCATGATGGGTGAACAAGGCATCGATCGATGAGTATAGCAGAACATCATTAGGAATCATTTTATTACTACATGTTTTTAGATCAGTAGTATTTGGTTTTACCTTAGGTTTCTGGGGTATCTGGTCTCTGGTTCTTGCCTATGCTAGCAATGTTGGGTATGGGTCCATCTCATGGTATAGGCTTCAAATAAAATCAGTTTTCGATTGTTTACTTCCAAAAGCTTTGTGCCATCATTGTCCTGGTATATCTTGCATGGAGGATGGGATTGTAGATCAAATCTATAATGTTTCTGAGGTCAATTTTGATCTTTCAATTTGAAGTCTACACTACCAATATTCTACTGTATGCCTACAGCACTTGAAACTCTACAGAAAACTATTAACACCAAGAAATAATACACCAGTTTGATCTTGGTTAATCTTTTTCTTAAAAACCAAACAAACAAACAAGAAAGAGAGACACATTTCCAAAGAAATCAATGAAAAGTAATGGAAGAATCATGTGTCTAAGATGGCTAGAACAGCATGTGTGCTATATTAGGGCATCCTTAAGTTTGTCATAAATACACGGTTCTAAAGCAGAATATTTGTCCTAGGTAAAATTATCATTCCAAGTTTAATGTTTTGAAAGAATAGAAATAGAGAAAAAAATAAAAAATTAAAGCCTTAAAGCTATCATATAGATACAGTACCTTTTTATCAAATAATGTGTGATGCATAGTGATAAAATGAGTAAAAGAGTTCTGTAACAGTCAAAGACGCTTGTGGGACTCATTTATTCATGTTTTCAACTGTCAGGATAGCTGTAGATTATACTGTGGAATTCAGGAGCAACTCCCTGAGGTAACCATGGGGAGTCAAAAAAAAAGGAAAGAAAGAAAGAAAGAAAGAGAGAAAGAAAGAGAGAAAGAAAAGAAAGAAGAAATAAAAATACACAATACAAGCTGCAAGATGACCCAGCTTTTAAGGACACTGGTTGCTCTTCTAGAGCATCTGGAGTTGAACTTCAGTTGGAATCTCCAGTTCCAAGTGATTCAAGGGCACCAAGTACAAAAATGGTATGCAGTCATCACAAGTAAGAGGTAAGAGTAGAAGACGCCCACCTGCTGTGACCCAGTTTGGCCAGGTGGAAGACATCTGCTGCTTGGCCCATCCATACATAGCAGGAGCCACTATGATGGTGCATATATGAACAATGGGGAAAAAAGAGAAACAGAACTGTTTGAGCACAATGGAAATAGGGAAAATTAGGGATGTGGAGGTGGAAAGGGATAGTCTGATGTGAATTGCCTGCTATGTTACTTGAAGCCATCATGAAGTCCCAGCTCTGCTGCCACTGGGGGCCACGGCTGGGACTGTGGCCATTGTGAAGGACTCGACTCAGCTTGGAGAGGGGGTTCTGAGGAAGGGGTGTCTAGGAGTGATGAAAGAATGACTCAAAGGAGTTGCTTGAGAAATCCAGTTGTCACACTGTGAGACTTCTTGAGAAAAGCCTCATGTTTACTTACACAATTCTAGAGATATTGTGTTCTGCTGTATGCTAAAATGTAGACTATCTGCTATGTGGGGTTAGCTATTAATGAGAGCTCCAGTTACCTAGTTATAACTCAGTTGGAGAAGTTCTGGCTTAAGGGTTGTGACAATCCAGGAGTAGAACTTGCTATGCATTTACACAATCCCAAACATGGCAGTTCTAACAAAGAATTAACTATAAATAAATTCAATATTTGTCCTGGCTAGTTTTGCATGAACATTACAGAAGCTATAGTCATCTTAGAAGGGAGATTTAAAAAAAATCAGTTTAAAAAAATGCCTCCATAAGATCTGACTATAGGCAAGTTTTTAGTTTTTTTTTCTTAATTAGTTATTGAAGGGGGAGGGACCAGTCCATGGTTGGTGGTGCCACTCCAAGGCTGGTGGTCTTAGGTTCCATAAGAAAAGAGGCTGAGCATGGCACAGAGAGGAAGACTGTAAGCAGTACCTCTCCACAGACTCTGCATCAGCTCCTGCCTCCAGATTCCTGCTCGGTTTGAGCTCTTGATGTGTCTTTCTTCAATGATGAACAAGGACATGGAAACGTAAGCCAAATAAAGTCTTTCCTGCATAACCTGCTTTTAGTGTTTCATTACACCAATAGTAACTGTAAGACAATATTCTGTTATTCAAAAGTGATTATATGAGATGGTGAGAATAAAGAAAAGTGTCCTGCAGACAAACACTATGACAAGGAAGGGTTGAAGTTGGAGGGAAACTGGGCAGATGAATGTGTCGAAAGGTGACTACAAATAGTTTTTCATGTAGTGTTAAGAAGTCAAACATTTCTTACAGTGTTTGAAAGACATTGAAAAGTGTCTACACCAGATCTCTGGTGTCCGTGACAAAAACAGTTTCAGTAGGGACCGAGGCTTTATCAGATGAGTAAAGAGAAAAATTTAAAAGTTTCAAATAAAATTAATGACATAAAATATTCTGGTCCAGCCATCACTGAGTGGCTTCTTGGTACCCCAGCCACTCCTGAGAAATAAGACTCAAATATCTTTACAATTAATCATAGAAAGAATTATGGAAGATAACAATATCTCCCCTTCTCTCTCTGTCTATGCCCAAGGTGAAGAGCTAGCGGCAGTCATATCAATTGCCTCCAGGGAAGAAAAATAACAAGGCAGGTTATCCAAATGACTGAATATCAATGAACAAGTACTACTAGTTAGTATAATGACTGTCAACCTTTGCAGACCTAAATGGAAAAATTCATGGAAGCTCAGTTAAATACTTGCCACCAAAAAGACAGCCAATGAGGAGCAGGTGCAAAGGCCAATAAAAAATGGCAAAAAAAGAGAAGAAAGCAAAGGAGAATATTAATATAATACAGCTTAGGGCACTGGTATATATTTTTGCAAATAGTTAATTTTTCCCCTCAAAACTGCCTATTTTCCTGAAATTTCACTAATTGTCCTGTGTGTACAATTCTTAGTAGCTCTTAATAGAGTTATCTCTAAAGATTACTTTGCTTTGACAAGTTTATTGTATTCAATGTTTATATGAAAAACACCCTGCAGATTGATAAAAATTCCCTGTAAGGGAATTCAATCTAGGCCAATGCTCTGCAAGCAGCTGTTCCTCAGCCTGATAATGCATCAAAGGAAGACAATGTCCTTCTAATCCACCAATACGAAGCTAACACGGCTTGTAAAATCTTCACTTATACTAGCAATTCAAACACACTGAGATTTATTGAAGATGCTCCTTCAACCTTATAAAATAACATCCACTGCTTTGTTCACTGAAAAAGTTAGTTTTTCAACGATACTGACTACAGCTTAGCATTTTCTTGCCTTCTGTCACTATTTTATTTGGAATAAACGGTTGAAATATTTCTAAATTGCATAGATAGAAAAAATTTGTTTTATCATATAATTAAGACAATAGAAAAATATCAGAACATAGTTAAATAGATATGGTTTTGGAATAATTTCCTCTTGAAATAACCTGATGCCACCATGGTATAGTTATTCACTTGGTCTAGTAGCTATAGTAGATAGAATTGAACAATAATGACAGTTAAGTTAATACTAATGCAGCTTCTATGAGGCCACTATTCATAATGATGTAATATTTTGCAGTGAGATAGGTGTTTTGGAGTAGTTCACAGACCTGTAAGTAGTCCCTCATCCATGCTCTATAAGCAAGTAAGTCCAATAAACTCAATGACTCCCCAAGCTGGACTTTAATGGAATTGTATTTTAGTTGGTCTTTGTTTCTAACATAGGATGAATAGGCATTTATTCATGTCTATCCTAGGAACGTTACTCCAAGAAAATACCATATAAAACTTAACAAGTACCTGGTAAATAAACACCTAGATTATTTACATCTAATTTCAATGCACACCCCCCACCCATACACATAGCCACATCCCCTGCCCATACATATAGCCACACCCACTGACCATACATACACCAAAATAGTAATAGGTGCCTATGATTGTAAATTTTGGGTCAACTTGGCAAAGCTACTAAAACATTATTTCTGGGTGCATATGTGAAGAGTCTGGAAGAGGAAAACATTTAAATGAGTGAACTGAGAAAATGAAAATTCACGATCACCAAAGAAGCTGGAAGGGCTGGGGAGCACAAAGTAAAAGGATAAATTTGTGTTTTTATCCCTTTTCCCTCCTCTTTCTTTTCCACTCCTTCTTCCCCTTATCCCTTTTCCCTCTTTCACTCTCTTCCTCTCTCTTTCTCCATCTTCCTCTCTTTCTGCATCTTCTGATTCTCCAAGCTAGGGTATGGGTCTCCTGTTCTCAGATATCAAAATCTCCTGGTTCTCATACCTTCTAATCTGATATCAGTCCTGGATTCTAACTCTTTCTCAAGCTTTGCATTTAAACTGAATTGCATCAGCAAGTATCTAAGATTTTATCTGATTAGTCATGGAATACACCAACCTCCAAAGCTATGTAATGCCAATAAGTATAATAAAATTTGTCTTGGATATTACTATTTTACATTTATCTGAAGAACTTTGACTTATGCTGTGATCAGCAAATATTTACAGAAATTTAATATTCAACAAAGTTCAAATTGAATTTCAGTCATTAATATAGATGTTATTTTACATAGTTACCCAAATAAAATAATATTAATCACTAATTAGTAGTAGGCAGACAAGTATTCCCAAAGGACAAAGTAGATAGTACTTTATCAATAAATATTAACTTTATAAATTAAACTCCCTTTCATGGAACTGGAAAACTTAACCGATAAACTGAATATTCTAGAGGATTCTAATGGATTTTTCTTGTGTGCTTTGATGTTTCCAAACTTATCTTAGTAATGAGTTCATTTTCAGTCCCATTTAAAGCATGCAAGTATCTTGGGTCAGGAAGACATAAGTTTTGGATTATTAAGCTCAAAGGTAGAAGCAGAAAAGGAAACTGTCATTGGATTAGCATTGTTTAATTAGAAACCAAAATAAAATTTAACATGGAAAGTCATCCACTCAGGACTTTTCATAAAAAATAGTTACTAGTGATTCTTAAAAGGAGTGTCTTGAACATCAGTCCTAAGTGCTGCAACATTCAGTTATCAGGCAGAGGATATTTCAGTCCTGATGTCAAATAGCAAATATTTGTTCAAAAAGAACAGTAAACTGATAATAAACTTAATTTCATATGAAAGTAAAATGAAGTCATGCCATTTCTATCAAGCAACTGACATAGCATATAAAGGTATGATAACTGTGGGTATTTCAAGGTCCTACTGTTTTCACCATTCAATATCAGCAAACATTAAAGTAGCTGCAGCTTGAGTGATCAGGATAATTGTAACAGTATCCGTTGGTAGTGGTAAGGGTTTATTTTCCACCGTGTTTGTTTTGTGACATTTCTTTTTGATGAAAAATCAATCAGAACATTTCAGCAGTGAGCATAAGAAAAAACAGCCATTAGCAGCCCAGTGTGTAAGGCCAAAAAAATGGCAGGTTTGCTCTTCACTTCCTTATGTCCTTCCTGCCCAATAGTGTATGTGTGACAATTTCACCCTTTCCTGTCAGTTCTGTTATGATGCTGTTTTCTCCTGATTCTGGCCACCTCATCTTTGTTAGCAGTTCACCTGTTCACTTTTCATTTCTTCCAAATTACTCTCCACAGAGCATGCACAGTGTTGCTGTTAACCCCACAGTGGATTACTAAGCTTTTTCTTGAGCCTTGAACATCTTATAGTATACAACTCCTGCAGATAAACTCAAAAGAAATCTGGATTATTCTTCTTATGGTCATTAGATACCTGATAGAAGCCAGTTATGGGAAGAAGGATATTTTCTGATTTATGGACTTCAGATTCTGAGGATACAGTCCATTGTGAAGGGCAGCAAGGCAGAGCTCATGATAATGAGAACATGTGACAGCTCCTCACATAGTAGTTACAGAAAGGAAGCAGACATCTCTAGAGACATAGTATGAGACTATAACTTTCAAGGACTTGGCATTGGTGCAGTTGGTATACAGAACTATCTTGGCAGATCAATTCCAAACTCATGAATGTCACACATAAATGACATTTGTAGCCGTGACAACCACACACCTTCCCAGATTCTACTTCTCACACTTACCTGCGAGCAGGTTACTTCACAGCCTAAATAAAAACCAGAACCTTCCTCACCTGTGACCCTTTTTTCCCTTGTCTTTCTCTCTTTCCCCTCTTGTCTCCATTCTTTCCTCAGTAAGCCTCTGCCACATTGAACTGCTTTGGCCTAGTGTGGTCTGTTCAGACACTAGCCATTATTCCAACACAACATTGGTCCCGTAACTTGGATTTAGAAACTCAGCACGTTTGCATCCATATCCATGCTCACTAGCCCAAACTGGTAAGCCCCCATCTGGTCAGAATAAACATCCATCTGCATGGTCCCGGAAAAGAATTCTTGAGCTCAGAGCGACCGCTGTGCTGCCCTGACCCTCATTCTAGGACATATTCCCTTGGGTGAGACTTTCCTCTTTCCTTTTGAGACAGTTTCTTCTCAAGGCTGCTACTTCCAGGCCAGGTCTAGACAATTGCTCTTTGTGGCTCAGGAGCACTGGCTCTGAGTGTCAGTTCCCAGTCCCCACATGTCTCAGCCAGTGGTCAGTCTTTTGCCACCTGGTCCCTACTTACTAGGATGTCTTGGTCTAAAGCAATATCTCTACATGACCATTAAACTGACGCTTCCTAGCTAGTGGCCCATAGTGTAGTCCTATCTCTATGTTTCATGTCTCCCATCCATTATGTTCAACAGTCTTTCAAAACAGCACTAGTGGCTAGGAACCAACACATACCCTATTGAAGGAATTTTGGATTGAAACTGTTAACATCCCTCTAACCTCCCAGGAACAAATCTTAAATGTACTTCCGCTCTCCTTTCTCACCATTCCCTTGCAAAACTTAAGGGGTATAAGTCAGGTTGACCCAAGTATAGAGCAAACATTGTCTTGTTAGTAAGGATTTCCATAGTTGTGACATTAAAAGTTGATTCTCTCTCCTTCATTATGGCTCCTACACTTTCATAATGCTTGCCTTGTCCAGGTTTGTGCCCTTATCATGGTCTGGAATGCCCTTCCTTTATCATCTGTTCATTTGTTTATTGAAATGTATAAGTACATATTTGGATTGGTTCTGTATCTGTATATAAAACAGTTCTATGAATGGCACATAGCTAACAAACATTCACTGAATAAATACAAAGAACAATGTTAAGATGAAAAAATTTATTGTGGCATATAAAAATAGCCTTTCTTCTAAGTGGACAAACTAATATCCACTCTACTGTATTTGCTTTATAATAAATGATTCTATGTTTATATCCGTCTTTATCATTTTTTTCATTGTTATGATAAGATACTATGACCAGGGCAACTTACAAAAGAAAGTGTTTGATTTGGGCTTATAGTTTCAAAGAGTTAAAGTCTATAATGGCAGAGCAAAGACATGGCAGTAATAACAGCTAAGAGCTCATATCTTGATCCAAAGGTAGAGGGACAGGGAGAGGAAGAGGGAGATGAAGAGAGAGAGAGAGAGAGAGAGAGAGAGAGAGAGAGAGAGAGAGAGA
>JANHMN010000001.1:160472043-160562321 GCA_030674055.1 Rhabdomys pumilio
AGAGAGAGAGAGAGAGAGAGAGAGAGAGAGAGAGAGAGAGAGAGAGAAAACACTAGAAATACCTACCTCTTCCAACAAAGGCACCTCTCAATTCTTTCTAAATATTTCTACCAAGTGGAGATTAAGTATTCAAATATATGAGCCTGTGGAGGCAACTCTCATTCAAACTATCGCTGTAATTAAGAAAACATTGCCTTAAATAGGATCTGCTTTGGGCAGAAATCAAGAAAGCATTTACAATGAAAAATGGTTTTGAACTTGTCATCAAAGTTTTATAAGCATATGAGCTGCTTTAAGGTATTTAACACTATGGTGGTTCTAAAACGTGGCTACAGACTCAAAACATTGAGCCCCACAAAGATATAGTCTTGGCTTACTCTAAATGCAGACCAAGCTTAATGATATGATTTCCAGAAATACGTTATTTTAATGACTGCTTAGCTTGCCACTCTGCACATGCAGGGTATTTTCTTCTCCATTCATCTGTTGCTTTCACACATGGTTTGATCTCATACCTCTGCTATTATATCTAGTGCTACACTAAGCCTTGGGTGCAAGCATCTCTTGATCATACTGTCTTATATTCCTTTAGCTATATACACATTAAGTGGGATATTTTTTAAAAGAAAGATATAAAATTAAAGCATTCCTTACTTTGTTATGATTCTTTAAAATCTCCTGCAGGGATCATAATTGAAGAACTGAGCATGAGTTATGATACTAGAGTATAAAAAAAATATGTAACAGCTTCACACTTGCTTAGTCCATGAGATGTGCCTTCAAGATATCTTGGTGTGAGAAAACTCAAACAGCCATGCAGAACACCCAGGTGAGTGGCTGTGACCTCATCCCTCAGTGACTCCAGCAAGTCACCAGAGATGCACAACTTTCAGGTCTAGGGACAGATTCCAGTGACTGTAGCTAAGACAATTTCTTGACCATGGCCCAGGAGAAATTCACCCAAACCCCCACTAAGCCACTATAGTTTCATAATCCAAGGGAAATAAATATAGAAGTATTTATTATTTGACCCATTTATTATGGAACACTTTATTATATAATGACATATTACTAAAACAGCGTTTAAATGTACCTTTTACACACATACTAGAAATTTTATAGTTAGCCACTGGATATGCAGTTTCAGTAAATATAACCTCTTATAGTTACATTTGTCTCATCTGAATAAGATGAGTATTATGGACTGTATTGCTACACTGTGAAGGGAACAGTAAATAATTTGATCTGCATAAATAACATCTAGAACAATCTGATTTTTGTTTTACTTTTTACCTTTTAGAATTCAAAATCATATTACATTACTTTCTTGGCCCTTTTTTGGATGAGATTGAAGTAAAAAAAAAAAAGGCCTTAGAGTTGTAAATAACTTAATTTCCAAAAGGAAGTTCACGACTTAGTGAACAAGCTATTTATTTGGGATAGGTAATGGATTATTCATAAAATCTTTCTCACAACATGAATATAACACTTAAAAAGCCCACTAAAGCCTCCTAAATTTTATACAGTCCTTAAGAGCATCTAAATTGGAAGCAAGAATAACAATATGGTAATATATATTTTGGTGGATGCCGCACTCCTGTCCCCTTTGGGGAAGGAAGGATTTATGTCCTGGCTGCTGGGTTTTTTGTGTGCTGAAAGCAGTCAGTGCTTTCATCTTGTACAAATAAGTCCCAGCTGAAAACAAAGCCATACTCTCTCCCTCTGAGGAGCCTGCACTTACTTACAGATCTGTATGGGAACATACTTGATGGTTCTTGAAGAGCCATCCCGGTAGCAGAGTTCCCCCTGGGGGCTGGTCCAGTCTTTGGTAATGAAGTCAGGAGAACTCGCCTCTTCACTTTGTCCCATCTTTCTTCCTTTTCTATGCGCTGTAATTATCAGTGTCAGAGTGTACCTTGATGAACTTCATACAGGTGAATCTCCAACTCAGAATCTGCTGCATGCAACACTAAATGTTGACATGTGCATTGTTACCCTTTTTCTGGAACAAATCTGTCTTTATAGTCCTTCTGAAATTCAAATGTAGTTATATTTAGAAATGAAGTGACTTGGTGGAGGTTTCCTCTTGAGGTTTCTCACTATGGCTATGCATAGCAATTAGCATAGGTGAGGTATTATGCTTGACTTAGGAAGTAGACAGAAATTATTCTTCTAACTCTAATGGTAATCTCTGAGGAATAAAAAATTTTTTAGAAAAAGTCAAATGACTAGAGATGTTTATAAGTGTCATAGTGAATTGAGAAGATTTTTTTCACTTTTTATTGATTATTTTATTTATTGATATTCCAAATGTTATTCTCCCTTCCAAGATTTTACTGCACAAACCCCCTATCCTCTCCTCTGCCTCTAAGAGGGTGCTCCCTCAACTGTTCACCCACTTCTGCCTCAGTACCCCAGCATTCCCCCACCCTGGGTCATTGATCCTCCACAGGACCAAGGGGCTCCCTGTCCAGTGATGGCCAATAAGATAATTCTCAGCTACATATCCGGCTGGAGCCAAGGATTCTCCTAGGAAATTTTAAAGAATCATAGCAAAGTAAAGAATGCATTAATGTTAAGTCTTTCTTTTAAAAATTATCCCATTTAATGTATATATAGTCAAAGGATTACAAATCAGGATGTTCAAGAGAGGCTTGCATCCAAGGCTTAGTGTAGCCTTAGATATAAAAGCAGAGGTATAGGATCAAATCATGTATGAACCAACAGATGAATGGAGAGGAAAATACCCTGCATGCACAGAGTGGTAAGCTAAGGCGCCATTAATAGGGAAAGAGTTCTGTCATCAGCAATGACATGAGGAAACTGCAAAGGTGTCAGGATAAATGAATGAAGCCAGACACAGAATGGCAAAGACATGTGAAAAAGAGAGATTTATAGCTGTATAGAACAGAATGGAGGCAACTAGAGCATTGGAGAGGAAGGCAAGTGAAAAAAGAGAGATGGTGATCAGAGGGCGTGAATCGTTTTCTAGACAGAAATTTAAGATGAGTTAGCTCTATAATAAATAACACATTATATACTGAAAAAAGATAAGTTCCCTGAGCAAAGGCTGGGTGGTATAAGAGTAAGAGAAGGGAGAATGTGGAGTTCCGTTGTGAAAGGGAAAAGAAAGAAAAACATTGCTAGATGAGACTATTGCCCATACACTCATCAGACAACAGAGTACAAACAGGACAGCTTGGCTATTTCTAGGTCTAACAGGGACAGAGGAACCTAGGGTCCAAGTTAGAATGAAACCAGAAGAAGGTAAGCAGTATGTACTTTTTTACATATATTTTTGGAGGTTCCCTAATTGGTTACTACTGATCTGAGAAAGGTATATTTCAGAAAGATAGTAATCTACGTTAAAGAAAGTAAGTCTATTTGAAAACAGAATCCAGTTCTCAAGTAAGTTTCCCTTGAACTGAGGTTTCATCAAAATCAGTGATGCCTTTAATCAGAAAGACCCTCCTTTTGTTTAGTTTCCCTGCTTCCTAACATCTATCAATTCAGCAATGGACTGAGAATGCCTGGATCCACTCAAGCACCTAGTATAACTATGAAAAAGTGGTCTTTTCTGCAATAGAATTACCCATTTAATGCTCCTGAGTTCCAATTTACATTAGTTAGAAGCTGTAGAAGTAATGGCACACACATTAGGAAAATAGAGTACCAGGACTTGGAAGATTGGTCTCCACTGCTTTTCATTAATCACACTGCTGGTGGAGTCCTATCACCAGTTTCAGTTTTAGCCATTTCTTTTTTTCATGACTGCAGCCATTAAGGGGAAGCTGTCATCTCTATAAAATAACATTTGGAGGATTCTGAATCTCTTCAGGATCATCTTTAATAACTGTCTTATGCTCACATTGACAGCAAGCAAGTGAAAAAATGCCTAGTACCATTTTATAGGTCACATAATACCTCAGTTTATTTTGGCTCAGAAGAACAATAACAGGTAACAGATAATGAAGTCACTGTAGATTTGTATAATGTCATACTTCAGTTGGCAATGTCTTCGGAGGAGCCTCAGAAATTTTATTTTTAGCTGCGACAAAACAGAAGTGTTTCTCATTCTTATTCTGATGATTGAAAACACTAGCATTAACCTCCGAAATGATGCACTTCAGTTTTTACAACCTTATGTCAGTTATTATGCAAACACAGTAACATTTTATTGGACAGGATGGCTTCCCTCAGAACTTCAAATTATAAAAAGAAAAGAGACAGTAGTAAGTAGGAGGCTCTGCAGAAAATGCAAAACCAAATGTATCAAGACTCCTCCATATAATATAGTAGCAACTGAGTAAGGTGGGTGTTAAATTATAAAAAGATTAATTTAAACTACATAGAATTTAAAATCTAGTAACAGCAAGCCAGTAATCTTTTATTATGATTTGTCTTCCTTTAGTACAAAGTGCCATAATGCTGTTACTATGGATTCAAAACAGTCAACAATAATTCCTCAAAGTAAGGTATCTAGCAGAAAATATTTTAAAATTAGACACCAATTATTTGATGCTTTCCAACACACAATTTAGAACCAATGGTAAGCATATGTTTTATTTGCTTAAACACAACCCCTTATAGTTATTCTTTGAAATGACTTTGTTACTTTTAGACATCATGGTATGAATTGCTTCCTTAAAATTATGTGTATGGGTATTTTGCTTGCATGTGTGTCTACAGACTGTGTGTGTGTGTGTGTGTGTGTGTGTGTGTGTGTGTGTGTGTTGCCAAAGACATTGGATCTCTTGGAATTGCACTTATAGAATAAATGTAAGTTTCGATGTCCGTGCTGGGACTTAATCCTGGGCCTTTCCAATACCTATGGAGTGAATTTTGTTCTTTTAACCCACTATCACTACCTCTTCATAGGAATATGTCTTTTTCAGAAGTTTAGCTCCATATCAAGATTGATTTTTCTCTCACTTCTTCTTTCATAGACAGGAAAACTCAAAACACTCTTTATTTTTAAAAAAATTATTTTCAGTTTTGGGAATGAAATATGTTGCCTTGTCATACCATACAGTGTTTTACCAACCCACCACTCTGGACCCAAGTATCTGACAGTGATCACTGGAGAATTTCATGTTTTCCCTTGTCCTTTCTACTGTGACTCTGCCCCTCATAACTTTAATTTTTTTCAAAACCTATTTTTAATGATGGTTCTTAAATGCTTTAACCTCCTTTGTGGCCCACCATCTACCAGAAATACTGGGAAGTGGACTTGTTAAATAGGTTCTTTAAAGTAACTCCTGTCTGTGTAGTCTGGAAATTGGCAGTTCAGTTCACAGGATACACCATCAGTCCAGTTTGTTAGAGTTGGGATAAGAAACAGGAATCAGCAGTGGTAGCATTACCTAGCAGAGACAGTGAGGCCTCAGCCTCAGTGGGAGTTAGCATGAGGGACAAGGAGGAGTGCCAGAAGAAGTTCTTGGTTGGGCCTCTCGCAGTGAAATGAAGATCAGTGAAGATCAGCGAAGATGTGAGAGTAACAAGAATTGCACAGTTAGCTGTATAAGCAAGCCTAGCTCAGCCTCCATCACTATCCATTGAGTACTATTTATGCCCTCAAAACATGGTGTGTTCTCCATGGGTCTTTCCCTATCATGTGTCTTCCTTAGCAAGCACGACTTTCTTAGCTGACATCGTTCTGTCAATCAGCCTGAGATGACAGATGCAGCAAGAAATTGCAGCACATCACCAGAAGTCTTTTGGTGCATTTCTCTCTATGGAGTCCTGACAAATGCAGCTCAACTCCTCAATGTAAGGCAGATCAATACATGAGTGTTATTAGTGAAGAATGCCTCATAATGTGTTCTTTCACGTGCTTGCTTAATAAAACATCCTTTCACCTATGTCTGCTTCAGCCAAACGTTCCTTCATGACTCTGCCTTAGTCTTTCACCTGTGCCCACTTATGCTAAATGTCTCTTCAGTCTATCACCTATGTCCACTTATGCTAAATGTTCCTTCATATGTTTTCCCCAAATTTCCAAAGAACCCTTAATTTTCTACTTCAACCCTTTCACCTCTTGTCTTCTCTCTCTCTTGTTCTTTCAATGTGTCTGTTAGTAACTTCGGTAGATAGCTTTTAATCTACTCTTTTTTAAAATGTGTTTTTCATGGAAATAAAATGGACATCACTTTTATCCTTCCTTTTCCTCTCCTACATCTCTCCTTTTGGGAATCTACTCTTGTAGACTGATACACAGGACTTTCTTCTAGAATAAGTAAACCCAAAACAAATTCTTCTCTAAGATGCTTTTGGTCATAGTCTTTACCACAGTAACAACAACAACAAAAAAGTAATACATTTACCAAACACACCTGTGAACACGCCTATGAGAAAGTTTTACTGTGGAAAGAAGGCCCACCCCGAAAGTGAGTGGACCAATCCTGTAGGCTGGGGTTCCAGACTAAATGCAGAGCTTCTTGACTAGGAAAACAATGTGACCAGCCTCATCACGATCCTGTCCTGAGTTCCTCATCATGACGTATTGTGTGTTACTTACTTTTCTGTATCTGACAAGAAGCAACATAAGGAGCAGAAGTTTCATTTTAGATTAAAGTTACAGGGGGCTCCATCTATCATTGTAGGAAAGGTATGCAAGGACAGGAAGGAGGTGAGCTGGTCACATTGTATATCACATAATGAACAGGAAGGGAGGCTAGGCTATAAAACCTCAAGCCCTTCCCTCAGTGATCTACTTCTTCCACCAAGACTCTATTCCTTAAATGTTTTCCACAAACTTCCAAAGCAGCTTATCAGCCAGCCTGATACTAAGTATTTAACACACAATAAGGAACATTTCTCATTCTGAACGCATCAGACATCACTTTCACTTAAACTGAGAGTCAAAATAAAACCTTCCTTCCTTAACTTTCTTTTGTCAAGATTTTTCTAATGATGAAGAATATAAAAACAAACAAACAAACAAAACATTCACTAATAGAGAAAGTTGTTGCCGAACGTAGCCATTTCTGTTATACTCATGGCAAAGTCATTCACAGCCTTATGAACTTATTTGAGAGACAAAACTCCCCCTTTTAGGTTGTTTCTTGTCAAATATTCAGACAGAACAATGAGAAAAGTAACTAACATACAGCAAGTCATGGGGAGGAGCTCATAGCAGGGTCGTGATGAGGCTGGCAACATTATGTTTATAGTCAGGAAGCTCATAGCATGGTGTGATTGGACCAGACCTTAATGTTCTCTCTAGTATGACTTCAGAAGGGTAAGAGGGGTGTGGGGTGAAGAGGGGGTATAATTCATGACGTTTTAGAGGTAAATAAGGACATCCTAAGGAACTGGACTAGAGTTCATTTATGTTACATAAGACAAAAATAAAAACATCAAATGGCAATTTTTCTCCAAATCCTAAGAATACAAATGGGCCAAATCTAAAACTAATGGACTAATTTTTTCTGATGGAGGAAATTTAAACAGTATAGATTTTAGACTGTGAGATACTACTGTTCGCTGTGTTTATCCATGTCTGTTGTGGGAGAGAGTACAATGATATGAAAAATACTCACTTTGTTAGGGAAGGAGCATGTTAGTTACACACACACACACACACACACACACACACACACACACACACACACCAGTAGTAACTCTAAGGCAATATTCTATTATTCAAAAGAGATTATATGAGATGTTCAGAATTTTAGAAAAGTGTCCTGAAGACAAACAATATGACAAGGAAGGGTCGAAGTTGGAGGGAAACTAGGCAGATGAATGTGCCTGAAGGTGACTACAAATAGCTTTTTCTTGCACTACTAAGAAGTCAAGCACACACACACACACACACACACACACACACACACACACACACACACACAGAGAGAGAGAGAGAGAGAGAGAGAGAGAGACAGAGAGACAGAGAGATAGACAAAGACAGACAAAGACAGAGAGACAGAGACAGAGACACAGAGAGACAGAGAGACAGAGTTCAGAAGCAGCTGTAATTGTTTCAACAATTGATATAATTTCCATTAAAGAGAAACCTTATACTGTACTCTGCCTTTAGAGCAATTAGAAATGTGGCTTGAGGGCAAGTCCCCACCTATGAAAGGTACCAACTAATTAATGCACAAATTCATTTGAATGAGCCTAAACAGAAAATGCTTCTAATATAGGTCCCTGCACTAAAAATGGCTGCTTAGGGACATTTTCCCAAGGTCAAACTGGAAGTTACACAAAGGCCTCTACAACTGAGGTTTGAAGGACCTGGTAGCAGAATTAGCAGTGGTGTTCATATGATGCTGATTTCACAGAAACAACAGATGAAAAGAATGAAGCTGTGGTGTTTTGAATGAGAAGAGTTCCCATATGCCCACACATTTGAATGATTGGTCACCAGTTATTTGAGCAATTTAGGAAGGATTAGGATGTGTTGCCTTTTTGGAGAAAGTTTGCTCTTATTGGAGCAGGCATGGTTTCAAGAGCCCATGCCAGGCCTTTCCTCTTTCTGTCTGCTTGCTTCCTGAACATCAGATTGTAAAGCTCTCAGCTAATGCTCCAGTGTCATGTTTATCTGCTTCCCACCATGATGATAATAGACTAATGCTCTAAAATGGTAAGCAAGGTCTGAACTAAGTGCTTTCTTTTCTAAAAGTTTCTCTGGTCCTGGTATTTCTTCACAGCAAGAGAACAGTGGGTTCAAGAGAACAGACTCAGACATAAGGTTTCTCTTTAATGGAAATTATATCAATTGTTGAAACAATTACAGCTGCTTCTGAACTCTGTGTCTCTGTCTCTGTCTGTCTCTGTCTTTGTCTGTCTTTGTCTGTCAGACGTAGACTTGCATCAAGGTTCCAAAAATATGATATGGTCTGGAAGTATACAGCAGGAGGCCCTAAGAGGCTACTGCATGAACCTGAAAAAGAGAAGCCTAAGGTGCAGAAGAATCCTCAGGATGTTGAAAATGTCAGGACCATGCAATGTACACCAAGAGAACCTGCAGGCACAGTACAGAGTTTATTCATGTCCTCTATGGTTTCACTGAGCATTCTTCTAATCAACTTTTGTAATTTGGGTCATCTATAATTTACTCTTTCTGTAATTCATTACTATGGCTAATGATATCAAGAGAGTCTTGTTGCCTTTTTTTTTTTTTCATGCCACTTTGTATGTCGTACTTTGTCTCTCTGTCTCTCTGGAATTAGGTCACTGGTCGGAATTTTCAAATTGCTGACATTCTTTTAGTTGAGACTTTACAACTTTCAGTGTGATTAATGGATTATAGGTTTGGTGAGTCTTCTTTGTTCCCTCCTGTAATTGAATACAGTTTGTCGGTCCTGAGTATAATATCTATTCCTACTCTAAAAGTAGAATTTTAACTACGAAGTAACTTCAACTGTTAAAAGGCCCTCTATGAAAACAGTCATACTGTGAATTAGTGTTTTTACAACTCCAGCAATTCTGGTGATTGGACTAAAGGAACAAGGCACACAATAATATCAGAATACTTGTTACTAAGACAAATAAGGGGAAGCTGATATAGCAATTATAAAAAAATAGGGGCAGGGTAAGTAAATAAAAATGAAGAGTTTGTGTGATTAGGATAAAAGGAACTTAGATATTATTTAAATTATAGACAATTATTATTAATAAGTGTACAGAGGAGGTGTGGAGTGAGAGAAAAATGAGAAATTAATTGGAGATGGGAAGGAAAGAAAATGGGTTGAACAGGAGAACACAAAAGAATAGGTGCAGAAACATAAAAACTTACACAGGCTAATAGAACAGTGAAATAAATCAAATAAACAAAATTCAATAACAATTTTAAAAAATAAAAAAAATAAAATAAAATAAAATAATTCAAAAGCATCTCTCCATAACTTATTACATCAAAAAATGTCACTCCCCTCCAATCAGTGCTGGATGGTTTTTTCCTGTACAGGTGTGAGGAGAAGACTGCCTTATGTCTTCCTTTAAACTTGTTTCAGTGAATTTCATTGTCTCAGCAATGACGAAACAAATGGCATGTAAGGACAATTTTGGCCCTGGCGTCTATAGAAGTCATTCTTCCCTCAGGAGTCTACCAGGTGCAGATCCAGGGAGCTCCTGTTTTCAAGGGCTTGTGATTCCTCTCTTGTTCTGATTTCTATGTCCAAGCTGCCTCTCCTACTTGTCTTTATCACTGTAGCTGGAATTTCTCCTCTTACCAGGGTCAGGGAGGCTTGCTTTTTTACTTGTTCTAAGTTTCAACTTACTGGGTTCTCTGGATCTCTGGATGGCATTCTTAGGGGTCCAGTGGAGGAATTCCTTTTATTTTCATGTATGTAGTTGGTGCCTAACATTTTCTTTTTAAAAAGTAGGAATAGCTAACTGAAGAAAGATATCTTGTCAGGAACTTGAGGTCACAGAGGACCTAAAAGGAAACTGTTAGCCTTTTTTTCTGAACTGTGTCTTAATAGAAAAAACAACCCTTTGCAGGCTCACCTTCATTAGCATTTTCTGCTCTCTTCTGGGACTCATTGTGGAAGTTATCCTTATTCATTCCTCTATATAGTTTACCCTGTAGTATTTGAAGTAGCAAGCATTGTATGGTACATCAGTCTAAGATTATCATGTTCTTACAAACCATTTCTTTTGGTTTTGAGTAAGCTCATACTTCTAGGGTTGGCACATGAAGTTGTATGCAGAGCACTCCCAGAATCCAGTGGAAGCTGTACATCCAAGTCTCCATCCCTTCCTGCATGTGCTAATGAACACTTGCTATACTCACGCTGCCTTTGGTCACTCTAGCTGGCATATTGAAGGGTTACTACATCAGTGACTCAAAGCTACTTAATGTGTTTACAGTGTCTTCTTTTAGTGACTGATGGGCATCCAGGAAGTACATAGGATGTTATCAGATTCAATCAATCAATAAATAAATGCAAAATATTTTCCTGAGAGGGTCAGTCACCTCTGTCTGTAGTACTCGTATCTGTCGTATCATAAGTGACTTGTAAGATTATTTTCTTTTTCTTCTCTAAGTGACAGTGATGAAATTAGGCATGAAGAAAACCAACCATAATATGATAAATCTAGTATTTTACCCCAAATTAGTACATGACTAAACCCTCCTTGTTCTCACTGGAGTCTGAGAAAGAGCAAGATTTCTTAATTAGATACTGTAAATTATTTAACTTATGGATAGCAGATACTGTGGACATATTCACACAATACTCTTGAAAGCTGAGTGCTGCTTAAAAAATAGAAAGGAATGCATCCATTTGTTTTATCAAACTATCTAAACCTTGGGGCATCTAAGAGGCATTTCTTTTCCTTTAAAGAGTAGTAACAATTCCTTGAAGCATCACTTTCTTCACCACTAGAATGGAGAACCTCAGCTACTTGCTACCACATACACAGTAATATACTGACTAATTTTGATTCTGAAAAGGATGGTTTAAGGATATATTGTTATATAGACTAAACAAAATTAAGTCAGAGACAGGAATAAAAAGTGTAGATCCTGATGGGATGGCACAAGCAAAATAAAGGGGGGAGGGCAAGGAGGAGAGAGCAAACACAAAATAGAACTAAACAAAGTGTCAATATTTGATTCTAGGTGCCCCGTGTCAGTATTCTTCCCCAAGGCTGTGTTGTTCCAATCCAAGTCTCGGTTCTCTGGGGCAGGCTCAGGATAAAAGGCCTGGCTTTGAGCACATAAGAAAGGTGGGCACAAAGACTGACCTGATAGTTTGTGGTTTCTAGGCACATTCATTCTTCTCTGAAGGTCAGATTTCTACCCTAATGCTCCTCCAATCACAAATGAACTAAAAAGCTGTTCAATAACAAAACCAAAAAAGTAGTTTTGTTGAGGGCAGGAAAAAGCAGGCTGTGCTGGAAGGAAGGTGTCCTCGGCACATACATCCCTGCATGAAATAAAAAAAATCTAGAAGGCATAAAACTCCAAACCCACAGTTGCTGTTAAGTTCCAGAAGTTAATTAAATTCATCACTTGTGAACAAATCCAATAATATTTTCCTTTCAGACCCTCAATTTCCACTTTCCAAAGTAGTTTAATTAAAATTAGTTTTGTATAAAGGAGAGATTAGCAGGGAAATAAAGCAGTGAGCATGATTGCCTCAGAAAAGGAACTCTGAGAGAATAAAATGTCATTATTTTTCCATTGTTCCTGCTTTATTCTTTAGGGCAAAAGAAGGTGAAGGTCCTAAAAAATAAAGCTTTCCTTCAACCCAATAACTATTTTATTCTTAAAAAGCATGAAAGGTCAAATGCAGCAACTTTTGAGGGAAAACCAAAATGTCACTGGCAAGGAATCAGAAAGCAAAGGTCTAACCCCATTTCTGCTACCAATTTTAAGACAAGGCACGTGCTTTAGGCTTTGTTGTCTTGCTCTGTAATATATGCATGACATCAGGTGCCCTGTTTTACAAATTTGTATCAAGCATTAAAAGAATGGGAAGCCTGTGCAGGAAGGATTAAAAAGTCACTAAACTTTGGGATACATTCTGAAGTTCTTTGACTAGGTAATCATAGAAAGTACAAAGGAATTTAGCTGGCTAACTTCATGCGCTGAAATGTTTGAGGAAGTATATTTCTAACAAGATTGGTGTTTTCTCTTTATGAGATTTTTACAAGCAAGTGTGCTTTATATTATTCAAGTCCAGATATGTATGTAGGATAGTGAAAATATCCTGAAAGAACATCATTACCCAAAGTTTGCTAAGCAGGCTGGAGAGATGGCTGAGTGGTTAGGAGAGCTTGCTGGTCTTCCATAGGATTGGAGTGTGGTTCCTGTAAACCATGTCAGGTATCTCATAAGCTCTGTAACTCTACCTCCAGAGAACACAACATACTCTTCTGAACCCTGTAGACACCTAAAAGTCACACACACATACACACACACACACACACACACACACACACACACACACCACACACCAGCCCCCAAAACAATACCAAAACCCAATGAATTGAAAGTCTGTTAGCGTTCTTTCATTTTCTGTCAAGTTACAGTGATGGACTGCCTCTTGCACATTTCTAGGCATTTAAAAATTTGTCTTCAAAGCATTTACTCGTCCAAATGGACCTGTTTGTAGACGTGATATTTCTCTAAGTTATTCTTCACCTATAAGATGAAGATATGTAGTAAGGAGTTCCGCAAAGGTTTTACAGAAGCAACTGTCAACAGTGCTCAATATGCTAGCCCTGCCAGTCCATTTAGTCTGAAGCAAAAAGGCAAGCAGATGCCACAATTATCAGCTGCGATGCAGGCATTGATTGTGTCAATGAAAAAGCAATTTGAAATATAGCTACCACAAACAGCCTTTCAAGTGGTTCAATAGCAGTAATTCTAGATACTACCGTCATCTATCCATTGGCAGAGAAACCATCTCACAAATTTTGTTTGGATGAATCCAAGCAAAACACTTCTAAACACTGCCTATTATGAGACAATACAACTGGACAGGAGTTTCTATGCAGGTTACTTGCTGTAAATTACATAAACTCTTGATTTTTCCTTTATAAATTTCTACTTTAAGCCATTAAAAGATATTGTATCATATTTGACTGTATTTTCATAGCTTATTTAATGTTCACTATATAAGAAAAAATAATCTCCTTTCAGAATTCCACATTTTGCTAAGCCTCTCTCTGATAATTGATTACTAAACAGACATTGTGAAGAAGTTCATGCACCCTTCTGATAGAGGAAGAAAGCTTGGGACTGTCGAAGATGTATCTTTCTTAATAGCCTTTTCAACCTCAAAACAACATTAGCACATCAAAATATTAGTTTGCAATTACGGTGGAGGGTGATTCTAATATATTCTTCTTTTATTAAAAAAATGTATTATTCTCTCACACAATCTATCCTTACTGAAGTTTTCCCTCTTTATATTCCTCTAAGTCCCCCCAACTCTCCCTATGTTAGTGAATGTCCTCCTCCATTTCCCACCATAAAAGAACAGGCTTGCTAAGGATATCAATCAAACATGTCATATCAGGATACAATAAAATTAGGCAAAAAACCTTATATAAGTCTAGGTGAGCAAATCAAGGAGAAAAAGTATACTTAAGAACAGTTAAAAGAGTCAGAGATATCCTCCACTTCCACTGTTAGAAATCCCATAAAGCACCATTCTATTAATCATAACATATATACAGAGAACAGACCCATAATGGCTTTGTTATTACTTCTTCAGTCTCAGTCCCTATAGGCGTAAAAATGTACACTTTTCTATGAGCATAAGGGTAAGTATTTAGAATTTATTTAGGAATTATACTAATCTAGAAAAGTGGCAGTAATAAGATCTCCTCTAAGGTCCATGACTTTGTTATCCTTCCTTACTCAGCCCTCATTTCAAGCCTCCATTTTTCTTACTCTGCCTTCATATGACATCTATTCTGATACTCTTCTACCTAGTGCTCCTCTCCTTGGTTTTCTGGTTTCTGTAGTTACTTGAGGTTATATACTCATATCAGAAGATTTGGAACAAGGTCAAAATTCAAACAACTGACTCCCCAGCCTCAGTTTAAACATCTATAACATAATTTTTACACCCAAGGTTTGGAGAATACTAGAAGAGGAATCAAAATAGTGTAAGAGTTGGAGGATCAGGGCATCAGCTGTGAGATTTTGATTCTAGATGTGATAGTGAAGCCACACCTATGAAATCTCAACTATATGGCAACCTAAACAAGACCTGAAAGATGACAATATTAGCCAACATACCTGTATGGTTAGGTGAAATCTTATGGAGTCCCATTTCTAGATGAAGAACTATAGGCAATTAATGAGTGCTGAGAGAGGGAGATTTAATCATTTCCAAGTTGAGCACCTAATGGTTATTTAGTACCAAGTGGTAAGTTACAAAATCATACACAACACCAAATGGGTTGAGTTATATATTTATTTACACATACATACACACACATATCAATGATAGAAAATAGTATATGAATTTGAGAAGGAACAGGGAGAGGCTGGGGCAGGTTAGAAGATGTAAAGAGAGAGAAATGGTGTAAAGATATTTCAATAAAAAATTAAAAATTAAAAAGCTTTCCTTCAGAAAACTAGAGCATAGATTTTTCTGAGATTATGTGTCTGAAGCCATCCATAATCATTCCCTCTCCCATTTCACACTAATTCTTCAATTTAATCCCATCATCAAGACTCCATAAAACTCTTGTTGTCCAAAATTGAGAGTGAAGTTCATTTTGCCCAACCACATGCTGTCTTCATAGCACCAAATTATGCAGGGGCTTGTTTTATCCAGAATTTCAGACAGATCCAGTCAGAATTTCAGTCAATCCCTAAACATACAGAGACTGGATCACACATGCTAGAGATTGCTTTCTTAAGTATAACCAAATTTACTAATTTTCCTACTCCTTCCCACCTCTTGATTTCTCTCAATATTTCTTCTCATCCCTATTCATCAGGAAGATGTTATGAAAACCTGTCATCCCAATTCCTTGGGTTTGGATGTCTAGTTATGGTTATTTTATAAATTATAGATAGGCTGTCATTTTAATGGATAATTTGAAAGTGGTCATAACTTTGAACAGGAAGAAAATAGATGGCATATATTACTAAATTTATTCTTATGCAAAATGTTTAGCCACAAATGTACATCAGTATAAATTTTTGTAATTGCTCCAAATTGAAGTTATAATTTCTTACATTGGTACAGACTTTATATATTAATATAGATTAAATGATTTCATTAGTATAAATCTTTGTACATTCATACAAAATTTGAAATATATATTGTTACTCTTAGATAAGCATTGTGCCTATACAACTCATTTAAGAATACAAGGCCTTGACACAGTCCTTCTATAGCTACTATTGCAAACTGTTTAGGATGATTAAGTAGTGCGAGTTAAGGGCAAGATAGTAAACTCATGGTAATATTGGATTCTGATCTAATTATATTAAGGTATTTTCTATATTATTCAAATTGAAATAGCTAAGACTAGTCAAGGTTTAATAGTTCAGATATACTTTATATAGATGTATAGTCTTCAAAAACATCAGAAATCCACAAAATATAACATAGAATATTGATTCATTATTAAAAATCATTGGACTAGAGACATATCTACTCCTGAGAATACACCTTTCGTGTTTCAATGAAGAAGTTGAGCATCAAAACCTCCATATGGAGTTGCTCTAGTTATGGCAAGGTAGCAACCAGAGAAAATTGCTCTAATTCATCTACAGACAAAAATTACTGCCCAAGGATATATAGTACAGTATAGTCAACAATTTAGCTCCTTCGAGACAAAATAAACTAGTCATTTATAGTTCCTGCTTCTTTTAAGGCCTGTCAGATGATCCTGGGCCAGAAGGCTAAGGACAGATACTCTGACATTCTGAGAAATAGGAGACTGTCTGGGTAGTCAGCTGTCTTTACGGTTTAAGGGTTGAAAGCTATATTTTTGTGCTTCTTATTTATTCATGTAATTTTTAATTTGTTCTCAATTTTCTAACAGGGTTGAAGACCGGTTATAGTCTCATAATCAAACTTAAGTTGCTTAGCATTGAGGAAGATGATACAGATTTGCAAGGATGATTTCCACATGGTAATGCAAGTTAAAATCAAAACATAATTCAAATATAGAATTGTAAACTAAATATTTAAATTAGAATAGATGGTAGAATACTTCATCTAACTGGCAAATATGATGGAGTGCATGTTAAATGTATATCATACTTTGTAATTGACATAATTATATGGCTATGTCCAATTTATGTCTGAGAGAAGACCTTTTTTATTGGACAGAAAGGTGAGATGTTAGAGATTGGATCTAATGCTATGTCTTAATTTGGTTCCCCAAATCACACAGGAATCTGCATGTCCAGAAGCTGAGAGTCCCTGTCTCCAATTGGTTTTTGATTACTTTTTGAGCCAATGGCCAATGGCTGGGCAGGATGAAGAGGCAGATTTTTAGGATTTCCAGGCAAAAAACAGAGGAGAGAAGGAATAGAATCACCATGAGGTGGAAGCAAAGAGATCAGATTTAAGAGCTGCAGGAGAGAAATTATCCAGCAACATAAGTGTGAAAGGAAAGTGGTTCTATGGGAATACTGCCCAGGAGGAAACAGTGCTGCAAAGATAAAATACAGACTTAGAAAGTGTTAACTCAGGAATACTGGAGGGAGTGTGTGCTAGCTCCTGGGAGGTTTGGAAGAGCCCAACCATTGAGCTAGTGAAGGCATATCAAAATATAAAGGTTGCATGTGTGTGACTCTCTCTCTCTCTCTCTCTCTCTCTCTCTCTCTCTCTCTCTCTCTCTCTCTCTGTGTGTGTGTGTGTGTGTGTGTGTGTGTGTGTGTGTGCGTGTGTGTGTGTGTGTGTCTGTGTGTGTGTGTGTGTGTGTGTGATTCATTTGTGAATCCAGAACTCTTGGGCAGGTGCTGAAAGCATGTGATCCACCAGAAGCTCAGAGCAGATTTACGATTCACTGCTACAATCTCCCCAGCTTCTCATTTTATACCTCAATGCCTACTCTCTTCTACCTTTGTCCAGCCAGTTATTTGTCAAATGTCTTCTATCTGACACCCTGCTGGCTGCTATAATTTTGTATAGAAACCTCCTCAGAGGTTAGAACCTTCTACCTGCACATATTTATGTTCTAATGGGAAGAAGAATGTTCTACCCTCAGAGAAGTTCATTAACTTAGGAAGCATACAACTCAAGGATTCAGGAAATCCATGAAATGAACCAGATTTACTAGAACCCTCTCTACCCAAGTATATGCAGACAATTGGTACTGATGAAAAATAATTTCACACCAGTTGAGCTGACTCAGACCAACTGAGCTTCTTTGAGATAACACGCTCCAACTTGTTGAACTGATCAGATTATTCAGTAGACTACACATTTCTATTTTTTTTAATAGCTGAAACAAATAGCAGGGTGATGGCAAGTTTTTTGAGTCATGTTTACTTCTGCAAGTAGCACAGAAAAAGTATATTAAAGTAAATAACTCAAATAAAACACAGGTTCAAATAGTTGAACTTTGTTGGTAGCTGTATTTTGAGCTTGCAATAGTAAGATATCATGTGTGAGTATTTGTTTATAAATAGTATCAAACAACATGCAGTTTGATGTTTTTAAAACTGTCAGATTCTACCTTAACATGTTATTACATACTACAGTAAATATTTTACTTCCATATCCAGAGTACTTAAAACAATGGTTCTTTAGTGCTTTGCCAATAACATAACCTTTTCATTACGGAATTCAAAATTTCAAGAGTAAAGAGGTTTTCTGTTGCTTATGTTAGCTCTTAGACTATAAGTACAAGGGTATGGCTCTAGGAGTCATTTTATTTTCAATTTCTGTCAAAGAACATATCTAGGAAGTAATCTTTAAAAATAATTAGTCATGGCTCTATCATGTAGTCCAGGCTGTCTTGGACTTACTGTGTAGTCCAAGGTAGTCTTAAAATCAAAACTCCCTTGCCGAAGCATCCTACCTACTGTGATTAACAACCATATGTTCACCACATTGGTTTCATATATGAATTTTAAATTTGAATTATCATTAAGCAACAAGCACCTTTTTAACATTAATAAAAATGAAAAATATTTAAAACTTATTCTTGAAAAAAAATACTTCAAGTATCCTAATTTCACAGATCCATTCATTTCTTAAAATATATAAAATAAAAGTTTAAAATTCAGGCAAAAGTAAACAAAAAATATGTTTATGTACCTTGGAGTATCATAGTGGAAATAGCCAACTTCCTGGCACATACTTCTCTCTGCTTAGAGAACATGATTTAAAACTATGTGTGAGTTCTTTTTCAAAACAGCCCAAAAGATGCTAGAAAAATGACTCAGAGGTTAAGCATAATTCCTGTTCTTCCAGAAAACCAGAATTCAGTTATTAGCATAACAGCCCTGCAGGTGGGACATACATACATACATACATACATACATACATATATATATATGTATATATGTGTGTGTGTGTATGTGTATATATATACACACACATATATATGTGTGTGTGTGTGCCTCTGTGTGTTTGTGTGTGTGTGTGTGTGCGTGTGTGTGTGTACATGTATATATATACACATATATATGTGTGTGTGTGTGTAATTTCCAAGGCATCTGATGCCTCTGGCTTTTTCAAGCAGCTGCATATGTGTGTACACACAAGCATGCACAATGATATACACAAAAAGACAAATTAAAATTAATAAAAGTAAATATTAGTAAATAACACTAGTTCCTCATACTTACATCTTTATTCAAAGCATGGAAAATAAGCAAAAATGAAAAATTTCCTATAATGTATAAATGTCTGTCTTTTTTTTTTCTTGAGAGCATAGGAGTGTCTCATTCTCTTCCTTTGCTATTGTGTATTACTCTAACTTTATACTCACTGCAAGTATATTATGTTCCAACGTAATGGAATTTAACTGAACTCCATTCTGCCTTGTCTAATTTTTACTTTCTTCAAAATATCATCTCGAGAGAAGACAATATTTTTTATTGGATATTTATTTATTCATATTTCAAATGTTATCCCCTTTCTCAGTTTCCCCTGTGAAAACCCCTTACCCCATCTCTCATCCCCGTGCTTCTGTGAGAGTGCTCTCCCTCTCACCCACCAACTCCCACCTCACTGAACTGGCATTCCCCTATACCTGGGCACCAAACCTTCACAGTATCAAGGGCCTCTCCTCCCTCTGATGGCAGATAAGGCCATCCTGTGCTACACATGCAGCTGGAGCCATGGATCTCTCCATGTGTACTCTTTGGTTGGTGGTTAAGTCCCTGGGAGCTCTAAATTGTCTAGTTGGTTGATATTGTTGTTCTTCCTATGGGGTTGCAAACCTCTTCAGCTCCTTCAGTTCTTTCCCTAACTCCTCCATTAGGGTCTGGGGGCTCAGTCCAATGGTTGACTGTGAGCATTCATATCTGTATTTGTCAGGCTCTGGAAGGGCCTCTTAGGAGACAGTTACATCCGGCTCTTGTCAGCAAGCACTTCTTGGCATCCACAATAGTTTTTTGTCCTTATATAGAATGGATTCTCAGGTGGTGCAGTCTCTGGATGGCCTTTCCTGTGGTTTCTGCTCCACACATTGTCCCTGTATTTTCTTTAGACAGGAGCAGTTCTGGGTTAAAATTTGGAGATGAGTGGGTGGCTCCATGCGCCAACTGACAGCCTTCCCTATCCTCTAGGAATCAGTTTGGTGCTTCCTCAGAAAATTGGACATTTTTTAAAAGTAAATTTCAAACCCATCAGGAGAGCAGAAAACCTAAAATAATGTAACAGTGGTAATTACCTGAAAATATCATCTATGCCAATGTAATTTGTTCTGCTTGATAATAATTAAGACTCTAAGAGTTTCTTCTTAGTAGATTATTCTAGAAATTGCTCTACCTCTTGGAATGGCCATTGATGGTGAGATTCTCCATCTGAAATCAAGGTAGATTTCATATTTTACATTTTTGGCATTGGAAAAATCTAGCACATGGTGGGGCTTAGTACGTGTTTGCTATTAATTTTGTTAGCATGTAATAATCTTTTCACATACATTCCTTTCAGTGTTGTTTTAAGATACAATACTAATGGCTGGATTAATTTCTGTCTCTGGAGCCTTCTGAACAAAGTGGGGAATGAGAATGGGAATTCAGATGTGAATGGTGTAACTGCAGACGTTTCTTCCTGCACTCGAGTTCCTGAAGTAATGACTCTGAGACTTAATTATATATGAACCTTTGATCATAAGGTTGGACTTGTTCCTTGACTAGTTGTAACTTAATTAACCTGTTTATTCTATTATATAAATGCCTCATGGCCTGTTACCTCTTTTCAGTTTCACAAGTTTGTCTCCTCAGAGTTTTGTGAAATCTCTTCCTGTGCCTGACTTTATTTCAGAGTTTCTCTTCCCTATTAAAACTCTACCCTACTATTTCTGGCCACAGCTTATTTGCCAATCAACTTTTTATTCACAGATGATGCTTCCATAGAGTACACAAGAGATTCTTTCTACAGGATAGAATATGTCAGTGCTTAGTATGAGGTCACAATCCATTATACAATGAGATCACCTCTTATGGAAAATGTACTCCTCTGTTGATAATGAAATCATGGATGTGGGACATTTTAACAAACAAATTGACAGTCTGAAAAGCCCATAGTGAAATAAAAATATGATTGTTCACTTAAGATATTTTAAAAATACATTGAAGATGAATTTTATTACATTTCAAAACTGCAAGCAATTTATCTTAGACAGCTCTGAAGTTTCTGGGCACTAAATTACCTTTTCCAGGTTATGCTCCTTATATGCAAAGCTGTGAATTTTCTAGGTTTACAAACTTTCTGTAAAAAAGAGGACTATGTGTACATCTGATATTTTATTAGAATATTGACTAACTAAAAGAATGAACAATTTCTCAGTATTGCAATAGAAAATGAGTAGCCATTACTTGGAGATCACCATGGGTAGGGTAGACCATGGAGCTCAACCCAGTTACACTGCACAACAATAAAGCACATGCCCTTCAAATATACATCACCCTTCCTCTGAAAGAATGAAGGATAAGGACAAGATATTGAGATATTTTGTCTTTGAGCTCATAGATGAGAGATTATATTGCATTTTATGAAGAAAATTGTGATCACAAAAGTGTTTAGAAAAGGCTTGAAAATTCAACAATAAAAGCAATAATGCCTGATCACTATGTTGGCATCATTTTCAAAACAGAACACTCTGATATTGATAGGTAACAATAATCACAGTGTTTTTAACCTACTTGGGCACAGCTGTCAGGAAGATGTATAACAGTTGCATCAAAAATATGTTGTGTGTCACAGAAATAAATGGCATAAATTTCAGCAGAGACTTAGAAACTAACTTTCCTTTATTCAATCAGGTTTCAAAATAAAATGAACAAAAATAATGTAAACTGAATACAGAAATCATTCATTATACTTAAAAAGTTGAGTTCAACCATAATGTTTCTAAACAAGTCTACTTTGTCACAAACCGTAGCTATTCTCTTTCCTTAACAAAAATGTGGTCATTATTTATGCTTACTTTTTTGTGACTCACTGTACTGTAAATGTTGGTCTCCAATCACTTGGAAAAATCATCTATTTAAATTTTCCCTGTAGCTGGGAGTAGCAGCTTATGTCCTATTTAAATTTAGAAGTTTTTACATCAAGCTTTCTCTGTTTAGAATACTATGAGCCTTCTGCTGTGAAATGATCCAGGGAAAGATTTCTGCACATGTAAATATGGGGATGGTTTGGTCCTACTCTGAGTCTGATAGCAATGTAGAGCTTGTTTGCCATGAGAAAGGGAAAGGTGAGAACCAATAAATAACAGTTATTCAAAGTGTCACCTGTGGTGCACTGTGATGGGGTGCCAACTAAAGTATGACATTTGAGAGCCCAAGTGGCATCTGCACTTTATCAAGATGGCTATAATAATGATTGTGAGAACTGTGTAAAGGACTGGCTTTTTCTTAGCTTAAGTCATTGACTGAGGACCAGAGAACTACCATAAGAAGCATAAACAATGTATACATTTTTTTTTCTACAGGGATGATTGTGTAAAATGTTAACATAGCGGTTAGTTACAGAAGATACTAAATCACAATCCCCCATTAGGATCATAGTACTCCAGAACCTTCTGTGAAATTTAGGTAATCTATTGGTACAAATGAACTCTTGACATTTGGAACAAGGTGGGTTCAGTCTACAGGGTCTTGAAAGACATTAAGTTTAGAAGTTTTGTGTTTTGAGAAAGAGAATGTAGAAAGTACTCCATTCTGATCTGAGTCTTTCTGGGAAACTATTTTTCTTTCATTATCATTTTCAAATAACTATTTTTGAAATTGTTAAAGAAATTTATATGTAATGAGATAATTATTTTTGAGCTACTTAATGTAAGTATAACAAATCTATCAAGCCTTCCTAGAAATCCAAAATATTTAAAAAAGAATGTTCAGGGAGCTGGAAAGACAGCATATTTGTTAAGAGATGTACTGTAGGGAGTAGGTGCAGTCCTTCTGTGCTTTCCTCTATCCACTTTGACAAATCTATTTTCATTGTGATTATTCAACTCATATTTAGGCAGTTATCTTGTTGAAACGTTATGGTGTAGCTTGTGACATCACTAAAAGGCTAATGGTTGCTCCCTAAGGAAGAACACATCAATTAGTTATCCAATATCAAATTGTCATCCACAAAACCACACATAAACAAAACATTGCAACATTATGCATACTGAGAAAATTAAATTTACAAGTGTATGTATGCTCATGTGTGTGCATGCACTTGTGTGTGCATGTGTATGTGATTTATTCAGAAAAGACTCAATTTGAGGGAGAAAAAGGAGGAGTATATGGGAGAAATGGATGAATTTAGAGGGAAGAAGAGAAATGCGGGAATGATGTGATCATAATATCTTCTCAAAAAATAAAAGTAACATATATTTTCAAAAAGCATATACTGTTCTTGCAGTGGACCTTTGTTTGGTTTTTAGTACACACTGTATATAGCCCATAACCTAATTCCACCACCAGGCATTCATGGCTTTCACTTTGCTTCTCTTGGTATTGCACTCATACACACATACAACCCTACTCTGATACACACAGAAACATATAGTTAAAAGGATAATATATCTTAAATAATGTTTAGGATTGGGGCTATTTCTCAGTGGTTGAGTATTTTTCTAGCATGTGTGATGCTCTGAGAGCAGAATAAACAAGAAGGAATAAAGTTAAAGACTCAGTGCTGTATTCCTCACTGATAACAATTCCAAATGTGGCAAAAGGTTGCTGAAGACAAAATATTGCAAAGATAGGGTCTGAAGAAATAACTCAGGGTTTAGGACCACTTGCTGTTCATACTTAAGACCTGTGTTCAATTCACAGAATCTACATGGTGGCTCATAACAATCTGTAGCTCCAGTTCCAGGGAATAAAAGTACCTTCTGGCCTCCAAAGGCACTAGGAATGCAAATGGTAAGAACATAGTTGCATACAGAACCCATACATTCATACAAAATGTATACACATAAAATATTAAAATGAAATCATAAAATTTTAGAGGAATCCCACTTTTATGTCAATACAGAGTAAAATCTTGTTCTCCTTGGCACACTGCCTGACTTATGGACAATAAAAAGTTCTCATTAATTTACTTCGCCAATGCAGCCCTGCAGAAATGGAAGCTTAGCTCACTAACAGCTAAAGAAAACAGTACCAGCCTGTACCATCTCTCCTGTGCAGGCAGTGACAGGATTCTAATGATTAAAGGGCCCTGCCAAGTATCTTTCTTACAAAATCCTCTTTTTTTTTTATTTTTGGTCATTTTAGTGACATTTTGTATGTTTTGGTGTGGGGAGTCAATGAGGACAAAAAAATGCTATACATCGTAAGAGTTCTGACACCTTACTAAAGGTACATGCATCTTGTGTTGCTTCCCTTTAATAATTTAAGATTAAACCATTAAAATAATTTGAGAAAAAATATTCAAATACTTAGCTTTCCCTCTGGAAGAATTTATTGAAACATTGATGTACTTGTTTTTTGCCAGCTGCCTAATTTCCCTGTTCTAAAAGCTTCTATTCATGATCATACTAACATTGAATGTGAAAAGAGGGCTTGATTAATAATTTCCTTATAAATTCGTCTTGTAACTTTCATCTTTAAACTCAGAGTCATTTTGACCAACTTACTTTTTAATTCTTCCACACACATCATCATTTGAAACATTTGAGTATTCTTTAATTTCATATCGCAAACTCTATGATTTACTATTACCACTTCAAACTGATTTAATTTTATCAAACACATGCATACTTATAAAAGAAATAAGAAATGTACATTTTAATGAGACTCACACATTTTATTAATAATATATTTTAAATTATTTTGTCTTCTCTTTTCATTGAATTATGGATTTCTGATTCTAAAATGAAGTTCACTCCTTAGGGAGGAAGACCAGATCAAGAGTACAGTCTGTCATATCAAATATATTATCAGATATCTCAACAACACTTACTATGTCAAGTCATAAGAAAAATAAGAACATGACACAGTTTTGCTGTGAACATCTTTATTCTCAAACTAAAAATGAAAACAACATGATTGTTTGTAGATTTATGATTTGGTAAAGCCATTGCACTATGCAAGATTTATAAGCTTACAGTAAAGACACAAAAGCATGCTAAGAATATACTCATCCTTCTTTAACTGTTTAGCTGCTAGCATGTTATCAGTGCCCATGTCCTAGTGGGTGGCCTTATTTAGGTAGTACTAAATGGACTTGATTATCAAAAATTAAACAAAAGAGAAGGAAGGAAGGAAGGAAGGAAGGAAAGATCTAAGTTGGAAAGAAGACAGTTGCATTAGTTTGTAGAATAAGTTAGTAGATAATGTGTTGGCGGTTTACATGGAAGTTGTAGTGGTGACATGGAAGTCAATATGGTAATATTTTATTGTATAAATGTAGGAAAGTCTCAAATAAATATGCTATTCTTTGCAGTCTGCTTATCGTGGATGATAAAAAATAAGTATATGTCCATTTTTCCAAATATTGTTATATTTGACTCTAAGTATGTCAAATCACTGTTTCAATTATGTAAAAGGAATGATAAATTTTTAGAGATCACACATAAAGACATCATATGCATCTGAACTTGTTTCCATGACAGTCACTATGTCAACAAAACTGAGAAAGTGTTCAAATGGTTTTAGCTGAACCAACATCTCATTCCCTCAACCATTTTATCTGGATTTTCTGGGTCTGTTCTGTTCTGATCTGGAGAAAACTTTGTCCTAGAATGCTAATATTACAAGGACTCTCATTTCAGTCATGAAAATTTCACATTAAAACAAACAAATTTTTGTTTGAAGCATAACTGTTCCAATCACACTGCAAAATGGGTGTAGAATGAATTTCTTTTATAAAGATTTACTTGGGTTATGGAGTCAGTTCAGTGGTTGTGAATCTAGCCCTGAACACAATACCCATGTAACAAGCTGAGATTTCTGTGTATACCTATAACTCCAAAACCAAGAAAGGCAGAGACATGGAGATTTCTGGGACTTGTTGGCATACAGCCTAAACAAACACACTGAGCTCTAAATATGAACAGAAACTCTTCCTCAAAGAAATATGTAGGGAGAGAAACAACAACACCTTCCTCTGGTGTCTGTGCACAACAGCACACACATGTGCACATGTACTATAAACACATAAGCTATACTCAAACATATAAAGACATACAAACATATACAATTTAAAATAAAAAAGTTAAAATTGAAGCCATTTGATTATATTAGGAGGAAATAGAGAAAGAGTAAGTGGCTCCTGCTGAGGCTTGGTCTAAAATTCCAGAAGAGCCAGTAAGGTTCCAGTGGACAGTGAAGAACCTTGAGGACATGCTGAAGTGTTGAATGTTCAATACTGAGAATGCACAAGTGCAAGAACAGATAGAGTTATATAGAGCATGAAGCTGGAAAACAGCTAGACAATGAGCATCAAAAGAACACTGAGGATTCAGGAATCCAGGCTGTAGCCAGCAAACAGTGATTTTTTTAATGTAATCAGCTGAGAGACTTTTCTAAAACGTGCTCACTACCATTGTTCCGCACTGATACCCCAGCCAAAATCAATGTGCATGTGTGTTAAAGGAATAAATAATATATAAGCATAAGTAGTCTTCTTTTCATTCCCTCCACAAAGATGTATAATAATACCAACAATCAAATGTTGCTTGGAATAATACATAAGGATTAGTGGAGGTGTGCTCAGCTGTAGAGTGTTTTCCTGCCAGTGCAAAGCCTTAAATTTATCCCCAGAACCCCCCCCCCACACACACACAGAGGTACATACACATATGCATGTACATATATATGAATTAATTTCTTATTTAGAATAAGTGGCAGATCTAAATATAGCACTGTTTTGTGCACATTTATACCATGTGACAGTCTGAATCATGCATGCTAATATAATGCTGCCCAAATCATGCCATATAACTAAGCCATGTATAATAGGAGAATATATAGGCACTGGTAAATGTGAGGCATATGGTAAATGGCAGTAGCAAAGAGTGAAAAGAGAAGACTAGCAAAGAGTTAAGAAAATCATAAAGTGCTTGCTTTAAACTCTTGATAGCATGGCATTTAATACAAGGGTCCAGTAAAGAATGAATGCTGTGGCTTGTACTTGTGACTTCAATATTGGGGAACCAGGAACTAACGAGTCCTGAGGGCTTGCTGATTTAAACTATTTGACAAGTCATCAAAAGACTCTGCCCCAGAAAAAGACTGATGATGCCTGAGGAAAAACACATAAAGATGTACTCTGACCTCCTCATTCATATGTACACATAGATATAACCCCCTCAGAGAAAGATGTAAACACACACATAGAAGGTCAGAGAAAGAGAGGGGGAAAGAAGAGACAGAGAATGACAAATTCAGAAAGAGGTGCATTGTTAAACACACAGATACACAGACACACACAGACACACACACACACACACACACAGAAAGAGAGAGAGAGGGAGAGAGAGGTTACATACGAAAAGCATGTGTTTAAATTGGGGCTAAACTATCTACTTAATTTTAAAAATAATGAATTAAATATTTGCATAAATGAATTAAGTTTTTAATAGATTAATTTTCAAGACAAAAACATCTAAACTCTGTGAAAGGGAGGTTTTTAGTGAATCTAAAATACCCTGGACAATTTAACTACTTAAAGATACAAGTAAGATATGTTATCATAAGCCATAGCAAAATTGCAATATTTATGTAAGTAGTACTTAAGTAAAATCTGCAAAATTTGTCTTATCTGGTTGAATACAAGTTAAAGAAGTCTGAGTGAGCCCAGTTGCTGGAATGTCTTCTCTAGGAAGGTGTTACTGGAAAGCATATGAGTGCAGATTTTGAAAACTAAAAAGAAGCTGGGAGCAAGCTTCTACTTCATATTTCCTAACACTGATTTTTAATTTCTTAATTTATTACATTTGTTAATTATTTTATCATTTAATTTTCAGAGCTTACTAATATGTGGCATAATGCATTGTAATTTATAATTCTACTATAATTATTCAATTAAGTATTTCCTTTCTCAGGGATCATCAATACTTAAATTATAACATAATTCTATAATTTTTAGTTATTTACTCATTTTAGTACTTTTATTTTTCTCATATTTACTGAGAATATTTATTTAACCACACCCAGCTCAAGAATATACTATAACTAGCACTCTTAAAGACTCTCTACCCATTTCTTTACCTCCTTAATGTAGATAAATTAAGAAGTATCATTTCTAAATAAATATAATTTTACTTCATTTGAATTTTAGTAAATAAGTTGATAGAACTTTATTTAATTTTTAATTTTTCTCAGAGAACAGTTCTTGGTATAAATTTCAGGCTGAACTCAAACTCATGGCAATATTCCTGCTTGAGTCTCCTGAGTGCGGACATGACATATATGCACAATCATATTTGTCTTCTATTGATATGTTTTAGTTAATTAAAGGCTTACTGCTGTTGAATTTTTGACGATTTTGGAAATTTCATTTGCTGTTTGATACATGAAGCAATTGTTCTAATGTACTCCAGACATTTCTGAACTGCTCCTTCTCCATCATACCAAATACATTAGGCATCTCTGTCTTATCTATTCTCTATTGCAGGGCAGACAGCTGTGAGAAGCAGCTGGGTGTTTGGTTGAGCATGAGTTTCGAACCCCGGAACCTTTATCGGATGGTAGGTGTTCAGCTCTGCTCCCAGGCCCTGGTTCTTTTCACATAGCTTCAGTCCACCAACAACCCCTCCCACAGAGAGGTTTATGACCGTCAGTCACGAGGAACGGTTCCTCGGGCTCTCCTGCATGCAGATGAGGTATCTCCAAGCTCTCAGATCAAGCCAATAGACATTATCTGCTGTCAGACCCTAACCCACCCCAAAACTGTATATAAGGGCTCTATTTAGAGGAAGTAGTATATTACTGCTGCAGCTCCCTTCTTCACCCCATTGGTAAATATTGAGGGGGCTCTTGTTATGGGCTCTCTAAAGAATAGTTTGGGGGGTAGCCATCACAACAGAGGGAAGGCAGAGGCCCACTTTTCATCAGGATAATGATTGTCAATTTGTCCTGGGAACCCTATTAAGCTGATAGCGAAGTGGGAATGTTTTTTGATTAGCCACTGAACGTCAGAGAGGGAGAAGGAGGTGACAAGAATGTCAGGTTCTTTTCCTACTGTTTGTAGGGCTCTATCCCTGCCATTTTTAATCATGTAGGCAAATGCACCTACTCCATTTAAAATTCGGGGTGCACCACCCATTGGTGTATGGAGCCATTCTAGCACCCCTTGAGGTTGGTTAAGGGCTCCTACCGGTGTAGGGGAGGAGTTAAAGATAAGGAGATGTACAGGTATGGTTGAGTCATACCTAGCAAGAGCCATATCTTTTAGGGCTGAATTGAAAGAGTTTAGGGATTGGACTGCTTCTTGGGACAATGTTCTTGGGGAAGAGGGACTTTTATCTCCTTTCAGAAGGTTAAAGAGAGGTTGAAGAATGCTTGTGGGAAGGTGGAGCCAGGGTCGAAGCCAATTGAGATTGCCCAAAAAGCTCTGGAGAGAGGTGAGAGTTAGTTTGTGAGGGAAGGAAAGGGTGGGTTTGAGGGGGCGTATTGAAGTAAGGGAGATCTGGATTTCTAGAAATGCAATGGGGGAATAAGTTGGATTTTGTGAGGGTCTATTTTGAATCCTAGGGCAGACAGGTAAGGTATTAGCTGGTCCTTAAGTTGGGAGGGGGAGGTAGAAGCATCTCTCCAGACCAAGATGTCTTCCATGTAATAACAGATGTTGAGTCCTTTGTCTAAATAGGGTTTTAATGCAGTGGCTACAGCCTCCTGACAAATGGTAGGACTGTTAGCCATTCCTTGGGGAAGAACGGTCCATTCATATCGTGAGGCTCAGCCAGAGTTGTTAATGGGGGGCACTGAGAATGCAAAGCGTTCATAGTCCCGGGGGGTGGAGAGGGATGGAAAAAGGGCAATCTTTTATGTCTACTGCTAATAGAGGAACATTGGCAGGAATGGCTGAGATGTGGGGTAGCCTTCTTTGCGGGGAGCCCCAGATTCGCATGGTTTTGTTAATTGCCCTCAAATCTTGCAACAGTCTCCATCCCCCTGAGCTCTTTTTTATAGCAAACACAGGGGTGTTCCATGGACTGTGGGAGGGGCGGATGTGTTGTAGAGACAGCTGCTCCTCTACGAGTTCTCTGAGGGCCCTAAACTTTTTCCTTGATAGAGGCCACTGTGGGACCCAGATGGCTTCGTCAGAGAGCCAATCAAGGCAGGGAGTACTAAATTTAACAGTGGCATCTAGAATTGGGGATGATTTTGAAGGAGGTTATTTGGGTCTCCTTGGGTACTATTTTCTTCATAAGTAATATCCTCTCTCTTAATGTGGTCTCTTTCTGTCTGCATGGTAAGAACCACATCTCAGGCTTGTAAGATATCTCTCCCTAAGAGATTGGTGGTTACTTGAACCACCAGGGGGCATATGAGGCCTGTAACCCCATCTGGGTCTTCCCACCTATATGTCTGTTTGGTGATGAATGCGTGAGAGGTACCCCCTATGCCTAGGAGCTGGGGCCCAGGGGTCAACTGCCAGTTTTGTGGGACTTCTTGCTGTCTTAGAATCGTCTGGTCTGCTCCAGTGTCAGTAAGACACTTGAATGGTTTACCATCTATTTTAATGGTTA
This sequence comes from Rhabdomys pumilio, assembly GCA_030674055.1. Classification (NCBI taxonomy): domain Eukaryota; kingdom Metazoa; phylum Chordata; class Mammalia; order Rodentia; family Muridae; genus Rhabdomys; species Rhabdomys pumilio. Next base: position 160,502,800 of record JANHMN010000001.1, read on the forward strand.
ACTTTGGGTGGGAGCCTTCTGAGATGCTGGGCACCCATAAGGCTTCTACAGGAGTAGTTTTCCCTCTTACTGTCGGGGCTGAGAGTTGTCCCATTTGAAGTTTAAAGGCTATAGTCATTTACCATCTTTATCATATCGAGTGGCACAGTGTCTCCACCAGTGGAAACCCTTTTTGCAGCAGGAACAGGGGACCTTAGGAGGATTGGAGTCTGTTATAGAAGGGGAGTTTAGTGGGCATTCGTTCTTCCAATGTCCTGCCTCTCCACATTTGAAGCAGATTCCTTCTGTTTTTACTGCTGCCACAAGTGCCTGAGCTATGGATGTGACCTGGTGTGATGTGGTTCCTATTTCTCGGTTGCTACAATCCACCTATCGTGATGCTCTTCCCGGAGACCCTGGCAAGCTAGCCTAGACTCAGAAGTCAAGCCTTCCCAAACAATGTTTTTAAGAAGAAGGTCTCTAGATGTGGGGTTGGAGATTTTTCTTTCTAAGCTCATTTTAGTTCTGAGAATAAAATCAAATAGGGGTTCTCCAGGCTTCTGATGAAGTGAGAGCAGGGAGTGGGTGGGGTCTTGTGACCCTGAGGGTGGGGTGAGCCTGTTCCAGGCTTGAATGGCACGGAGGCGGACCTGCTGATAGTATCCTGGCTGACTCTATTATAAACTAGTATTTATTCAGAAATTCCCATAGCCACCTGAGTTCTTGAAATTTACAAATACATTTTTTGGTAATTAAATAAGAACATGAATGAATATCTTGTGATCAAATTGTCTGTTGTTTCATACATGTCAATAGTTCTTTGATGTCTTGAATTTTTAACATTTCTCAATGAAATATAAAGGCATGACAGTACTTCAAGGAAAAGACACCACAGAAAATTTGGGAGGATCTGGGATTTTATTTGGAAGGTAACCCCTTAAAACCAGAAAAGAGAGGAGGAAAGGTAATACACAAGGAAAATTTTCAGGCTAAGAAATATGTAACCCATATAATGGGATGGAAGGTGGGGAGGAATAAGTGCATGAATAGAGCCTCAGAGCAAGCAAGGGCCCAGATGCGCCTCACATTTCTCAGAAAGGAATCTAGAAATGTCTTTTTGAGACAATCATCCACCTTCATCCATTCCCCATCTTCTACCCTCAATCCAGAAGTGTTACTAAGGGGCCACACTGAGGTACATGTGACTGTGTGTCACATTTTGGGTCAGATCATGAAAACAGAGACATTGTGTATAGTAGCTAACTGTCCTACTGAAAGCTGCAAGGAGATACTTTCTGAAATGCTACCGTTATAAGTGACAGCTCTTTTTATTCTTTCTACAGCTCAAGAGTATCTTTTCTTATTCTAAAGGTAAACTCATTATGGATATTTTTATGGCATTTACTTTGGACCAGTATCTTTTTTCATTCTCCAGTTTAACTTCCTTTATTTAAGCAAGTATTTTGGTATTTCCTTTCTCTCCTACCACATGACTTGGGCACCAATTCAATTAACTGAGAATGTCCTCAAATATCCTCTGCCTAGTTGATTCTATTTAGTCCATCATTTCTGTACAATGGTCTCACAATATGGGTTTGCTGTTTCAGTTAATCTCAAACCTTTACATAGGCTCCTCTGACAAAATACTCCTCTTGAAAATGATGCTTAAGTATTGTCTTAGTTAGGGTTTCATTGCTGTGAATGGACACCATGACCAAAGCAAGTCTTATAAAGAAAATATTTAAATGGGGTTGTGTTGGGAGTAGCCTTGTTTATACACTGAAGGCCTAAGTCATCCATACATGCCTGCTAACACAAAGTCATGGTTTCTGTGGGAAAACACTGGCCCTAGAACAGATAGTTATAGATCTTATAAACAGACAGCCTTAGTGGAAAACTACCAGCCTGGATAAGAACAAGTAGTCATAGGTCTTGTGAATAGGTAGTCTTGGTGGAGGATATCAGCTTAGATAAAAATAAATGAATTATAGACAAAATCATAGTGACCTGTTCCCTGCTTCTTTACCCAGCCAAAACTCTGTCTTGAAAAATATCTGTATTCCCCCTGAGAACACCTATGTTCCTGTGTCATCCCCTTCCCCACATCCTGCCTCTATGTGCATATAATCCATATGTGAAAAAATTAAAAAAAAATGGTTTGATCAGATTATAGACAAGCCATAGGTTTTTGCATGCCCCTGTTTTTCTCATTCTTTCTATCAGGTCATCCCCTGGACCCTGTTCACTGCCCTGCTGTAGAGGGCAGGGTTGTCTTACAGTTATAGAGGTTCAGTCCATTATCATGTTGGGAAGCCTAGCAGCATGTACGCAGACAGTGTTGAAGGAGCTGAGAGTTCTACATCTTGGTTCAAAGGTAGCCAGGAGAAGACACTCTTCTGCTTTGGGTAGAACTCAAGCATAGGAGCCTCAAAGCACACCCCCACAGTGACACACTTCTGCAAAGAAGGCTATAACTCCTCCAATAATACCACTCACCATAGTAATGCCACTTTCCATGGGAAAAGCATATTCAAACCACAACAAATACACCAAGATTAAACTATGACTAGTGTTTCCTTGGCCTTGAGTATATTGTAGGAAACATATTCATGAAGTTTGTGTTTGCTTTATTTAGCCTGTTATTAATGAATATTTTAAATTTTCATCATGGTTTTTTTTTTTTGGATTTGAGAGCATAGATTCTGTAATTTGGCATCAGTTTAGTTGCTGATATCTTTAATTGGCATGGTGGCATGGTGGGAAGAGTAATTGTTCTAATAAGATAATTGATGTGCAAAGACCCAGTCCAGCATGAATAGCTCCATTTCTACAGTTTTGATCTCTGAATTGTACAAGAGCAAAGAAAGCTATCCAGCAGTTAGCATGCAAGCATAATTTTTTCTCTTGATTGTGAATGTGATGTGACTGTTGTTACCTTGACTTCATTGCAATGATGTACTGTCACTTGGAATTGCAGGCCGAATAAATCCTTTCTGTTTATAGGTGTCTTTTGTCACAATGTTTTAATATTAGCACAGTTTAATATAATTTAATTTATTCTAAATACATTTAAAGGATAGAGTTTTAACCCAGTTGGTAGAATGTTTTTTTCTAGTATGCAGGACACTTAGATTTAGTCCACAACATTCTATAAATTCAGAGTGGTAATAAACACCTTGTAATCTCAGCACTCAGGGGTAGAAACAGGGGGATCAGAAGTCCAAGGTCATTCTTTGCCACATACCAACTTTGAAGCCAGCCTGTAATACATGAGATGTTGTCTCAAAAAATAACTCCTTAAAATGAATTAACTATGAAATGATTATAAAATCTGTGCATTTTGAAAATATAGGGAAAAATGAAATATATCACAAATATACATTCCTATCCTTTTTCAAACCACTCATTTCTTGTAGATGAAACAAAATGTGTTAATTAGCAAAGTCCACCACTATCATCCCAGAAGTCTTAAGTCACCGATTAACTATGTTCTGAGGCAATTCTCCTTTAGAGGTAGAATCAGTGACCTTCTACTTTACATCTGTGCTCTGTGAGTGACTGACTGGTAAGGACCTACCTACTAGGGTCACCTAGTGTTACTTTCCAGGCTCAAGCTTTAAGATGTTGGAAGCTTCTGTTTCGAATATTAGGTTATTCACTATCGAACCTAGAAATGATAATCTAATTTAAAGACTCACCTTCCTTCAATGAAAAAAATAGACATTCAGTGGCAGCATGCTAGCCATATGAGTGATGTACAATGAGTCTTCTTTTTTCAAGCTAGCCCCAACGGCTTGGACTTCCCCTAGCACCAGTTTTTTAAACTTGCCTTGTCATATGCTATTTATAGTCTTGTTGGCAGATTGAATGATAGCTGTTTGATATCTCTGTACTATGATGAGATTTGTTATCTAGTAATAGACAACTGGACTGGATTTTGATCATCAGAAGCTTTTCATATGAAAAATCTACAACATGGTATTGAGTTTAAACTGGTTCATAAGCTGAGGGTTTAAAGCAGTTTTTAAGAAAATGTTAGTAAGATCCAAAGGCAAGTAGGAGGCTATCAGTACAGAGAAGGATAATAAAAACATTTCTGGAAAGTAGAAAATATTGACAGAAATGTAAACAACATTGCAACTGACAGGAATGTATAAATTAGGAAATGTTCCCACTGATTTCGACATCTACTTAAAGAATCTTACAAGCAGAATATATCCCACCTGACTTCTCCCATCTGTCATAACATGAAAATGGAGAAATTAGTGTCTGCTTGAGTATCTATACCTATGACCTCAGAAAGGACAATAAAGTGTGACTTGTACAAATCTACATGGGGGAGGCCTCATAAGTTAAGTCTGTCATATAAGGTCAGCTTTGAGAGGGAAGATTGCGTGCATTGAGGGGAACAAGGGGAAGCAGAAAAGTTGAAATAAATTTGTACAATGCCCCTTGTGATTAGAACAGGAGAAATTTGAGTACAAGGAGAGCCAGTTTTTTCTATATTCCAGAGTATCAGAATATTGGCAGATGCTCAAAATTATTATAGGAAAAGCCCCATCTTGTTCCCATAGAAACACAGGCAATGGAGTTACCATCAGTTTCAAGTCCATGTAGTTCTGGGTGAGAGTGATGTGAATGTTGACTAATGGCCATTGGAAACCGAGAGTTTTTCCCTGCAGTGTTTATATGACAGAGAAAACTTAGGATAGGGGCTGGAAGAGGTAGTCTAGGCATATTTATAAAACACGACTGAAATAGATATTTTATAGATAGTCAGGAAGTTGAATTCAAGGCAGGATAAAACTGTATAAACAATAAAATAGACGATACCATAACTCTATGTCATGTGCAGAGTATATCCACAATTCTCAGGAAACATTGCTATTAGAGAGTATGACCCTCTGAGTTGACTCAGTTGCTCTGGGAATGATTAGAACAGCAAGTCAAATACTTCAGGAAGCCACAATCAATTTGTTCAGTCTAAATATGGAAAATTACATTATTATTCCTCACCACAGCATTTCTCTGCATGTTCCATTTCTATCATGCTAAGTTCATAAAACAACACATTTAATTTGTATACTATAGATATACTGAAAAAATAATAGCATTCTGTAACCTCTCTAAAGTTCATTTCAGTTACAAACCACAAGGATTCTCAAACTACGTACATGCATACCATGTATACACACACACACACACACACACACACACACACACACACACACACACAAATCAAGTCAGCATTAGTCTTATCTTTACATATGAAGTCAAGCATCCAAAACCTGTACTTCTGAGAAACTTTATAATAAATTCCAGGTCATATTTCCAAGGATTTTTTCTTTATTGTGCCAAGAGTGTGTGAGGCTCTAAAATGAAAGGGGATTTTTCCCAAGAAACACAATGAGTTGGCAAACAGCTTGGACTTCTGTAGAGGTTAAGTTTAAGTGAATCACTGAATTTGGCACATACTCTTGTAATCACAGAAAGAGGACTTGTTTCTAGAATTGCGAAGACTTATTAAATGCATAGGTTCGGCACTTAGAGTTAGTATGTGTAGTAAACTGGCATGTGTAAGGCCCTCTCTTCCTTCCTCAGAATTAAACAAGAAAGATAAGGTGTAGAAACCTTTCAGTAGAGATCTACTTAAAGATGAAGGCCATATTTCAGTTATCATCATTGTGCACTGTCTTTTCTAGAACTTAAGTGGCCATTAAACTTCGGCAAGGAAGGCATTGGAATGAAATTCTATTGTTGTAAAGTATACATTTGTTCTGTAGATACTCTATGATGCCTTATGGGGCCCTCAAGATGATAGTAACCATTTAAAAATTCAGTAGGCTACATTCCTGGTCTACCTTTATGAATTTTTAAATTATATATGAGAAAAATATCTTCAATAATTCATTAACTCTTATTTACATTTTGATCCTGTAAACGACCAACATAATATTATGACTCATCTAAACAATTGCTGGAATCAAAGCTCAGTCTCATTTTCCTACTCCGGTGCCTACATTTAAGAAGGAGTTTATGGGTACAGGAATACTATGTGAGGTGAACAACTTCTGTGATAGACGTGCGAAATAGCCAAGAATTCACTGTGTACTTACTTATTTATGTATTTACTACATGTGGAAGTATATGGGAGGTGGATAGGAAAAACGATTAATTTGCATATCAGAAGTAGAAGACACTGTTATTAAAGTGACATATCTCTCTATTGTTACTATAGTTATTCATTAGTGAATTATTGTAATAAATATTTCATTTCAATTGGTGTTTTCTATTCCACTTTTGATCACTCAGTTCCCAGATAAAAGTCAAAACTTTTATACTTATAATAAGCCTTAATCTGTAGCAGAGATGGGCAGATGTCTATCCTCTATGCTATCATGTCTGTTTTTCTGCCAATAACCCCAAGCGAGATATGACATTCTTACTACAACTGGCCAGCAACATGGACATGTTTTCATGATTAACTTACCCCAAATTGTCTTTTTTTTCTCCATCTATTCTCTTCACCTCCTTATAGTTCTGCCTCAGACCCCAAGCCCGAGAACTGAAACATTGCCCACCCCTCTTCTGCTTAGCTATAGGCTGTAGACATTTTATTCAACCAATCATTTTCAATTAAGGAGCAAGGTCACTTGATGTCAGTGTAAATTCTCTAATTCATAGGGCAACCCAATTGAGGCCCAGTATTACCAACGTAATGCATAGCAAAAGTCCAAACCTCAACAAACAATTGTTTAAGATATAGTCAAATATGGTGATATGCTGCCTTATACTTTTCAGAGATGTATTTTATTCTGGTTTCTTTAAGACCCATAAGTTCTCCAAATAAGGAGTATGTGTGCTTATGGGTGCATGCATTTAAGAGTACCCATGCACACCCCTCATACACATACCATATACACATAATCACAACAAATAAAAAGACACAGACAAGGATGGACCCAGACATACACATAGACACACACCACACACATCATAAGCACATACAGATGTAGACAGTGACATGCAGACATACACAGACACAGGCACTCCTACACATAATCACATACACATACAAAGACACAGAATGACACTCGCAAATAGAAACATAGAAAGAAATACCCTCCACAGTTAGTCACACAGACATGCATATTTATATATGAACACATAAACACTGATATACCCACATATATTCATACAGATATTCATACACAGACACAGACACAGGCACTTACAGAGATATACACATTAAAGACATATACATACTTCACCACTCATGTAAGCAAACATTCCCAGACACACTCTTAGATGCACACAGGCACAGATACATAAGATAGGAATGGGGCAGGAAATACAGTATTAACATACATAGCAATGAAACTTCAGAAGGTTCACAATAAACTGACAAAGTGATTTCAAAACCTGAAAGCTGAATAGATTACGGTGAAGAACACAGTGAAGACCCTCAATCTTGAAATTCCAGCCTTTGGATCTTAGAGAAATTTAATGTGTATTTTTTGTATTTTAACCAGTAAAAACAAACAAACAAACAAAAACAAAACCCAAAAAACAAAAAGCAAAAAAACCAACAATGAAAAAACTAAGCCAGAACACAAAATAAATTACAATGTGCTTGTGCTTGCATATATACATGTACTAACACCACAGAGAATATCTTACAGATCACGCTTTCTTTTCTCTATCAATTTTACTTTTGTTTTAACCATAATTTTAACAAAAAGTCTCTTGAGTATGTGGTTTTCTTCCAGGCATTATTGTTAAACACAAGACTGTACAAACAATGAAAGTTTTTCTGTATTGTCTGCTAAGAACAGAACTTCCATGGCAAAAAGAAATCAGGACAGAAAATGAAGACGCAGTTTCATGAAGTGTAAAACTCTGAATTGATTGCCTGGGAACAGTTTTGAGATGCATCATATTAAATGATGAGGAGCAGTTGCCATGAGTAGACCTTGGGCACTGGATCCAAATCCAGTCCCACAACACCTAGAGGAAGCTCAACTCCCAGGTGCTCTGAAAGCCCAGGAATATAGGATTTCAGAATCCCAGAGGCAGCTGGATTCTGAGTAGTTCTGATATAAACACGATCACAGGAAGGACAGGCTCCAGTCAGACACAGCAAGGGCAGGTAGTCTTTGAGATAATGAGAGGTGAGAGGCAAGCACAAGAACATAAGCAACAGAAACCAAGACTACTTGTCATCATCAGAACCCAGTTCCCCCAACATAGCAAATCCTGGATGCAGCATCACACCAAAAAAAGCAGGATTCAAAATTAAAATCACTTCTCATGATGATGATAGAGGACTTTAAGAAAGATATAAATAACTCCCTCAAAGAAATACAGGAGAACACAGGCAAACAGCTAGAAGCCTTTAAAGAAGAAATACAAAAATTTTTGAAGAATTACAACCAAACAGGTGAAGGAATTGAAAAAAAAAAACTATCCAAGATCTAAAAATGGAAATGGAAACAATAAAGAAATCACAAAGGGATACAACACTGGAGATAGAAAATTTAGAAGAGAGATCAGGAGTCATAGATGCAGGCATCACCACTAGAATACAAGAAATAGAAGAGAAAATCTCAGGTGTAGAAAATACCATAGAAAACATTGAAACAACCATCAAAGAAAATGCAAAATGCAAAAAGCTCCTAACCCAAAACATCCAGGAAATTCAAGACACAATGCAAAGACCAAACCTAAAGATAATAGGTGTAGAAGAGAGTGAAGATTCCTAAAATAAAGGGCAAGTAAATATCTTCAACAAAATTGTAGAAGAAAACTTTCCCAACCTAAAGAAGGAGATGCCCATGAACATACAAGAAGCCTACAGAACTCCAAATAGACTGAACCAGAGAAGAAATTCCCCTGTTACATAATAGTCAAAACACCAAATGCACAAAACAAGGAAAAAATATTAAGAACAGTAAGGGAATAAGGTCAAGTAACATATAAAGGCAGACCTATCACAATTATACCAGACTACTCATCAGAGACTATAAAAGTTAGAAGATCCTGGACTGATGTCATACAGACCCTAAGAGAATACAAATACTAAACCCAGGAAAACAGGTGATTACCATAGATGGAGAAAACAAGATATTCCATGACAAATCCAAATTTACACAATATCTTTCCACAAATCCTGCTCTACAAAGGATGATAGATGAAAAACTGCAAAACAAGGAGGGGACCTACACCCTAGAAAAAAGCAAGTAATCTTTCAACAACCCCCAAAAAAGATAGCCACACAAACATAATTCAAACTCTATCAACAAAAGTAACAGGAAGCAACAATCACTATTCTTTAATATCTCTTAACATCAATGGACTCAGTTCCCCAATAAACAGACATAGACTAACAGAATAGATATGTAAACAGGACCCAGCACTTTACTGAATACAGAAAATGCACCTCAGTGACAAAGACAGACACTACCTCAGAGTAAAAGGCTAGAAAAAAATTTCCAAGTAAATGGTCCCAAGAAACAAACTGGAGTAGCCATTCTACTATTGAATCAAATACGTATCTAAAAAGATAAGGAAGGACACTTCATACTCATCAAAGGAAAAGTCTACCAAGATGAACACTCAGTTCTGAACATGAATGCTCCAAATGCAAAGGCAACCACAATCATAAAAGAAACTTTATTAAGGCTTAATGAACATATTGCACCACAGCTACTAGTAGCGGGAGACTTCAACACCCCAATCTCATCAACGGAAATATTATGGAAACAGAAACTAAACAAAGACACAGTGAAACTAACAGAAATAATGAATGAAATGGATTTAACAGATATTCATAGGACATTTCATCCTAAAACAAAAGAATATACCTTCTCAGCAGCTCATGGTACCTTCGACAAAATTGACCATATAATTGGTTACAAAACAGGTCTCACCAGATACAAGAAGATTGAAATAATCCCATGGATCCTCTCAAATCACCACATACTAAGGCTGGTCTTCAATAACATCAAAAACAACAGAAAGCTCACATACATGTGGGAGATGAACAATGTCCTACTCAATGATAACTTGGTCAATGAAGTAATAAAGAAAGAAATTAAAGACTTTAGAATTTAACAAAAATGAAGGATCAACATATCAAAACTTATGGGACACAATGAAAGCAGTGCTAAGAGAAAAACTCATAGCACTAAGTGCCTCCAAAAAGAAACTGGAGAGAGCATATCCTAGCTGCTTGACAGCACACCTGAAAGCTCTAGAAACAAATACACTCAAGAGGAGTAGGCAGCCAAAAATAATCAGTCAATTTGTAAATACTTTTGGAATAACAATAAACCCAGGATAGCAAAAACTATTCTCAACTGTAGGACAATGAAAGGCAACCTGACTTCTGGTCGAGCACAGGCTGGAAACCTCAGAAGATTCCTGGTGATCCTGAGGGATGGCATCTGTTTTGCCATGCTTACAGACTCCAGGTCCCTAACACAAGGCAGCAACTCTCCATAGATTTTGGTCATTCAGTCAAGTAGGACAACACCCCCTATCTCTTTCACAGGTAGAAGGCAGGACTACATGCCAAGGAGCCTCAAGATCTCCATGATTAATGAGGTTCCTAAAGTTCAGAGGAGCATAGCCAATTAAACATTCCTTCCCAGACCTTTTCCTTGCAAAAGGTATTAAGCCTCAGGCTTTCCCTGAGGAAACTGGGGTATAGTTTCTCATATATTTTCACTATGACAATAAATATCTTAAGACCATAGACTGTTTTCCTTCATCAAAATACACTGTGGGGAACAGTGGAGCAGGTCTTCAACTACAGAGCCACAGCCATCTAACCTCCCACAGAAGAACTCCCTGTGTTCCCAGCTATGGAGACCACAAACCCAAACAAGCAAGCCGAGCCAGCTGTAACCAAGCCAAGTGAGACTCTCATCCCTGTGGGACACAGCCGGAGCACTCTCTCCCTTATTCTCCCCTTCAGGTAAGGGCCAATTCAGCCCATACACCCCAACTTCATTCTCGGACCTTCCACAGCTCTCCAGCAGTGCCTGGGGGGCCCATGAACCCCAGAACCAGCCTGTTCATGGCCACCTTTTGGCCAGGGGACCCCCAAGCCAAGAGCTTCAACTCTCTATGGGACCTCAGACTGGGCTCCCCAACCTGAGCAGAGCAGAGTCCTGCAGCTTCAAATAGCCTGATGCTGGCCCAGCACCTGCATGGGGAGAGCACAGTTCACTTCACGCCTCTGTCTTCCCTGAGAAGCCCTAACCCTGTGGCAAGACAGACAGGAAACACACCTAAACTCAATATTTAACAATAAAAGAACAATATGGGAAATACCTATCCCTGATCTTAAGCTATTACAGGATAATAGTGATAAAAACTGTATGGTATTGGTGTAGAGACAGGCAGGCAGATCAGTGGAATAAAATTGAAGACCCAGAAATGAACCCACACACCTATTGTCACTTGATCTTGGACAAAGGAGCTAAAGCCATCTAGTGGAAAAAAAGACTGCATTTTCAACAAATGGTGCTTGTTCAACTGGTGGTCAGCATGTAGGAGAATGCATATTGATTCATTACTATCTCCATGCACAAATCTCAAGTCCATGTGGATCAAAGACTTCCACATAAAACCAAATACATTGAAATGAATAGAAAAGAAAATGGGGAAGGGCCTTGAACACAGGAGAAAATTTCCTGAACAGAACACCAATGGCTTATGGTCTAAGATCAAGAATAGACAAATAGAATCTCATAAAATTGAAAAGCTTCTGTAAAGCAAAGGACACTGTCAATAGGACAAAACAGCAACCAACAGATTCGGAAAAGACCTTTAGCTATCCTATATCCAATAGAAAGCTACTATATAATATATAGAAAGAACTCAAGAAGTTAGACTCCTGTGGGGAGCCAACAGAAGGTGGCTATCATCCTTGCAGCCATCTTGAGCCATATACCCTGACAAGAGAATTGTTTACAATAGCCTACAACAGCTGAGCACACTTTGATAACATCTTGTTTTAGGTAGCCAGGATTTTCCCTTGGGTGTGTGAGACTTAGAGGAATGGCTTAGAAGTGAGACATAAAAGGCGAGAGGCAGACAGAAGAAATTATTAGGATTAGACATTAGGCACTTAACACTTGGAAGGAGTAACTTTGAACTTGGAGGCACTAGGGATTAGGAACTAGGGACAAGGAACTAGGGACTAGGAAGTCAAGCCTTGGGACTTGGACTAGGAAGAGAGACTGAAGAATAAACGGGATTGAATCACACTCTGTCTGGTCTCCATTCTTCTTGTCCTTCCTCACTCTCTCTCTTGCTGAACCCTGACCTGCCCACTGACCAGAGCAGCCTTGGGGCAGTGAGGGCACTAACAGTTTAGCCCTCCAAGGCTTTTGGCAGTGTGGGTTCCAACATTGATAGAGTCATCCCCGACATTTTTGGCACCCAAGAGTGGGGCAGTGCGAGCTGCAACAGACTCTAGAGAATCAAATTAAAAATTGGATACAGAGCTAAACAAAGAATTATCACTTGATGAATATCGCCAAGAAGCACCTAAGAAATGGTCAACATTCTTAGTCATCAAGAAAATGCAAATCAAAACAACCCTGAGATTCCTCATCATACCAGTCCGAATGGCTAAGAGCAAAAACTTAGCAGACACTGATGAGGACATGGAGAAAAAGGATCACTCCTCCATAGTTGGTGGCATTGCAACTCGGTACAACCACTCTTGAAATTAATCTGGTGTTTCCTCAGAAAATTGGATATAGTATTTCCTGAGGACCCAGCTATACCACTTCTGGGCATATACCTAAAAGATGCCCCAACATAACATGGACACATGCTCCACTATGTTCATAGATGCCTTATTTATAATAGCCAGAAGCTGGACAGAACCCTGTTGACCTTCAACAGAAGAATAGATACAGAAAATATGATACATTTAAACAATGGAGAATTACTCAGTTATAAAAAACAATGATTTCATGGAATTCTTAGACTAATGAATGGAACCTGAAAATATCCTGAGTGACATATTCCAATCACAAAAGAACACACATATTATGCACTCACTGATAAGTGGATATTAACACAAAAGCTCAGAAGACACATGATACAATTCACAGACCACATGAAGCTCAAGGAGGAGGACCAAGGCGTGGATGCTTCTGTCCTTCTTAGAAGGGGGAACAAAATACTCATGGGAGGAAATATGGAGCCAAATTATGGAGTACAGACTGAAGTAAAGGTCATCAGACTGCCCTACCTGAGGATCTATCCCATATACAGTTATCAAACCCAGACACTTGTGGATGTCAAAAGTGCATGCTGACAGGAGCCTAATATTGTCTCCTGAGAGGCTCTGCCAGAGTCTGACAAAGACAGAGGTGAATGCTGGCAGCCAACCATTGGACTGAGCACGGGGTTTCCAATGGAGGAATTAGAAAAAGGACTGCAGGAGATTAAGGTATTTGCAACCCCAGAGGAAGAACAACAATATAAACTAACCAGACCTCCCCAAAGCTTCCAGGGACTAAACCACCAACCAAAATGTACACATGGAGGGACTCATGGCTCCAGCCACATATGTAGCGGAGGATGTCCTTGTTGTGCATCAATGGGAGGAGAGGCACCCTTGGTCCTCTGAAGCCTTGATGCCCTTGTATAGGGGAATGCCAGGTGGATGGGCAGGAGTGTGTGGGTGGGTGGGGAAACACTCTCATATTATAGGGGGAAGGGAGATGGGATAGGGGGATTCAGGTGTAGAACTAGGAAAGGGGATAACATTTGAAATGTAAATGAAAAATATAGAATAAAAAGAAAAAGAATGAAATAAAAGTACAATATATATGTATATAATTGATGAGCATACTGCACAGGAGAGAATGCAGCTCTCTATGTATGATCGGGAGTTCAAATCCAAGAAGAACTAGCCATTATCTAAGTGACTCAAGGAAAGCTACTCTTGTATATCTATTCTTTTGTGACAAGAACATCATTCATAATTACTACCTTGAGTAGTCACTCAGTTTCCCTTTTGTGGTAGTCTATTTTACTAGATATCATAGATAGTGTCATTCAAGGATAGTAATTAGATATTGTCTCACATACAGTCAAGAGATGTCCCAAAGATAACCCTTTATTGGTGGGTAGGTATGTATAGTGGGGAGTAGTTAAAAAGCATTTTAGGAAAAATTATTTTTGATGTAAGTTTGGATAATAAGCTGGTAGTTATCACATTGACAGGACTGGAGGCAGAAGAAGAAAATATTTCCCAATGCAGAGATGAATGTGAGAGGGTGTAGTATGGCTTATGAGGACCTGGGGATTAGCATGGCAGGAAGCAAGGTGCCAAGAGAGACATAGTTTATGTAGTTAAGAATGTATGCACAGTCAGAAGCAGGACATTGTATTTACAGATGACTCTGGAAAATAGCCTTTCTTTTGAGAAAGGACACTCTGGTATCTAAGGTGAATTCAACCTGTATATCAAATACTCAAATCTGGAGAATACATACTGCTCTTACAGATGACCCAAGTTTGTTTGTCAGAAACCACATCTGGTGGGTCAGAAGTACCTATACATCCAGCTTCAAAAGGTCTGATACCCTTCTCTGTGTGTTTTACACCCAGTTTTAAAGTTGTTTTGTCTACAACCACTGTATTAAATAAAAGTACAAATTATATATTGAGTTTTAATGTTGGTCCATCTACACAAATTACTATCAAAATAAAAGTGGTTGTGAGAAAACATGTAAATTAAATAGACTGCTATTCTTGACCCTAAATCTAAGGGCTTGCCATAAAATTCTAATGAAGACGAACCAATATGTTGAGCCAAACCTGAATAAAAATGAAAATCAAAGAGCAACTTCCTAAACAAACAACTGCTCAACCTAGTGCTTCCTAAGGTATAGAGAGCTTCAGGTAAGGTTACCCAACACTGATTAACTTTAGAGAAAATCAAGGCTTCATTTTTGCATAAATTATAATTCAAAGAATTTCTGACTGATTTACTCTGGGAAATGAAAGTAATCAGTATAAAACCACAAAAAAAGCCTTGGCAGCAATTAACCATTTGAGGTAACTCATTTCTCTCTCAAATAATCCTGAGAGGCAAAAGGAAGTAAAACATAAGACTGTTATATATCATGACTTATTTGAAGGTATAAAAAGGACAGTGGTGGAGACTGATAGCCTAAACAAATCATGCCCATAATTCTTAATCTCTGGTTTATAGATTGCATTTATTTATTAGCATCATCAATTTGTATTTTCTACTATTATTCCATTTTATAATCAATTAATAGTTTTGTCTTTGTTGTTTATGGATAAATGAGGAATAAATGTATCTGAATAGAATTAGGGAACATGAATCTGTTTAGTTGAGGCATGAAACTGCTCAAAGACGTCATGTGCCATGAGATTTTGTTCTTTCAGGAATGGCTAAAAGCATTGAGTGGAGTGTCAGGAATGTCAGGTCAGTTCTTTATGCAAGTACTCAGTTTTAAATTGTGTCATGGAAAAAGTATAGGAACACTTTTCAACTTAGTATTGTGTTCTTTAGAATAGCTGGAGATGAACAAAACCATGTGTTGGTGTAGGGAAAGTGAACTTCCTTGTGAAGCCTGCAACTCTGTCAGGAAATATGCAGGAGAACTATAAAACACTTCCCCTTGCATGTGGCTGAGAGGGACATAGTTCTATTCTATCAACACACCTCAAATTATATAGCTTCACCCACCATTTCAACATGCTCAGGAAGTGTGCGATCTCATGTTGTACCCCTACTACAGAAGCACAGAATTTGATCCTATGTTGAAAGGGACCAGTTATCCGACCTTGGCAAATGCCATTAACTTCTTGGGTATCTTTTGCAAAATGGACTCAATTAGACCCTGTATATTATGTCATTATTGCATCATGTTCCAATCATGGTGGCACCAAGGCCTGGTTAGTTACAATAAAGACAGAAGTTGACTGTGGCTGGGGTTCAGCAGCTGTAAGGACAGGGACGTAGTGGGTTCCTGGCAATGCAAGCACTGCTTATTTGGTATCCTTGCCTAAACTGCTATCAGAGTAACTTTGCATCCTTTGTCTCCCTGTGTGAATTAACATGAAAACAACGTGTAAGGAAAAGAACTTCGGGAAAGTCCAAATACACTAAAATTCAATTTCATATCCACTACCTGATGCTACATTTAAAATTCTAAACTTTGTTGCTTTTGTTGAAAGAAGACTGCAATTACAAGATTTAACTATTACTAATCATAAATATTTGGTGGAAATGAATTGATTTAGCTAAATTATTATGATGACCTTGTAAGAAATAAGATCTATGGTAAATATGTTGGCATGAGGTAAAAGGAGAGAAGTCCATGCATGAGGCAAAACTGTTACTAAAGTTGGTGCAGTCAGAGTCAGTGAGGAGCTGAGGATTCAAGTGTTCAGAGGATCATGGGAAGTATCTGGTAGCCATGGAGGAGGGTTGTGGGAAATGGACCAAATGTTGCACAAATATGAAAGAAAACCTGTCTCTTCAGTGTGTTTTGGAAGTATGTGTAATCTAATGGATTAAGAAAATATGACTCCTTTTCAAAACTGAATATGTCAATAAAGGTCACTGTACCACTCAGGATTAAAGTGTCCGTCTCCAACCTGTTAATCTAGATTACATTAACTAGATGGGAACACTGGCATTCAAACAACGAAACTAGAATCATCAATCTCAGCATTGCTTAAGAGCTTGCTTTTGCCTTGTGTTTTATCAAACTGAGACTATATCTGACTATGTAAATATAATCGTTATTAGTGTTAAAACACATCAATACATAGTTAACAAGGGGAATGAGAAAGCATTAATTACGTGTTTTATGGCCGTTTAGACTAAATACTGATAGTATTTGGGTGAAATAGCAAACTCCATCTGAATTTCAAATATCTGTTAGAGAATAATTGAAGATAATTATTGGAATATGAATCCTGATTTTAATTAGATATTACATATAGATGAGGACTTAAGAAACATTAAATATGTATATTTGTTAAAATATAAATGTTAATGGGTCTACATATGCCATTTATATGTATAATTGAACTCAACGAGATAAGCAATAAGACTAGGCATAAACCATGATATCAAGGCTGGACAAGACAACCCTGAGAAAGAAGGAGAATGGTCCTACAAGCAGGCAAAAGATTCAGAGATACCCTATTCTCATTGTTGGTTTCCAAATACCCTAAGCTAAGGAACCACAGCAATTCTGAAGCGGGCCTAGTGCAGACCCATGCAGGCTCCTTGGTTGTTGTATCAGTCTCTGTGAGCCCCCATTAGCCCTGATTTTGTGGGCTGTGATCTCCTGGTGTCTTTGCCACCTCTGGCTTTCTCCATTCCTTTTGAGGAATTCCCAGAGCTCTGCCTAATGTTTAGTTGTTGGGATCTGTTTCTGCTCCCATCAGTTGCTAGAAAAAGCCACTCAGATAATGATTGGGTTAGACGACAAACCTATGAGTACAGTTGAATATCGTATCATTAGGAATCATTTTATTGTATTTTTTTTGGCAGTAATATTTGGTTTTTACCCTCAATCTCTATGCCATTCAGCTTCTGGATCCTGGCTATTTAGGCAGTGTTGGGTATGGATGGGTTCCCTTTTTTTGGTGTGGGCCTCGGGTTAGACCAGTCATTGGTTGATCTGTTCCACAAACTGGGCCTCTATTATCCCAGTGCATCTTTAGGCAAGGCAGTTTGTGACTCGTAGATTTGTGTGCCTGAGTTAGTGTCCTAGTCCCATCACTGTGAGTCTAACTTGGGTATTCACTGAGTCTCACCTGGTTATTAAAGATGGTTGGTTCGGTCTCTATATCTTTCATTATTAGGTTTTCTCATTAGGGTCAACCTCATAGGTTCCAGGAAGTTTCCAGTGCATTAGATTTTCATATTGCCCCGTAAATGCGCAACTATTTTGGTCTTTTCTCCCGGTATGCTTTTGGTACCTCTATCCCTCCACCACCTGATCCCTTCTATTCCCATCCCCAACCATGTGCAGTCCACCCCCCCCCCAAAAAATCTGTGCTGTTTTATCTTCTCAGGAAGATCCATGTGTCCATCCTAAACCTCTCCCTTTTCTTTAGCCTCTTTGTATCTCTGAATTATAGTGTGACCATCCTTATATAACAACTAATATCCACTTATAAGTGAATGTATATCATGTTTGTCTTGTTGGGTCTGGGTTATCTCAGTTGGAATTATTTCAGTTTTCAAAGTTCCATTCATTTGCCTGACAATTTCATGATGTTATTTTTTTTTTTATTTTGTCTCACAGCAAGTTATGCTCCATAGTATAAATACACCACATTTTCTATATCATTTCTTGATTGAGAAATATATAATTTGTTTCCACTTTCTGACTGTTATGAATAAAGCTGTTATGAACATATTTGAGCAAGTATCCCTGTGGTACACTGGGGTATGCAGGCTGAGAATGGAATTAGTGAAACGACACCCTTCACAATAGTCACAAATAATATAAAATACCTTTGTGTGAATCTAACCAAGCAAGTGAAAGACCTGTATTATTTCTTAATTCCTAATGATGATCCTATAAGAATTCCTAAAATTATATTAGTAATTATAAAGCCCTTTATAATATGACTGCTATTAAAGCCCTCTCTGATGGGAAAACCGCAATTAGAACTCCGGCAGTCTTCACATGTCGAGAATTAATTGCTTCTGAGATATAAATCAGTCATGTACCACTTAGGGACACATTTCTAGAGGCTGTAAAACAATCAACCAAAGGTTATAAAAAGGAAAAAACCAATTTATTGTAGGTACAAGAACAGAAGATAAAATATGGAGTGGGTTTATCTATATAAAACTTATGCTAATGTAGTAACAAATGTTATAGTTTTAGACACTCAATGTTAATACCTATACACATCTCTGTTGTGATCTTAATTTATGATTTGAATTTATGTTTAAACTTTTAGTAAACTTTTGTAAAAAACAGAAAGGAGAAGATGCTTGGAAAAAATGATTTTCCTAAAACAGGTACAAGAAACTAGGAATGAGGACATTAAGTGAAGGGGCAGAAGAGAGCCAAATGCAGAATGCACAAAGAGAATTAGAAAGCATAAGAGAGAGATGAAGAGAGACAAAGTAGAACCAGCAGAGAGAACAGAAAGAGCTGACAGGCTTCTCCTTACCATGGGATGGAACAGCTCTTTTCTTAATAGCAAGGCAGGCTTAGTCTTATTAAAGAGTACAATGCCTTTTTTTATATATAGACTTCGGCTTCATTTATTTAGCATATAAAATAAAAAGATAGAAGCAATTTCTCTATGAAATAGATTGGGACTCACTTTTCATCCAGAATGAGTGAATTCTTTCTGTACTGATGATTGGGCTTTTGCTCCATATGCCTATGTAAGTAGGATTGTGTGCGTCTCTGTCTCTCTGTCTCTGTTTCTCTGTCTGTCTGTCTGTCTGTCTGTCTGTCTGTCTCTCTCTCTCTCTCTCTCTCTCTCTCTCTCTCTCTGTGTGTGTGTGTCTGTGTGTGTGTGTCTCTGTCTCTGTCTTTCTGTCTCTCTGTCTCTCTGTCTCTCAAACTCTCTCTGGTTCTCTCTGGTTCTCTCTCTCTCTCTCTCTCTCTCTCTCTCTGTGTGTGTGTGTGTGTGTGTGTGTGTGTGTGTGTGTGTGTGTGTCTGTGTGTGTCTGTGTGTGTCTGTTTGTGTAAATATAAGTACATAGCTGAGACCAAGGAGGAATATGTGTGCATGAATGTGCATATGAATATATGTGAGTTTATGAATATTTGCTTTTGTAAAAGTTTTTCCTGACATTCTTCTCCCTGTTCAATAAAAGTTTGTTGCCCCAAACTTCCCACCTGACAAAATAGAGGAGGGGCTTCTGGGAAACAGAGGAAGGAGACCTAGAAATTAATCCTTTACCTAATTCCCTGTTGTTTAATAAGTGTCAATAGACCCAGAGGCCAGCAGCCTGTCTTCAGAGTAACTTAGAGTCAACATAAGTAAATATTATTGGAAGCAACCTTAATCTCGTAGTCTTGCTCTAGTGATGTTTTCATTTCTACTACCTTCAAGGGATAACCAAAGCTCTGGAACTGGCCTCCAGCAAGGATGAAGTGTTGGGAGTTAATCCTGTGCTGCTATGTATTCAAATGGTAAATACTAGTTTCCCAAGATCCGGTTTCCCCAGAAGAGTGAATTTCCTCTTACCAGTCTTTTTTTTCTGTCTTTCTTTTCCTTCTTTCTTTCTTTCTTTCTTTCTTTCTTTTTTTTCTTTTTTAAAAAAACCTTACTCTCCAATTTAAAGTTAATTGATAAAAGGCTGAAGTGACCGGGCAGTAGAGAAATGTAAGGCCAGACTTGAGAATGAAGTACGAGGTCTCAGGAAAGACCAGGGGGAGAAGGAAAAAGAGAACAAGAGAGGTGGAGACTGCCATGAGAGGAGATGAATCATGAGCCAAGTCAGGGGAAGTAGACACCAAGGTCAGGCAGATGGACCTGGAACAGCCCAGGCAAGATTCAAACAGCAAATAACAAAGGACACATGGCTGGGATGTAAGTTAGAATAAGGCACAACCTGCCAAATTAAGAGTTATAGCTCATAAATAAAACACCAGGATTTTGTGTCTCTTATATGGGCTAGCAAGAATATATAACTTGTTTACAATGAAACCTCCTTGATCATGATGTATCCTTGGATGTGGTTTCCAAGTATTTAATTAAGGATTTGAATTTGATGTATTCTTAGATTTAGTTTTCAAATATTTTATTGAGTATTTTTACATCTATGTTCATAAGAGAAATTGGTCTGTAAATCTCTTTTTTTTATTAAATCTTTTTGTTTTGGTATCAGGGTGGCTATCACTTTATAAAATGAAATTGACAATGTTCCTTCTATTTCAATTTAGTAGAATTATTTGAGGAGTATTGGCATTAACTTCTTTTTGAAATTCTTATAAAATTCTGTGTAAAACTGTATGGCTCTAAACATTCTTATTGCTGTATAAACTTAATTCACTGATTCTACTTCTTAGAGATATATTTTAGGTGTGTATCTAATCTTGACTTAACTTTGGTAAGGTCTGTTTATTGAGAAAATTACTCATTTCTTTTAGATTTTTTCTAATTTTGTAGAACACACGCTTTTGACGTATAACTTAATAATTCTTTAGGTTTCCTCACTGTTGTTTTGTCCCCCTTAATATTTCTGATTTTAATAATTTGGTTATTTCCTCTCTGTCTTCTCACTCATTTGAATAAAGGTTTGTCTACCTTGTCGATTTTCTCAAAGAACCACCTCTTGGTTTAATTAATCCTTTGTGTAGTTCTTTTTGTTTCTATTTTAATGATTTGTCTTGTTGCTTATTTATTTGTTTGCTTTTTCCTGCCATTTACTCCTTTTGATTGAGCTTGTTTTCTTTTGTTTTAGAGCTTTTATAAGTGTTATTAACTTCCTAGTAGGAGATCTCTCCAATTTCTTTATTTAGGCACTTAGTCTAATTTTTCCATTTAACACTACTTTCATTATGTCCCATAAGGTTGGGTATGCTGTGCTAACATATTCACTGAATTCCAGAAAGTATTTTTTTCTGTCTTGAATCAGATACTACAAAAAAAATTTTCAGTAATTCAAATTATATTCTAAGGTTAAGTTTTTGGATAATAAATTTAGGATTATTTAAGAAGAAATCATAAATATATGTATTCTTAAAATTCTCTAAAATATGTAATGAGAGATACTTCATTGATAACCTCTAGAATATTTTCACAGAATTATTAAGGAATCAAAATCATTGACACTAATTTTTGTCACTAATGATTTTGTCACTATTTTTTTTCAGCTCTTGGGTGATAGTGTACTCTTCATGATATAAGGAAGAAATTAAAAAGTAATGACTGTAGTAGTTAACCTTTTTCTAGAAAAATCTTATTTCTGTAATACTAGGAAAGAGAAAATTCTAAATTGTTCAGTTTTTAGTTTTTTTATGTTGGAGACTGCCCTAATTATAAAAACATTATATTGAAGATTAGAAAAATGGCATAATATATAAGTTGTGCAAGCATGAGGAACTAAGTTTGAATCCCATGCACTCACATAGAGGCTCAGCATTGTAGGCTTATATTTAACAAAATGTACTTTAATAAATATATTTTAATGCTTTAGCCTCTGTTATAGCCTACCACCAACCAGAGGTAGTAGAAAGGAAAAGTTAATAGGGCAAAAGAGGATGTGAACCTGTTTAGAAAATGTTCTTTGGGTTGAATCCAATCTGCACTGTTAGGATATCAACAGTTCAGTTTACACAAGTCAACGGTAGTAGCTAGATCTACTCACAAATAACCTTCACAATCAGCAATGGCAGTTTGATCCACAAGAAACCATGAGGCTCTGCCAGTGTGCCTGAGGCTGCAGAAGTGGCAAGAAGCTGCCGGAACACCATGGTATGGTTCTCTCTGTGAACTCGTGACAAATTATGATCAGCAAAGAATGGGAAGGTGAACCTATACTTTACAGCATCGTCCACTGTTGGGCCATGGAAGGGTTGTGGGTTCGGCCATGTCCCCAGAACCCAGGCTCCTGACATGAGGCCTCATCTCCATTCCACCTTTACCATTCAGTCACATACACAGATGGGCGTGATAAACAACCCCCAGGCCCTAAAGAGATTTACATACTAATGAGGTACCTGAAGACCAGAGGGTGGAGCTGACTAAGCATTACTCCCCAGCCCCTCCCCCCTCCCCTTTTCCCCCTCCCTCTCCCTATCTCACTCAGGAATGGCCTGGATTTTGTGGGGTATGAATCCAGATCCATCCACCATCCGCCATGGACTTCCTTGTGTGTTGGGGCCGCACCGTGAGGAACCATGGCGAGGCTTTTAGTTAATGAGCAGCCAGGCCTAACTTACAGCTGGAGGAACCCAGAGCGTTCCCATCTGACTACCCACAATGGCAGGAGGAACCCTGGGTTCCCCAGCCATATTTTTCCCATGGCCCACTGTCTGTTGGATTATATTTATAACCCTTCCAAACATCACTTGTTCTCTCAAGCAATTACTCTAGCAAAACATCACATACTCTTTTTCTAGATGTTTCCCAGAAAAATACCATGTGTCTGTTCTCATCAAAACATCTTCCCATGTGTCTGCTTCAGCAACATCCTTTCATACAGCTTCTAGAAAAATATCACATGACAAGATTGAGTCTCCAAACAAACCAAAAATTTTCACTTCATATCCCTCTTTCTGTTTTTTTTTTAAAAAATATTTTTCTCTAATACGATTAATTTACACACAATAGAAACAAGTATAAGAATCACAAACCTAGAACTTTATACCATACCTTAAACAAACAGCTTATGTACAAAATAATCAAACAATAGTGTAACAAAACAATCTTATATTTCTATCAGTATACAGTAATTAAGGAAAATAGCATTAAGTTTATATCAATATTCAATAACTAATTAAATAAACTTACCACCCTAGATGATAACAACCATAACATATCAAACCAAAACCATACACCCCAATTTAAGGGATTGGGATGGCAGTCTTCTTATATATAATTGCTTCCTGCTGAAGCAGAGGAGAAAAAAAATGCTGTTTGGAGCCCAAAGCGAGAAAAATGGTTACTTTTTAAAAGGCTAGCTGTAGCATGCATTGCCCAGCTTATGCATTATCTAGTCTCAGTGTTGCTTGTCTAGTCTCAGTGTTGTCTGTCCAGTCTTATATGGTGTCTCTCCATTCTCTATGTTGTCTGTCCAGACTATGTACTGTATATTCAGTCTCTGTGTTGCCTGTCTATTCTATGTATCATCTGTCAACTCTCTGCATGATTGATCATTTGAGCTAGTCCTTTTGAAGTTGATTTGCATTCATGTTTTGGAGAAATCAGTAACGGAGACAGTCCGTAACAGTGAGTCACCTGGGCTATTTGCATTGTGAAGACATTCATGTCTCAGCTCATAAGAAGTTTTCCTGTGTCAGATCTAATTTTTATAAGTTTCGGTGGTAACTGTTCATTCATTATATAGATACATAAACATAATCACATTCCCATCTTAAAACCTTTGCAGGTTTCCATTCTAATGTCAACACATCTTTATAGAGTATTGTTTTCCTTTATTCCTCAGTTTTTTGTTTTGTTTGTTTGTTTGGGGTTTTGTTTGTTTGTTTGATAACCCATTGCCTCTCCGTTGCTGTTGTTCCTTTTTCACAAACATTAAGAAAATTTAGTTACAAAGCATTATTTAGTCTGAACCTGGTGATTTTCACTCACTGTTTTTGTTTAATAAGCATCCCTTTTAAAATAATATTGGCTCTTTCTAAAACTGCTTGTCATGTGGGATTGTGTGGAAAACCAGTAACATGCTTTATATTGCAATATGCAAAGAATTGCTTCATCTTATTGGATACATCTATGAAAGGGTTGCCAGTTTTGTGTGCAGATATCCCCGTAATTGACACTATTTCCAACAAATGTGTATTTACATAATCAGCCTTTTCAGAACTTAAAATAGTTGTTCATTGAAATTCTGAGTACATGTCAATGGTATGGTGTATATACCTTTGCTTTTCAAATTCTTCAAAATAGAAAATATCCATCTTCCAGATGTCATTTCTTTTGGTACCCCTATAGTTACTATCAACGGGCAACAGAGTCTGGATGTAGAGAGAAAACATAGAACAATTTTAATTATTTCTTTGACTTATCTCCAAGTGATGGAAATTTTTTTCTTTAAAAGCTTCTCATTAATATGAAGTTTCTAAAGAGATTTTGAGGCTTCTAACTCATTTCATATTAGCAACTGGCCAATTTCCTCATTTCCTTGAGATGATTGATCAGGCCAACTTGTATGATCTAAATATGAGTAATATATAATGGATAATTTCTACTTCTGGTGACTTCTATCAATTGTATGAATAACAAAGTTAATTCTGTGTTATCAGGTACAAAATCGGCAGTGTCTATATGCAAAACAACTCTTTTGCATATAGAGGATCAGTAATTATGTTAAGAGATTCAGGATAATCTAATAATACAATAAGGATTGCTTACAATTCTGATGTTGGAATTGATGTATATGGACTTTTGATGACCTTGCTTATTTTATCTGACTTATAACCTGCCATCCTTATTTTGTTTGCATCAGTATAAAATTTTGGTGCCTCAGGAATTGATGTTTTCTTTACAATATATGGAAGAATCCAATTTGTTATTTTTTATGCACACTATATATTTGCTTCTCAGATGTTTGCTATTAACTTCATCCAAGTAGTTACTACAATTTTTTCCAATCTTCATTGATCATTCATAAAGACATAATCTCTTAAACTCATAATGACATAATCCTAATAGATACTACAAGAATCCTAAGAGATACTACAGATTTTGCCAGATCTATTCCTGACAGTTGATGTAATCTTATCCCACCTTTTATAATTAATAAATAAATCTTTTCTATATATGTCTTCAATTTTTTGCTCAGTTTATGACCTGAGAAATTCCATTCAATAATACTATCTTTCCTTTCACAATGAGCCTAGTAGAAGAATGAGCTGAAAGTAAAATGACCCAAGTACAAACAAGTTTAGGATCAAGTTGAACCATATAAGCCTCTTGCAGTCTTTGTTTTACAAAATTTAGCTCTTTTTCTGCTTCAGCTGTTAGATATCTCGGACTGTTTAAAATTTTATCTCCTTGTAATGTTTGAAACAAGTCACTGAACTCATATGTATTTAATCCAACTGTAGAATTCTTCCAGTTACTATCACCAATTAATTTTTGCAAATGGTTAAGAGTTTGCAATTGGTCCTTACAGATCTGTACATTTTGTGGCCTGATTTTTGTTGACTGATTTTATAATACAAATAACTAAGATAATCTTCTTTTTATATTTTTACTGGAGTCATCTCTAACTCCCTGCATGGGAGAATTCTTTGTATATCTTAAACATATTCTCTAAAAATATCTTTGTCAGAATCAGCCAAAAAAGCCACACCATTATATGGATTACAATTCATATAATGGCAAATGGCAGATTTAGGTAATTGTCACTTACTATTTGTAATGGTTGTTGCTCAAAATAAGGACCTAATGTTGAACTATTTATCGTTCTCTCTGGAAGTATATTCTAATGGTATCAATTCATTAGACCATAATTGTTCAGAGTAGGTACTGTGAAAATGAACCTTTCCCTATCTTGGATATGCAAGGGTATTGTGAAAAAACAATCTTTCAAATCAATTTTTATTATAGGCCACAATATCAGTAACAAGATGGTAAAGAAAGTTCAGGCTGTAGAGGCTATCTTACCTTATTAACTGCTCTTAAATATGGTTTCACTCTCCATTGTCCTGATTTCTTTCTTTCTTTCTTTTTTTTTTTTTTTTTCAACAAACACGGGAATTTCACGGACTGGTAGACTCTTCTGTATGTTGAGCCTCCAGCTGGGCTAGTACCAGTTGTTCAAGGCTTATAACTTTTCTTTTGTTATGGGCCACTTCTCTGGGCATACATGTCTGATTGATAACCATTTCAGGGGCAAGACTGTGGGTATGGCAGCTGTGCCCTCTTACAAATTTGAACAAAAATATCCCTGTGATATATTTTTTTTTTTTTGGATAATGGGCACAGCTGTTGGTTGTTGTTGCTCACCTATATCAAAACCTTCCCTAAGACCGTATAAGACTATATAACCACTGATTTCATCACTTGCTGCCCCTGGAATTTCAGGAATATTAATTTGAGTACCTCATTGTTGTAAAAGATCTCTTTCCCATAAGTTTGTGAGTATGCGAGCCACATAAGATCTCAACTTCTCTGTTTGCCCTTCTGGTCCCAGACAAGTAATTCATCAGACACTTTATCTTACTCACAATTTACTAGTTTCTATAAATTGCATGTAAATCTGCTGAAATTGCCAATCTGGATTTCAAGACTTTTGAGAAATTTCACTAACATCAGCTCCTATAGCCACCAAACCTTTTATATCAACACTGCTCATTTGTACCACTAATTTTGGCCTCTGATCATTAACAATTAATTGTTTAACAGACCACACATTTTCCAGTACTTAAGGAAGCCCCTGTCATTTCTACTAGAGCAGCCTTGTCATGTGTGTAAGAAAACAACAACAGTTGAATAACTTTATCACCTGCATCAATTTGCAACTCTTTTTTTCATATATGCCATAATTTTTGTTTCTTCCTTGCTATCCTCACATACTACACCCGGATGCACAATGAACCCTTGAAAAGTTAATCCACTTCTTCCCAAGATTATTCCCATTGTCACTGAAGGTAAAGGACTATAAACACCAGTGGTGAAATGCAACTTTTGAGGATAATATAAGAAGGGGATCTGTGGCTAGCTCCAAAGCTTCACTTCCTTTTGTAGCGTGCATAAGATTAGAAATATCCAGTTTTTATTTTCTTGCTGGCTTGGTACCACTGGCCCTACCAAAGGAAGACAGCTCATAGTGTTTGCTGAGGACCATGGACTAAGAGGCCCTTCACTTCATTTCCCAATGGCAAAAGTTTACCTTGTATTTCTCTCTTGGACTGACAACTCTTAGACCAATTTTTTGCCATTTCCACAGTGGCTACAATACCCTGAAAGCCTTTATGGCTTCTAGCAACAAGAACCTGCTTTTTTCAAGTATCATAAGCTCTAGAGGTTTTGATCTCTGCAATTTTGAGCTCTGAATCCTCTAGCCTTACAATTTCTCTGGAAATGATCAAACACCACAATTAAAGAATTGAGCATTTTGAATCCTTAAATTTCTGGCTACAGTTTGACCTATCATATTGGCATTATTCTCCTGAGAATTAATACCAGTTTTCTCCCTTATCCATTTGTCTATCTGGAATCATTATGCTTTTAATGTTGTTATTACTCTCCTACCTTCAGTATTTGCATTTTGAAATGCCAATATTTCTATCAATGTTTGGTTTCCGGGTCTGATATGGCACTATTTACAGCTGAACCCAACTTCTGTATTAATTCTGTACAGGCTTCTGCAGAACACTGTATAATCTTATGATCTGAGGGGATTTCTTCCCAAGCTTCTCAATCATCTCAAGCTCTTTAAGCCAAACCACAACATTGTTCAACTATGCCATCATCAGATTGAATTATCAGCAGAATGCTCTGTACCAAGCATCTTGTCTTTAGTAACATTTCTAGACTTTGGCAAATTACATTTGCTCTAATTTTGTGGCTTTGCACCTCCATCATGACAACTATTATAATTGCTGTCCAGTTTCTAGTTCAGAGGACATCAATTGCTTCTAGTCTTGAGGGATAACTCTATGCTGTATAGTTCAGGTATTTAACATTTGTTTAACAAATGGAGAATGCAAACCATAAAACCACAAATGGAAACTGCAAACTATCCAATACTATTGTATTTATCATGAGATTTATCACGGTGTCTTACTTAAATGATTCAATCTTCCTTCTAGCTCACCACGTACCAGCAGTAGGGAAAAGGAAAGGTTAATATGATAAAAGTGAATGTGGACCAGATTAGAAATAGTTCACTGGGCTAATTCTGATCTCTGTTGTCAGCACATCAGCAGTGCGGTTCACATGAATCAATAGCAGTAACTTGATACACTCACAAACACCATTCATGAATCAGCAATGGCAATTTGATCCAGAAGAAACCATGAGACTCTGCCAATCAGTCTGAATCTGCAAAGATGGAAAGAGGCTGTTGGAACACCACCAGAAGTTTTTTGGTGCATTTCTTTCTACAAACTCATGACAGACAATGATCAGGAAAGAGTAGCAAAGCAAACCAATACAAGGCAGGGAAGTCAGCCAAGACCAGCCTCAGCAAATCCCAATGAAGGCCAAAAACAGGTGACAAGGCAAACCAATACCACACAGAGTAGTTCACTGTCCGTTGGGTTATATCTTAGCTAGGGTTTTACTGGTGTGAACAGACACTATGACCAAGGCATTTCTTAATGAAATATTATTTATTTAAGACTGGCTTACAG
The DNA here is from genome assembly GCA_030674055.1 of Rhabdomys pumilio. Lineage (NCBI taxonomy): Eukaryota > Metazoa > Chordata > Mammalia > Rodentia > Muridae > Rhabdomys > Rhabdomys pumilio. Next base: position 160,531,827 of record JANHMN010000001.1, read on the forward strand.
GTTCAAAGGTTCAGTCCATTGTTATAAAGGAAGGAACATGGCACTGTTCAGGCAGGCATGGTATAGGAGGATCTGAGAGTTTTACATCTTCATATGAAGGCTGCTAGAAGAATCACTCCAGGCAGCTAGGATGAGGGTCTTAAAGTCCACACCCACAGTGACACACCTAGTCAAACAAGGCCACACCTACTCCAACAGAGCCACACCTTCTAATAGTGCCACTCCTTGGGCCAGGTATATACAAACTATCACACAGGGGTAACTCAATTATCCTACCACCACTCCTCCATCTCCATCAGACTCCTGAAACATATAGGTAAGCTAAGCTTTTCCCAAACCCATTTTCCTTCTTTCTGATCCCTCTGTTTTAAGCCAAGTTGTGCTGAGCAACCTGCTATTCCAGGGGTATCTCCATTCTCCTACTGCCTCTCCCTCCACTTTGATCAGAAATTTGACTTTTTAACCATACAGGCCAGTTTCCCTTCCCCTACCCATCTTTCCTCCTTGCTAAGCCACCTGGGCCAAGCTAAACTGCCGTGAGCAGTCTGCTATCCCAGTGCAGCATGGATAGGTAGTGCAAGGAGCAGGCCCTTGACAGATTGACTCCATCTTGTAATAGGAAAGAAAACAAGTTTTGAAGTGAAGTTGTTTTGAAGTGCTGTGATAACCAGAAGTTATTTTGAAACCTTATGAATCAAAATATTTGTGCACAAAACAAGTTATTTTGAATAAGTGTGATAACCAACTGTAATGGAGTTAGAGCACTGCGATAACCAGTCGCGAATGGTTATTGGCGCACACGTCAGCCGTAACTTCAAATAGGGAATAAAAAGAGGAGCCCAACTGGAGCACAACATCACACATTGGTAGCCATGACTGCCTAATGTGATCCTCTGACCACGCCCCCTCAACACCCAACGCCTCCTCCTTCGCGGTCAAGCACCCTACGAGGTCAAAATAGCTGGAAGCAGCACCCCTCGACCACCTTCCAGGACTCCGGACCTGAACCCAAAACCATCATAAGGACTCAGGTTGTTTAACCCATGAATGAATGAAGTACTTATTGCTATGCATATTTCTTTGGTAATTAGCAATTTATTTGTGTTTGATAAAGACAATGCATGGAATGAACAAGAAATGTGGCAATACCTTGTTGTAGCAATAGCCTTAGCATTAGTGATAATATATTGTTTTCTGTGCAACATTAAAGAGCAATTGAATGTTAAACCCTGGCGTACTCTCTTCGCTCTCATGGAGCTGATAATCTCATGGTCATTCCAGCATACAATCCCTGAGCAGAGAAGGATCTGTTGTTCCTCTCCCCTCGAGGATACTACAACCTCGCAGTGACCTGCTCGCCACAGGTAGAATGAAAATGGTGATAGTGACCATCTTACCAATCTACAGATTTACTGTAATCCTCATTAAAATTTCAATACAATTATTATTGTCCTAGAAAGAGCAAGTCTCAACTTCATATGGAAAAAAAAAAAAAAAAAAAAAACAGGAGAGCCAAAACAATCCTGAACAATAAAAGCATTTGGAGAGAATTATCATCCTTGACCTAAGCTGTACTACAGGGCAATAGTGATAGAAAATTGCATGGTACTGGTACAGAAACAGAAATGTTGATCAATGGAATTGAGCCAAAGATCCAAACATAAACTCACACACTCATGGACTCTTGATATAGAATCCAAAACCATACAATGCAAAAAAGTTAAAACATATTCAACAAATGGTGCTGGACAAACAGGATGTCTCTCTAGGTAGAAGAATGAAAATAGATCCATACTTATGAACCTGAACAAAACTCAGGCCAAGTGGATCAAGAACTTCAACATCAAACTGGACACACTAAATCTTATAGAAGCCAAAGTGGGAAGTACCTTGAACACACTGGTACAAGAAACAGGTTCCTAAATAGAACACCAATAGCTCAGGCTCTAAGATCAACTGTTGATATATAGGATCTCATAAAACTGCAAAACTTTTGTAAGGTAAAGGATTCTGTCTATACGACAAATCGACAACCTACAGGTTGGGAAAGGATTTTCATCAACCTTACATCTGACAGAGGGCTAATATCCAAAATTTACAAAAAGCTCAAGAAGTTAAACACCAACATCCCAAATAACCCAACTAAAATTGAGACACAGAACTAAACAGAATTCTCAACAGAGGAATCTTGAATGGCCAAGAAGCACTTAAAGAAATGTTTAAAGTCCTTAGTCATCAGGGAAATGCAAACCAAAATTATGCTGGGGTCTAGAGGGAGGTGCTGATTCTCTAATTGGTTCCTGATTGTGTCAACAAAGAAGGTGGAAGCCAATTGCTGGGCAAAGGGTAAAAATAGGACTTCCAGGTTACAGGAGAAAAACAAGATGTGAAGAAAGGGATGGGGTTTTCTGGTCAGACTTTGGAATGAGAAGAAAGCAGCAATCATGAAAGATTTTGGGGAAATTAGAACCGACAGTCTCCGCACGGGTGGTTAACCAAGGAGATCAGTGGAGGCTGATTGATATAGATTAGCTGATAAGATTAAGACAGGAGATTCTAAGCCCAACAACTGTGCTATTTGTCAAGTTTTAAATTAAAAAAGAAAGCTGTCTGAATGTTTTCTTCCATGGAGCAAAGACGGGCAGAGATAGAGGGGCTGGGAGCATGATTGCAGCTTCTGGCATAGGCACTAGCTGGCCTTTGGTGGAGCTAAGCTGGGAGGAGTAGGCAGTTCAGAGTGGGACCAGTGGCAGCTGATCTTGGAGCTAAGCCAGGAGTGTGGGCTGCAGTCCCACGAAAGGAGGTAGTATGTTTTTAAATATTAGATGCAACACTGAGGTTCTATCTTACACCCATCAGAATGGCCAACATAAAAAACTTAAGAGACAGTACATGCTGGAGAGAATATGGAGCAAGGGGAACACTTCTTCATTGCTGGTGTGAGTGAAAACTTGTACAACCATTTTGGAAATCAATTTGGCAGTTTCACAGACAACTAGAAATACCCTACCTTAATACCCAGCTATAACACTCCTGGGCAAATACTCAAAAGATGTTTCCACATACCACAAGGATACATGTGCATAGTAGATTTATTTATAAAAGCCAGAAACTGGAAATAACCTAGATGTCCCTCAAATGAAGAACAGATAATGGTACATCTACACAGTGGAATACAATTCAGCTATTAGTAACAAAGACATGAATTTTGCAGGCACATGGATGGAACTTGAGTGTATAATCCTGAATAAGGTAACCCAGTGCCAAAAAGACATGCATGGTATAGTCTCAATTATAAGTGGATATTTATTACCCATAAAATACAAGTTTCATGTTATACCCCATAGGACCAAAGAAGCTAAACAAACAAACAAACAAACAAACAAAAAACAGGCAATCCTCTGTTACATACATAGTAGGAGCCATAGATTGGATCAAAAATTCTTTACTTGGTAGTTCAGTCCTGGGGATTTCTGAAGGTTCTGATCAGTTGATATTATTTTTTCTTCCTATGGGGTTGCAGTCCCCTTAGCTCCATCAGTTCTTCCTGTAACTAATCCACTGTGGTCTGTAGGCTCAGTCCAATGGTTGACTGTGAGTATCTGCATCTGTCTTAGTCAGGTGCTAGCAGAGCCTCTCAAAGGATAGCCATACTGTGTTCCTGTCTGCATGCACACCTTGTCATCAGCAATAGTGTCAAGGTTTAGTTTCTACAGATAGTATGGGTCCCAAGGTGATGCCATCTCTGAATGATCTTTTCTTCAGTCTCTGCTTCATTTTTGTCCCTGCGTTTCCTTTAGACAGGAACAATTGTGGGTTAAAAATATTGAAATGGGTGGGTGGCCTGAAACCTCAACTGGCAGCATATTTATCTACTGGAGGTGGACTCTTTAGGTTCTATCTTCCTGTTGTTGGGCACTTCAGTTAATGTCATCTGTTGGGGACTGGAGGCCCCTAGGCTGCCGGGGTCAGCCAAAGGAGAGATGGCTTCCCAGAAAAGGCTCAACCTTCACAGTTCCAGTAATGTCCCAGCCCGACCTCAGAACGTTCCGATGATGAAGATAAGCAACAGCCGTGAGCCATAGATAACTGGACTAAGGACACTGGGCGGGGATGGGTGTTTTTACTTCCCTGTTTTAATTTTTGCTTATATACTGCAAGCCTTGCCTCTAGTAAATGAGACCTTGACATCAGCTAGACTGACTCTGTCGTTCTTCGCCACTTGGTCTCCTTTCTCTCTCCTACCCGTGTCTCTTTCAGGTGGTGGCTACTCAGGGACCCTGTAATAATTTTGCCTGCTGGACGGGACAGTCATCCCCATTGGGTGCTGAGGTCATTTCACATACCTCACATCTGGAACTTTTTAGTAGTTATGCCAACCTGCTCCCCCAACCTCCCGCCAACTGCTATATACTTCCCTTCATTCTCCTGGCCCTCTGGACTTCTTTTCTGTATGAAAATAAGATGAAGAACATACAGAAAAATGGAAAAACCTGTACGTGTCCATTGAAAAGACTGAAATTGTGACAGTAGCCTATACGTGATTCTGCCCACCATTTTTCCTCCTCCTCCCGTATCCGACCCAAGTGCCTCCTTTCCTCTGCCTCCCATAATTTTTTGTTTTGCCTGAAAAGTTAGTGATATCCTTATTTTTAATAGCCAAGTACTATTCAGTCATATAAATGTACCACATTTTTTGTATCCATTCATTCATGGAGGGACATCTTGGTTGTTTCCAGCTTCCGGCTATTATAAATAAGGCTTCTATATACACAGTGGAGCACACATCCTTGTGATATGGTGGAGTACCTTTTGAGTACAAGCCCAGGAGTGGTATAGCTGGGTCTTCAGATGGAAATATTTCCAGTTTTCTGAGGAACTGCCAGATTGATTTCAAAAGTGGTTGTACCAGCTTGCAATCTCATCAGAAACGGAGGAGTGTTCTTCTTTCTCTACATCCTCATCAACATTTGCTTTCACCTGAGTTTTTGATCTCAGCCATTCTGATTGACATGAGGTAGAATCTCAAGGTAGTTTTGATCTGTATTTTCTTGATGATTAAGGATGTTGAACATTTCCTTAGATGCATTTTTAATCATTCGAGATTCTCCAGTTGAGAATTCTTTGCTTAGATCTGTAGTTCATTTTTACATTGGGTTATTTGTTTTTCTAGAGTCCAACTCTTTGAATTCTATATGACTTTTGGATATTAGCCCTCTATCAGTCATAGTATTGTTAAAGGTTTTTTCCTAATCTGTCAGTTGTCATTTTGTCCTATTGACAGTGTCCCTTGCCTTACAGAAGATTTTCAGTTTCATGAAGTCCCATTTATCAATTGATGTTATTAGAGCCTGAGCTACTAGTGCTCTGTTCAAGAAATTTTCCCCTGTGCCCATGTGTTCAAGGCTTTTCCCCATTTTCTTTTCAATTAAACTCAGTGTATTGGATTTTATGTGGAGGTCTTTGATCCACTTGGATTTCAGCTTTGTACAAGGAGATAAGAGTGGATCGATTTTCATTCTTCTACATGCTGACCACCAGTTGAACAAGCACCATTTGTTAAAAATGATGTCTTTTTCCCACTGGATGGTTTTATCTTCTTTATCAAAGATCAAGTGACTATATGAATGTGGGTTAATTTCTGAGTTTTCAGTTCCATTCCTTTGCTCTACCTTTATGTCACTAATACCATGAAGTTTTTAATCACTATTACTCTGTGGTACAGCTTGAGGTCAGGGACGGTGATTTCCCAGATATTATTTTATTGTTGAGCATATTTTTTGCTATCCTGGGTTTTTGTTGTTCCAAAGGATTTTGAGAATTGCTTTTTCTAACTCTAAGAAGAACTGACTTGGAATTTTGTTAGAAATTGCATTGAATCTGTAGATTGCTTTCAGCAAGATGGCCATTTTTACTATATTAATTCTGATCCATGAGCCTCGGAGATCTTTCCATCTTCTGACATCTTCTATGATTTTGTTCTTCAGAGACCCAAAGTTCTTGTTGTACAGATCCCTCACTTGTTTGGTTAGTCACACCAAAGTATTTTATATTACTCATGACTATTGTCAAGGTTGTTGTTTCCATAATTTCTTTCTCTGCCGATTTATCCTTTGTGTAGAGAGAGGCTACTGATTTGTTTGAGTTAGTTTTGTATCCAGCCACTTTGCTGAAGTTGTTTATCAGGTGCCAGAGTTCTCTAGTTGAATTTTTGGGATCACTTATATATACTATATCATCTGCAAACAGTGATACTTTGACTTCTCCTTTTCCTATTTATATTGCTTTGACCTTTTTGTTGTCTAATTGCTCTAGTTTGAACTTCAAGTAGTACGTTAAATAAATATGGAGAGAGTAGGCAGCCTTGTCTTTTTCCTGACTTTACTGGGATTGTTTCAAGTTTCTCTCCATTTAATTTGATATTGGCTATTGGTTTGCTGTAAATTCCCCTTATTATGTTTAGGTATGTGCCTTGAATTTCTGATTTTTCCAAGACTTTTAATAGAGTGGTGTTTTATTTTGTCACAGGTATTTTCAGCATCTAATGAGATGATCATGTAATTTTTTTCCTTTGAGTTTGTTTATATAATGTATTGTGTTGATGGATTTTTATATATTGAACAAGTCCTGCATTCCTGGCATGAAGCCTACTTGATCTTGGTGAATGCTTGTTTTGATGTGTTCTCGGATTCAAGTTTGCAAGAATTTTATTGAGTATTTTTGCCTTGATATTCATAAGTGAAATTATTCTGAAGTCCTCCTTTGTTGGATCTTTGTGGAATGTAAGTATCAGCATAATAGTGGCTTTATAGAAAAAATAGGTAGTGTTCCTTCTGTTTCTATTTTTTGTAGTAGTTTGAGGAGTATTCACATTAAGTCTTCTTGGAGGGTCTGATAGGATTCTGCACGAAAACCACCCAGTCTCAGACTTGTTTTGTTTGGGAGACTTTTTAGGATCACTCCTATATTCTTAGGCTAGAATTATGTAACTGTCTAGATAGTTTAACCGCTCCTGATTTAAGTTTCACATTTGGTGTCTGTCTAGATAGTCATCCATCTCATCCAGACTTTCCAGTTTTGTTGACTATGACATTTTGTAGGATCTGATGATTTTTTTGAATTTTCTCAGTTTCTGTTGTTCTGTCTTTTTTTTTTTTTCATTTTTGATTTTGTTAATTTTAATATTGTCTCTATACCCATTAGTCAGTTTGGCTCAGAGTTTATCTATTTTGTTGATTTTCTTAAAGAACCAGCTCTTAGTTTTGTTGATTCTTTGTATAATTCTCTTTGTTTCTACTTGGTTGATTTCGGACCAGAGTTTGATTATTTTCTGCCATCTCTTCCTCTTGGATGTGTTTGCTTCTTTTTACTCTAGAGCTTTCAAGTGTGTTCTTGTTTTTTTGTTTTTGTTTTTGTTTTTTGTTTTTTTTTTGTTGTTGTTGTTTTAATTTATTTTTTTCTAATATTTTCTTTTCTTTTCTTTTTATTATTTTATTTATTTACAATTCAGTTGTCTCCTGCTCTCATGGTTTCCCCTCCCACAGTACCTCATTCCATTCCTGCTCCACCCTGTCTCCAAGAGGAAACCCCCCGCACCCCTTGCAGCAAGTCTCCCCACTCCCTGGGTCTTCAAGTCTCTCCAGGATTAGGTACTTCTTCTCCCACTGAGGTCAAACCAGGCTGACCTCTGCTATTTATGTGTTGGGAGCCTTGGACCAGTTCTTATATGCTGCCTGCTTGGTGACACAGTGTCTGAGAGCTGCCGGGGGTCCTTGATAGTTGAAAATGCTAGTCCTTTTATGGGGTTGCCCTCCCCTTTAGCTCCTTCAATCCTTCTTATAATTCAACCATAGAGGTCCCAGACATCAGTCTAATTGTTGGGTGTAAACTAATCATCTGTGTCTGTCTAAGTTAGCTGCTACTCGGGCCTTTCAGAGGACAGCCATGCTAGATTCATGTCTGTAGGCACACTATAGCATCAGTAATAGTGTCAGGCCTTGGTGCCCCTCATGAGATGGATCCCAGTCACTGGACTACCTTTCTTTCAGTCTTATCTCCATTTTTGACCCTTCAGTTCTTTTAGACAGGAACAATTCTGGGTCAGAAATTTTGACTATGGGATGATAACCCTGTCTCTCCATGTGAGACTATATCTGCTGAAGGTGGACTCTTTGAGTTCCCTCTCCTCATTGGGTGTTTGGTGGAGGTCATCTTCACTGAGTCCTGAAAGTCTCTCTCCTCCAAGGTCTCTGGTACTTTCTAGAGGTTGCCCCCACCTTCTACAACATGAGGCTGCATATTTCTATTCATTTTGCTGGTCCTCTGGGCTTTTCTCTTGTCTCTTCACCCCATGACTGATCTTATTTTCTCTTTCCCCTCCACCCCCACCCCCACCCAAATCCCTCCCTCCCTCCTTCTGCCTCCCATAATTATTCTCTTCCCCCTGCTAAGAGGGTTAGAAACATCCTCTCTTAGAACTTTCTTCTTGTTAAACTCCTTAGGCAAATGGATGAAACTAGGCATTATCATCCTGAGTGAGATAGCCCAATCACAAAACAAAACACATGGTATGCACTCACTGATAAGTAAATATTAACCCCAAAGCTCACAATATCCAAGATTTACCTCACAGACCACATGAGGCTTATGAAGAAGAAAGATCAAAGTGTGGGTGCTTTGGTCCTTAGAAGGAGTATCAAAATATGCATGGGAGCAAATATGGAGACAAAGTGTGGGACAGAAACTGAAGGAGAGGCCTTCTGGAGACTGCCCCACCTGGGTATCCATCCCATGTGCAGTCACCAAAGGCAGAAGCTGATGTGGATTCCAGGCAGTGCATGTGGCCAGGAGCGTGATATACCTGTCTCTTTAGAGACTCTGCCAGAGCCTGACATATACAGAGGCAGATGCTCACAGCTAACCATTGAACTGATCATGGGGTTTTCAATGGAGGAGTTAGAAAGAAGAATGAAGGAGCTGAAGGGGTTTGTTGTCCCATGGAGAGAGCAACAATTCCAACCAATCAGAGCTCCCAGGGTCTAAACCACCTTCCTGGGAGCTGAATATGTAGGGAAGGACGGCCTTGTTGGCATAGGTGGGAGAGCAGGTTCTTCATCTCCTGAAGGCTTGATACTCCAGTTTGGAGGAAATCAAGGGTGGGAAGATATGAGTGGGTGGATGGATGGGGGAACATCCTCATAGAAACAGAAGGGAGGTAAGATGGAATAGGGGGCTTCTGGAGGGAAAGAGGGAAAGAGGATAACATTTGAAATGTAAATAAAATATCCAATAATAATTAATTTTAAAATGGGGTACGGAGCTAAACAGAGAATTAACAACAGAAGAATCTTGAATGGCTGAGAAGCACTTAAAGAAATGTTCAAAGTTGTTAATCATCAGGGAAACGCAAATCAAAATGACTCTGAGATTCCATCTTACACTAATCAGAATGGCTAAGATTAAAAACTCAAGCAATAACAGATGCTGGCAAGGATGTAGACAAAGAGGAACACTCCCTCATTGCTAGTGGGACTGCAAACTGGTCCAACCACTCTGTAAATCAGGCTGATGGTTTCTCAGAAAATTGGAAATACATCTACCTGAAGACCCAGCTATACCACTCTTGAGTAAATACCCAAAAGATGCTCTCCAGTATACCACAAGGACATGTTCTCTACGATGTTTGTAGGGCCTTATTTGTAATAGCCAGAGGCTGGAAATAATCCTGATGTCCCCCAACCAAAGAATGGATACAGAAAATGTAGTTCATTGACACAATGGAATACAATTCAGCTATTAGGAATGAGAGCATCATGAATTTTGCAGGTAAATGGATGGAATCAAAAATATGATTCTGAGAGAGGTAACTCAGGCCCAAAAGTGCAATCAAGGTATATATTCACTAATAAGTGGGTATTATCCAAAAATTACAGAATACCTAGTATACAACTCAAGTGTGTTCTTGAGTTCCTACTGTAGGATCTCTCCAATTTTTTATGAAGTCACTTAGTGCTATGAATTTTCCTTTTAGCCATTCTTTCATTGTTTCATATAAGTTTGGACATGCTGTGTCTTCATTTTCATTGAAAACTAGAAGGTCTTTAATTTCTTTATTTCTTCCCTGAACAAGTTATCATTGAGTAGAGAGTTTTTCAGTTTCCATGAGTATATGGGCTTTCTGTTGTTTTTTTGTTTTTTATTGAAGACCAGCACTAGTCCATGGTGATATGATAGAATGGATGGTATTATTTCAATCTTCTTGTATCTGCTTGTTTCAATTCAATTGTATGGTCAATTTTTGAGAAGGTACCAGGAGGTGCTGAGATGTAGGTATATTGTTTACTTTTAGGATGAAATGTCCTGTAGATATCTGTTGAATCCATTCATTTCATCACTTCTGTTAATTTCACTGTGTCTCTGTTTAGTTTGTTTCCCTTACCTATCCATTGGTGAGCGTGGAGTATTGAAGTCTCCCAATATTATCGCGTGAAGTTCATTTGATTTGAACTTTAGTAACATTTGAGCTTTCTTTTACAAATGTGGGCCTTGAATTTGGGCCATATATGTTCAAGATGGAGAGTTCATCTTGGTGAATTTTTCCTTTGATTAATATGAAGCGTTCTTCTTCATCTCTTTTAATAAATTTTGTTTGAAAGTCCATTTTATTAGTTATTAGAATGGCTACTCTGAGGTAGTGTCTGTTTTTGTCACTGAAGTGTGTTTCCTGTATGCAGCAAAAATGCTGGGCTCTGTTCACATATCCAGTCTGTTGGCCTATGTCTTTTTTATTGGGAAATTGAGTCCATTGATGTTCAAAAATATTAAAGACCAATAATTTTTGTTTCCTGTTGTTTTTTTGTTCCTAGAGGTAGTATTGTGTGGCTCTCTTCTTTTCGGTTTATTGTGAGATGATTAATTTCTTGATTTTTCTTTGGTGGAGTTTCCCTCCTTGTGTTGAGTTTTTTTTCTAGTATCCTATGTTGGGCTGGATTAATGGAGAAATATTGTTTAAATTTGGTTTTGGCATAAAGTATCTTGGTTTCTCCATCTATGGTGATTGAGAATTTTGCTATTTGTAGTAACCTGACTTGCATTTGGGTCATCTTAGAATCTGCATGACATCTGTACATAATCTTCTTGATTTTAGACTCTCTGTTGATAACCTTGGTGTGATTCTTACAGGTCTGCCTTCATAGTTTACTTGGCTGTTTTTCCTTACCATGCTTAATATTCTTTCTTTGTTCTGTATATGTAGTGTTTTGATTATTTTGTGACATGACAGTAGTATTTTTTTTTTTTTGGTCCAACCTATTTGGTGTTCTACAGGCTTCTTGTACATTTATTGTCATGTCTTTCTTTATGTTAGGGCAGTTTTCTTGTATGACTTGTTGAAGATATTTTCTATCTCTGTGAATTGGGAATCTACATTTTCTTCTTTTCCTATTATTCTTAGTTTTTTTTCATCGTGTCCTGAATTTCCTTGATGTTTTGTGTTAGGAGCCTTTTGTACTTTTCTTTGTCTGTTTTGTCAATATACTCTATGGTATCTTTTGCACCTGAGATTCTTTCTTCTATCTTGCATTTTGTTGTTGATGGTTGCATCTGTAACATCTGATTTCTTTTCTAGGTTTTCCATCTACAATGTTGCTTCCATTTGTGATTTTGTTATTGTTTATATTTCTATTTTTAGATACTGGACACTTTTGTTCCGTTCCTTCACCTGTTTGTGCTTTCCTGTATTTCTTTAAAGGGTTTATGTGTTTATTCTCTAAAGGCTTTTACCTGTTTACCTCTGTTTTCTTGTATTTCTTTAAGTGAGTTATTTATGTCTTCCTTAAAGTCTTCTATCATCTTAATGAGATAGGATTTTAGGTCAGAATCCTGCTTTTCACGTGTGTTATGGTATCCAGGGCTTGCTGAGTTGGGTAACCAACGCTTGCTGAGTTGGGTAACTAGTGCCAAGTGGCACAGGTTTCTGTTGTCCATGTTCTTATGCATGTGTCTTGCCAAATGGTTATCTCTGGTGTTAAGTGGCATTGCTGTTTCTGACTGGAGGCTGTCCATCCTTAAAGGAAGTTGGAGCTCTGTGAGCTGGGTTAGAGCAGACCTTCTGGGAGGCTAACAGTGTTGTCTCTGGTTAGGGAGGCCTCCTGTGTCCCTATTTAAGGTAGTCCTCTTGTGACCCTGGCTAACCCTCATTGTTTTGGATCTCTTGGGAGTCAGGCTTTCTCTGAATGTGGGTGAGTAGCCTGGAATGCTGTATCTTCCCTGGGCCAAGTGTAGTTAAGCAGGAAAATGTCTCCTGCTGAGCACTAATGGGGTCACAGTTAAGACAGGTATTGGGGCGGGTTCCTCACCTGTGAGCTTTGTTATAACAGTCCTCCTGGGAGTCAGGCTGTCTCTGGTTCCAAAATATTCTTATTTTCAAGTGGTATAAATCTATACAGAGAGACCCTAAAGAATACACCAGAAATATCCTAAGCTGATAAACACCTTTAGCAAAGAAGCAAGACATGAAATGAACACACAAAGAATAACAACCATCTAGTATACCAGGGCCAAAACCACTAAGAAATAAATCAGTAAACAATATTATTCACAACAGCCCCACAAAATATTATTTTAATTAATTTGACTGCGAAAAGAAAAGACTTTAAGGAATGAACATAAGATAAAAAACATTCAGAAAGATGGAGAAACCTGTACTCATGGGTTGAAAAAACTGAAACGGGGAAAATAGTCTTGTGTCTTCCTTGGATTTCCATTACTGTGATAAGACAAAAAGCAACTTATAGAGGAAAGTGTTTATTTTAGCTTACAAATTCTCATAGTCTTCCATCAAAAAGCAAAGTAAGGACCAATAGAATTGGAAAAATATTTTCCAGTAATATATCTGGCAGAGAATATGTCTCTAGAATACAAAAGGAACTAAAAAATTGTAACATCAAGAAAACAAACAATTTGATTAGAAAGTAGGCAATAAAACTGAAAACAAAGTTTTTTTGGCATTGTATAGATTGGTGAAGCCGTTGTAGAAATCTGTGGGGCATTTTCTCCATAAACTAGATCTACCATGTAATCCATATCACTCCTTGTCATGTATTCAAAGGAGGCTATTTTATACTACAAAGTTACATAATCACTCATGTGCATAGCTGCTCCATTCAAGATAGCTAGCACATAAAAATAACTTTGATATCCATCAACTAGTAAATAGGTAGTAGCTATTCATGTTTGCCTGTAATGTAATACTTATTGCAATATAAAGAAAAATGAAAATTTGAAATTCATAGGTAAGTGAATGGTGCTAAAAATGTTATATTGAGTAAAATAACCCATACCCAGAGCGGCAAATATTGCATGTTCTTTCATAGGTTCGTGCTGTTTTCCAGTTTTTAGACGTGTATGTTTCTATTATTCAGTATTTTCTAGAATAACAGAAGTTATAAAACAAATCCCTATCTATCTATCTATCTATCTATCTATCTATCTATCTATCTATCTATCTATCTATCTCTTTCTATCTACCTACCTACCTGTTATCTATCACCTATCAATCAATCAATCTGTCTATCTGTCCATCTATCTTTTATCCTCTATCCAACTATCTATCTTTTATCTATCTCTCTAGCTATCAATCATACATACCTATATACCTACCAATATTTATGTATCTATAGCTCACATTATTTCTATAATTTAATCTATGTATTTATATCTGATAGAAATATTTTTAGATATAGATATATAGACAGGTGGATAGATATAGGTATATAAATGTAAATATATTTATTGGGGGTTTTCCATGCCCCCTTTGTTCTCAATTAACTGCTGGGTACTACTATACCCATTCTAGACTGGTTTAGCTTCCAAATAATTGACACAAAGAGCTATTAAGTTTATTAACAAGCTTTAACCACTATGACTGGATGAATATTCATGTATTCTAACCCTCTAATTTATCTACTTTTCAGCCAGAGTACCCGTGTTACTTGCTGTCTGAGTCTTTCCCTGGCTTGCTCTGCTTCATGTGTGTCCTCATGGGAAATCCCCTGGTGACCTGGTTATTATGACTCTTCCTGAATCCTCTGCCTCATGGCCACCTCATCTCTTCTTTCCTCTGTACCTTTGACACCCTGGGATAGGAGGTACTGCTTTCTCTGCCCAGCCATCCGTTGACTTTATTAACCAATCAGGGATTGCAGAACATTTTTTTTTTTTACTCATCACCATTTGTACAGGAGCTTCTAAAAAGAAAGTCTCATATGTCTGTATGGATATGGTACTGGTCATAATGAATCTAATGGTCTATAGCTGAGGCAATTAATGGGAGGTGAAATATCTGGGAGGCAGAAAGAATTATGGGATAATGTCAGGTACAGAAAGATTCACCCAGGGAAGATGTGAGGAGATGGTTACTTGGTACCTAAGCACAGGTAACCAGCCACATGGCAGAATATAGGTTAAAATAAAAGGGATATCTTAGGTCTTGATTCTAGTTAGACTCAAAATGTATTTGGAAATACATTTTGAGCCTAAACTTTATTTCTGGGAGCATGGGGATGGGAAGAAGAACCAGACTTAATTTCTACAACTGGCAATTAGAATACAAGCTTAGAACCTAAATAGGCTCAGATAAAAAGCAGGGAAAAGTCAAGGTAGCTGGACAAGAGCCCTGGACTCTTTCAAAAACCTCAACAATAATGAAAGCAGACAATGTCAATGATTCCCAGAACAGTGGCTGGGATAGACATAAGGAGAAATAGCATGGGCGAGGGGTGGCTTTTATAAGTAGGCCCCACTGAATTTATAAACAGAACAAAGAAGTTGAGCTTCTGCCATGGGCAGATCACAGCAGTAGAGGAAAGATCCAGGCTCCAGGTTTCACACAGGCTAAATGGAGCCCATGCAGCGGCAGATGGCAAAACTAAGGGGGCCTTCTTGGAGACCACAACTGCAAAATAATTCATTTAAGGTTCTCCCAAGCTTGTAACAGCCAGTCTGCTCAATCCTGTTCTATGGGTATTAATGCTCTGTGCTCCTGGTATGGAGAAAAATGCAGCCCTAGGTTGGCTGCTATGACCAAAGTCAAGTGGAAGACCTGAATGCCTTTCCAAAAAAAAAAAGGATGGGGTTGTGGCCAGGCACAACACAGCATCTGAGCAAATACAGGGCAAATATAGGATATTGAGACAGGCAGATCTCTGTAAATTCTATATGAGCCTGGTCTATATGACAAATTCAGGATGAGAATCTCTGCTGATAGATACAACCGCTTGGAAAAGATAGTCTGAAATTGAAAATGACACAATTTTTTCCTCAATAATACATAGAAATATACTTAATAATCTAAAATATACATCGATCTTAAATTTATAAAAAGAGCAAAGGAAATATAGGTATATTTAGCCACAGAATATATGTTTATAATTTCAAATCTAACGATAATTCTTTTTCTGTTGCCAAAAATAATATTGCCCTAGGAAAGTCATATTTCGCTAGTCAATGTAAGGAATACAGAGACCACTAGACAAGAGAATAAAGAATAAAACTGTTAAGCTTATTAACTTTATTGTACATCAGTTATCAGCTTGGCAATGCAGACTACAAATGCTTTTTATCAGAGGAGATATGTAAAAACACACATGTCATAGAGCAATGTGATATTGTTTTAAATTTACAAAGACAAAGGATTAATTCCAATTGAGGTTTAAATGTTATGTGCCATCATAGTATTCAATTGTATACAGTGACAAACAATGGCCTAATTAAAAATGGCACAGATTGAGGACTTGCTACCCTAAATGTGGTATGGTATCAACACTACTCTGAGTAATTATTCTCTTTAAATGTGGGTTCAACAAAAGCACTGGTTATAGCTCACCCTAACACATGACACATAAACCCAAGGCAAAACCTCTGATGAGATGCAATGTTACTTAGGAATATGCTTATTCATTAAATGGAAAGAAATTTGATTGAAGTTGAATACAGAAAGAGATGTTAAATTAAGAGAGAAAAAGGTAAAATAAATAAATTGACATAAATAATCTCTTAAGAAGGGAGGAAAGACATAAAAAATGATATAAATATTTTCAAGGGTACATAAATACTAGATAATTAATTCATGCCTTTGATCTCAATACTTGGGAGACAAAGGCTGAGACAGATAGCTTCCTTGTGGGTTCTAGGCCAAGCTAATCTACAGAGCATATCTAAATCAGCTCAGGCTACAAAATGAAAAACTGTCTCAGTAAATAATAATAATCGTATGTCATTGTAGAGGATGATATTTAAACTCAATATAATCTTTATTATTTATTAAAATAAAATTATTATAAGTGTTATGCCCTTATAACATAAGATTGTGAGGTCCCTACAGATCAATAAAGACCACAAGGAATCCAACTTGTATGTTAAAACAGAATCTTTAAATCTTAAAACAGAATCCATGAGCTTGGACCCTCCAACCTCTCTAATGCAGTGAATGAGTGAGGTGAAGCCTTGCCTTTTTTACCATAGGTACAGCAGGGTAAGGTTTTTTTTAATCTGACAGTTGCATCACTGGTCAATATTTGAAAAATCACAGCTTGGCATATTTCTATTGGCTAGTAATGATTTCAGCTTGTTATGAACAATGGTGATTAGCTTAAGCAATCTACTTAAAAAACATCTGGAACAATAAGCACTTTTCTGTTAAGAACTAATTGGCTATTGCTAGGGGTGGAGTGGCTTTTGCTAGGGGTGTTTCAGTTCCTAGAACAAGTTTTGGTTTTTTGTTTTTTGATTTTTTGTTTGTTTGTTTTTTTTCTGTAACTGAATTCAACCTTAATGGAAGATGGAGTCTAAATGCAAAATGGAGCTTGTGAGGTTAAGTTGGGCCCTTTGGCCCATCAATAAATTGAAAGGTAATAGTGGCATTGTGCATTCTCCTTGAGAGTGGTCAAATAGAGAAGACCAGAATAGAAAAGCAGCTATGAGATTGGATCAGTCTATACATCTAATGACATCATTTTTTAATGTATATCATACTTTATAGTTTCATAATTACTTCATAATTATCATTTTTATACCCAGTTTATATTTATATTTATATATCAGACTGCTGGATAAAGCATGTATTATGTTGGAAGCAAGACTCAGTCGTTGTATTAACAGGAAAGAAGGCTTCGGATGCATTCTAAAGCAATAAGGATCAGATTTGATAGAGGGAAATCTCCTGAAGGTCTTGTGTAAAAACAGTAGAAAAGGAAATCAAGAAGAACAAATGAAAAAGGTAACATGATTTGCTGATCCCACTATGTGAGAACAGCTCCAAAACTGGATGTGACATAATTGTCTCTAGTCAGAACTTCAGCTATACATAGCCAATGGATCTCGTTAGCAAGAGTCCTAAAGATTCATCCTGCCATTGTTTCATATGTCATGAAGATTTATATTTCAAGTTGGATATATGATCAAACTAACACCTAAAGAAAGACAGTTATCTTTTACCTACTCAAACAAGGAAAAAAGTGTCTTTACTTAATCTATGTACACTTCACTTTCACACGAATGTCTTTACAGAACTATATACTGCTTGTGAGGTTTGTATGTTGCAAAATGGAAGGCCAAAGAAACATCTCTGGGAAGACCCACCCTCACAGACGCTAGGAATCATGATTCAGCCTCAGATTGTTGCTGTTTCCTTGGGAGACTTGCTTCCAGAACAGCTTTGGGAAGGACTGGTGATTGCAGATAATCTTGGATCACCTAGCCCTTCAGATTGTTCCAGTTAGGACTTCAGTTAAGCCTTGATTTTTCTCAGTACATAGAGATTGGACACAAACAATTACAGCTAGAGCTAGGTTTCTTAAGACTAACTACTTTTCTAATTTTCTTGGCTCCCCAAAAGGAATTCATTCCCCCAATTCTTCAGGAGGAAATTATCAAAAGACTATCATCCCAGTTCCTTAAGTTGAAGTAGATGGTTTTGGGCAACTTATGAGTTATAGATATGTTGTCATTTTAGGGGATGGTTTACATATAATTATGGTCATGGAGGAAGTGAAATAGGAAGGCTAAATTCAGGGATTTCTATCTTTCCTTTCTTTTTTTCTATCCTTCTTTCTTTCTTAAATGAAGGGAAGGGGGCTGAGAAGAAAAGGAGGTATAGAATTATCATGTTGAAATAATAGAATAAAAGGCCAGATTATTGAATCTACTTTTTAACCTAGAGTACTGATATTCTTAAATAAGGGGTTTTTTGTTTACATTGATATGGATTATTGTACATAGATATAGATTTAAGATTTTCATTGGTATAAATCCTTGTATATTGTTACAAAGTTTAAGTTAATTTTGTTACATTATACAAGACTTTATGTATGTATCAATACAGGGATTGTGATTATTAAATTCATTCACTGTTTAGTCTCATTCCTTTTAATAACTCCTTTTACAAACTGTTTGAGATAATTATATAACGCAAGTTAGTAGTCAGTTAAACTTATCATGGTAGATTCTTGTCTAGATTATCACAGAAATGTACATTATGGGTTGAACAGATAATAAATAACTAAAATGAAGCAATTCTTGCTTGTTCAAATATGCTATAAATAAATTGTTTTTAAAAACCTCAGAGACTCACATGTCATTTAAATATAATTTTATTAATTTGAGATCTTTTTTCACATTGAGACATGTCAACTCCTGGCAGCACTCCATTCAACTTGGTATAGGATGGAGAGAATTAATAATTTATATATGGAGTTGCTTCACTTGTGGTAAGCTAGCTACTGTGTGAAGAAAATACCCATGTTTCAACTACAGACAAATCTGTCTAGAAGCAGCAAATGGATGAAGGGAAGTTGATTACTAAACTGTGCCAAAAACAGAGTAAACAGGTCTTTTATAATTCCTGCTTCACAAAAGATCTGTCAGATATTTTGGTCCAGATGGCTGAAGATAGATGCTACAATATTATAGAGTATTTTGGTGTCTATCCAAGCAGTCAGCTGTCTCTGTCATTTTTATAATTTTTGGAAGCTGCATATCTGTCTTCCTCCATATTTAGGTAATATTTATTCTTTCTCAGGGCTCTGATGGAGTTAAAGTCTAGTCATAGTCTTACTATAAAATTAAATTATTTAGCATTTAAAATGTTTTTAGGTTGATAATACATGATAAGATAAATAACAAAAACTTTTGCTTATTGCCAAATACTGTGAACTGGACATTTTTTAATGTATATCATACTTTATAGTTTCATAATTACTTCATAATTATCATTTTTATACTCAGTTTATATTTGAAAGAAAAGAGCCTTTTATTAGTATAAAATGAAGAATTTTAGAGAAAATATCTTATGTCTGTATGGATGTAACACCTGTCAGTATCAAATCTGATGGCTTAGAAAGGAAGTGGCAAGTGAGATATCCAGTAGGCAGAAAGAATCCTAGGATGAATCCAAGTACAGGAAGGTTCACCTAGGAAATATGTGAGGAGATGGATACACAGTACCTGAACACAAATAATCAGCCACATATCAGAATGTAGATTAAAATAATGGGATTATCTTAAATTATTAATCTAACCAGAGAAGAACCTAGCTATATAGCCAAGGTATTTGTAAATATATCTTGGGTCTCAGTCTTATTTCTGGAAGCACAGGGATAGGAAGAAGAATTAGACTTAATTAGACTTAATTTCTACAGGAGATGTTTCTTTTTTTTATTATTTATTTATTTATTTATTTATTTATTTATTTATTTATTTATTTTTGGTCTTTTTCAAGACAGAGTTTCTCTGTGTAGCCCTGGCTGTCCTGGAACTCACATGGTAGACCAGGCTGGCCTCGAACTCAGAAATCCACCTGCCTCTGCCTACCAAGTGCTGGGATTAAAGGTGTGCGCCACCACCGCCCGGCGAGATGTTTCAATAATTATCACAATGTTAGCATTTGGACTGTAACTAGATCTCTGGGCAGAAAAATCGTTACTTGAATATACAGTGCACAAGACCAACTCCCAAGCATAAAGGGGCAGAGATAGAGACAGAGACAGAGACAGAGACAGAGACAGAGACAGAGACAGAGTTGGCAGTGATAGAGATGGAGGACTTATAGGTCGTGATCCTACTAATCCAACAATGGCTGCCTATGATTGAAATGTCCAAAATCCTGTAGTAGTTGTTAAGTCCATGAGGCTGGATGTCTCAGTTAGTCTTTAGCATATGCCAGACTCCCAAAAATGTAGTCTCTAATTCTAGTGAAGAAATGGAGCTGCTGGACTTAGTGAGAGCAAGCAGGCAAAAAAGAAGCTTTCTTCTTCCATGCCCTTTATATAGACTCCCAGCAAAAGCCCAGATTACAGGTGGAACTTTCCTATTCAAAAGATTTAGATTTAATGTGTTTTTCTTTCCCACCACAAAGATTTGGATTACTGTGATCTTCCCACTTCAAACAAATTATGCAAAAATCCCTCACGAGTGTGTACAGCCATTATGGGGTATTAGTTTTAGATCTAGTCAAGTTAACAACCAAGAATAGTCATCACAGTATTTAACTCGGAGAACATATGGAATAAATGTGATCAAAATACATTGCATGAAAGTCTTAAAGAACTAAAAAATATAAATATATTTTATATACATTAATAACAATATATAATATATATTTATATATTTACATAAATATATATACTAAAAACACAGCACTAAGTAACAGAAATAAGAGAAAAAGTACATGGACTATATTTTTCAGTTGAAAAGGTAAACTATAGAAATCAATGATTACCTAACAAAATACAAAAAATTTCGAAGTAGAAATGTACTTTTCTCTCTCTTTTAACAAAGAAGTAATTACAGGCAGGAATCTAAATCTTAGGCTAGAACAAGGAAGTAGGCTTCAGGAATGAAAATGACTTTGGGCTAGAACAGGGAAGTAGGCTCAGGTATTTTGGTCATCCTGATAAGCCCTTTCTAACAGTGATCACAGGAGTGATCAGGGGACTTTGTTTATTGCCTTGCTTGTTTTTTGACTACTTGTGTTTATTGTCTTGCTTGTTCCTTGACTATTTACATCTATTGTATTGGTAGTTCCTCAATCCAGAACTGACCTTAATAGTTGCATGTAGTTAAAATGGTATAAAAGCAAAAAGGAGGAGGGGTGATGAGATAGAGGGTTTCTGGGAGGTGGGGAAAATGGGTAAAGGGGATGACAACTAAAACGTAAATAAATAAAATATCAAAAAAATTTAAAGATTTTTTAAAAAAAATTATGTATTTTATGTATACGAGTACTCTGTTTTCATGAATGCCAGAAGAGGGAATGAGATCACATTACAGAGAGTTGTGAGCCACTATGTGGCTGCTGGGTTATATTCAGAACGTGTAGAAGAGCAGTCAACACTCTTAACCACTGAGCTATCTCTCCAGCCCCTTGGATTTCTCTTAATTATAACAACAACAACAACAACAATAATGAATAAATGATTACGTATTTGGTTATATACTAAGGTATAGAGTATATATATTATATATAAAATAATAACATCTTATAAATAATGTATATATTATTTTTATTATTTCTTAAGTATATATTTGATAATATATTAAGATATATTATATATAATATAGCATATAGTTAATTTTATATATTTATATATATTTTATATATAATTATATATAATATATAAAAATAATATAAAGATATAATCAAATATATTATAATATATAAATAATATATTATATAATCAATATATTTATATATTGTAATATATAAATAATATATATTATATAATCAAATATATATTATCACATATAATCAAATATACATATATGATTAATAATAAGAATGATGCATACATCATTGTTACTCCTGAGGCTAAGTTATTTTAATGTCGTTGCTGCCTCTCATCTTTCAATTTGTCATGAATCGAAGGAAAGCCATGGTTAAGGCAGTCCAAATGGTGATATTGCTATATTCAAGATATTATTAGAGGCAAAAAAAATGGATTGCATGTTACAAGTAACCTCAGGAATATCTACCAGTTGCTAGAATAAAATCCCATGTTCCCAGGCAACAAAATAGAGGAATAGGGGTGCTTACTGGATTTTTTTCTGTAAAGTCCTACATAAAATTTATAATATATTTTGTAAACTTCATTCCCCTAATTTACTGTGAAGTTCAGGTTATCAGGTTTCTTCAACATCTGGGTGGTTTGATAATTGCAATGAGAAGCCCTCATGGTGGAGTTCTACCTAAAAAGGAAAAAAAAAACTGAAAATGTTTTAAGTAAAATTATCTTTCTAATAAATAACCTTGTCAATGCCCTGAGTTCAGTCAATGTTCTTGATGAGCTAACGAATTCTGCAGCTGTAGCGAAATCTAGATGAAGCCTAGAGGATTAACTTTAGCCACCTTGCAATCGTCTTATACAATCTAGAAGCAGAACTGATTACTGTTTTTTCTGCATCCATGTGAAGTTTTCAATCATTGATAACTGAAATCCAGCACAGAGAAATAGAAATTTTAACCTACCAGGGTATTAAGCTACTCCTTATGAAAGTGAATATTTAGAATATAGAGGTGTTCAGAGGGAGAGTTGGGAGAAACGGTTCCCCAAATGCTGAAGGTCTATTTGAAGTTAGCTCTATGTCTTAGTATATAATACTTGTTACTGTGGTCATGTTCACTACAGTTCACTGCAGTTTCAGCAGCTAATTGACAGCATCTCCCTTTTCAACTTAAAGAACAAATGTTCATTTTGTTCATCTTTTTTATCAATGATTACATTTCAGTACACACCAAGAAGGAATTTAAGGCATCTTGTGAAAACCTAGGCAGTAGAGTGTAATAGAAGTCAGTGATAATTATAGATAAAAGGGAAATCAAGGGTGAGAACAGAAATATGACTGGTCCTGTTATGCAAATTTCCTTGGAGATAGGACCAATTTTGAATGTGTACTTTCTAATAATTAATAGAAATGGAAACATTACACATCATTGAATGAAGAGCTGCATCAGATAAAACCAAATAACTGCATATATAGAAGGTTTTTTTGTTGTAGTAATTATTTAAAAACGGCCTCCAGTTAATCCAACTGTCTAGGCTGTAGCAGCTTTTCCTAGCTCAACCACATGGCCAGAGGCTGTGTACGCACAGCAACTAGAATGAGCCAGCCAGAAATATCAGCCCTGCCACCCATGAGACACCAGCGTGGAAGATGGCTCTGCCAGTCTTCCTTGCTGTCTCTGCAAGGCTGGGCATTGCCCAGACTATCCCGCCAACCACACAGGCTCAGTACATGTGAGACTCTAATGCTTAGATTATCCAAGGGCTTATACATTTGGTAATGATCAATAACAAGATGCCCGCTAAAACAGAAGTGTAACCCCATACCCAACCTAGATATACCAACTAACTTTGACTGCTACAGACAAGCGAACATCAGCCTCCATGTCTTTCTTCTTGTTCTCCTCTCTCCCCTAGCTCCTCCTCTTTCTTCTATTCCTCCCTTACTCCTCCTCTTCCTCTCTTTACTCCTCTCACCTTAGCTCCTCCTACAGTTTTCCACAGAACCTAGAAAGGAATATATCAACAATGTTCCATAAAACAGATTTTCCTATAAAATAATAATACAGTTCATAAGGCTTGCCATTCTAAATAGTCGACAGAAGACATCAATATCATCAATATTAGTAACATTTGCAAAGTCACTGTCATGTGCTGGTTGCTGCACTTTACTAATATTTAGAGCATTCAATTGCCATAGGCGCTCTTTGTCCTGGAGAACATTTAGTTTTCAGTAGATTTGAGAAATGGCTCAGGAGAGTCAAGCTGCTTGGCAAGCTCACTTCATCATCAGAGAACATGTCAGTACTCAAACTGATCCAAACTCAAACTCTGACAAACTGGCTATAGGATTCCCAAGTGGGGATGTCCCATACCATGGGATCCCTACAAAGTACTTATGTACACAGAAAATCCTAGCACTGTGGAGTTGTGGAAATATCTAAGTTATTTCATGTAGATCTGCTTTCAACATCAGGAGTTTATGCTCTCAGGGACATTAAATAGATATTCAGGAAACTGCTCATAAATCATGTTGTGATTTATTCTTAGTGCTCTATCCAAGAGAAGCTGGTTGCAGAATGGGCTCCTTGCATGAATGAGCAGACAATGTACATGGAATGTTAACCATGAGCCAGTCAGTTATGAAGTATGCTTTATGAGAAATGCTTTTGAAATGGAGAAATTTTTCTGTCCTCTGAAAGGAATGAGGCATAGGTATTTTGCCTAATATAAACTTTAATGAAATATTTAAGTGACATATTCCAAAGAAAAGTCTTCTGAAGTCACAGTAATTTACTATGTTAAAATCATCAATGATTTTACATCTTCTTAAGTTCAAAAAACAGATCCAACTTGAATATTTTAGATGCTCATATTTAAAGAAATTTAACACATAAACCTGTAACTGACAGTACTACCAATGATTATTAAAAAATGCATGAAATATCCATTATTGTAAATAAAGAAGAAACAGAAGACAAATATTTACTTTTCTATATGCAGCATTTAGATAACAAAGGTAGCAATTTTTTTGACCAAATATGGTCATTATTGTTCAAAGGCTATAATTTTTTAAAAAGCATTTCATATGGTACAATTCTTAGCACCTGAACCAGATAAAGTACTGCCCCCTCATGGTTATGATACAAGAAGCAATGAGAATAAGTTTCTGACAGGGATCAACTAAAGGAATTTTATTGAAATAAATCCTGTGACAAGTGACAGCCCCACTAGAGAACACATACTGTTTCTTTGCCTTAATTGTCATAATGGCTCAGGCACTGGAACCTTTAATTATTGTGGAGAAACAAAATGGAATATACTTACCATTAGATTTGGAATTACAAAATTACTAATATCTTTTTTATTTCTAAAACCCTGTGGTGAGCTCATCTCCTCAAGTTTGACAGTCTCATATAGCTGACAGATGACCAAGAAGTTTAGTGTCACCATCCTTTCAAAGGATAAAATGTTCTGCCATAATGGATACATTATATCACAGAACCAAGAAAGTAATCAGAACTCTGTAAATGTAAATGGAGACCTAACCATGTTTCCAAAAGTAAGAGACCTACTTGTGGCAGGGAAGGAGGGTGTTAACATGAGTTTCTTGTCTCCAGTTGTATGGTTGGGTTACAGACAGTAGCATGTCTCAGAAGGGTGAATTCAGCATGAGATATTTGAAAACTACATATGTAAATGATAACAGTGGGGCTTGTAGCAGTGTGACCTAAGTAACTAAATTTTTTCTTTTTTTGTTCTCAAAACAATGTTATCCCCAGAGGTCTGAGAAACAGCATAGAGGTGTAGGTATGGGCATGTTGGTTTGTGTCTACTGAATTCAAATACACAGCAGGTGTGAGTTGTGCCTGTGAGGCATGGTACCTTTTATCTCTCTGAGTGAATCTTTACTGAGCAGAGTTACAAGTTTACCATCTCACTGGCCTCAGAACAACATGAAAAATATCTGCATCTTGATGTATTTAAAACATACACAGATAAACATCATTTCTATACTTTCTATTGTATATTTCGAGTAAAGCTTTTAAAAAAGAATTGCAAATATTACAGCATGTCCAGCGAAGGCAAAATCAGTTGACAGACACTTTCACATGCTGTGCATTGTTCTTCTGGAGTTACTGCCTTGTAAAACAAATAAATATTCAATTACTCCAAGGAACTATATCTGTATTAGCCAGGACACAGAACAAACAGGCTTTCAAGAGGCCCAATATGGGTGGCAAAATCATACCTGTCCACTGAAGTTTTACCATTAACTCTGCAGAAGAATTTTATTGGAACTTATTATGGTAAAAATTCCTGTTGGAACATGGTCAAAGGAAAGATGTATGATGAACAACACCTTGGAGAACTGTGAGAGAGGCTCCAGGAAAAAGGCAGAGGGCCTTGTACCTCAAGTGCATTCTGTTCTCTGGATGGTTCTTGTATAGAATTTCTTGTTTCTTTTGTTAAACATTTACATTCAATTTATAGACACGTTTATTCTTGTTAGATGTCAAACATAGCTATAGAACTCCATCTGGTCACAGTATTCTGAATCTGGATATGACCTTCAAGCTTGCTTTTAAGTTTTCCTAAATATATTCTAGAGCACAAACTAGGCAACTGTGTTTAAACTGGTTTGTCCTAAGAAAATACTGGGAAAGGACTGCTAGGTAAATAAATGCTTACTGCCATTTATTTACATGTTTTTCTGATCTAATTTTTCTGACCATGTTTTTTCTGAACTCAATATTCCTTGATTATTGCTGTCTTTTTATAGTCATGTATAAAAGTATATCTAAACTAAAGTAAGGTGGTCTACAACACTTGAATGTAGTCTACCCCATTCATTCAGGTCCTCAGATTTTAGCTCTCAAAAACACAGGAATGCTTAGACTGGCAAAAGTTAACAATACCTAGTACTCAACATGGTTCATAAGTGCAAGAGCAAACATCTTTATTACAACTCAGTGAAAAAAAACAGGCAAAAATAGGCACTCCTTTATACCCAATTTTAATAAATCCCCATTTCCTCAATATTTTAATAGAAACACATTGCATGGTAGCTCACATTCATTTTCATCTGAATATTTTAAAAACTATATTTTATTTATTTTCTTTCTGTGTATATGTATGTGTGTTTTGATGACTGCCAAGGCCAAAAGAATGCGTTAGATCTTCTGGAACTGGAGCTATTGGCAATTTCATATCCCCTTCACACGGACCACTCACTGCACAGGGACAAATCCCTCAGCTATGGTTAGTAGGTATGGCAGAACACATATTAACTTCTCTAATGGCATTATAGATAACTGCTTAGGGAGATACAGGGCTTGGGAATACTGATTCCATATGATGATATAGAGAAAAGTTCCCATCCTTGCAAAAGTGCACTAACCTTGCTAGGACTACCATAATATAATGCTAAAATTCCAGAAGAATACCAAAACATCTCAATTCTTTTCCAAACAGCTCTGGAGGCTAAATGTCTAAGATTAAGTTGCTAGAGATGGGGTTTCTCTTATGGACTCTTACAAATGACATTGTTTTTCCTGTGTCCTCCGGTGACCTTTTTTCTATCTTTCCTATTGTTGATATGTTTTCTTTCTTATATAAGTCCCAGTGGATCATGGGTCTACATGACATAATTTAATCATAGCTGCTCTTTATAGGCCTTACCTTCAATATAGTCATATCTGGGAAAGTGATATCTTAAGGGAGACTCAGTTAAACATATAATATTCAGAACCACACTTATATTTTCCTGCTTTGAGTTCAGCATTCCTTAACCCTAACTGGCTATGTGACAATGTTCAAACCACTTAAAGGAAAATTATGTTCATTTAGCTTCATCATCTACATTTATGAATAGTAATAATAATATAACCATTATTTAGTGTCTATAATACTCAAAATTTTCTGTAACAGCTTTTTATTTATTTAAAAGAAAGCAATATTAGATAAAAATTAATATTTTCAGTTACTTCTAAAGTCCTAGATTATTGGATAAGAACTAAAACAAATTAATCTCTAAAATTATTTGGTGACTAAAACATTAAAAATTATGACTACTAAAAACTTTATGATTCTTTTTGTACCCATTAACAAAACAAAGCCCTAATATTCTTATCCTTTTCAGTATCCCATGTATTTAGTATCTGAAAGATCACAGAATGTATGGTTACTTTCTATCAAAGTTCTATTTACTTAAAGACTTATTAAGCTATTTAGTTGATGTTTATGCTGATATATACTTTTCTTCACTAGAGTGTCTTTTATTTACTTCACAATTGAATCCAAAATCTGAAAACAGAAATTTCAACCTCATTTCATCTTGCTTTTGTCCTGCTCCCAAAGCCTCACTATCCTGGTGATCTATGAATAACTGACCAGCCAAGCACTGCAGTGCAATGGTAATGAGATCAATACCCCCCACCCCTGAGCTAACTGTGGCCTGGAAAGAAAGCTGGTAGTACCTTGGAGAATCTCACAAGTGAATCAGTTCATAGCTGGTAGCCCCCAGAGGTTTAATTTAGTAAGCATAATCAGCAACAATCCCTGAAATCTTTGATTAAACTTTCAAGGTGTCTCATAATATGATGAAAATGGAGAAAGTCACTGAGTAAAGAGTATTCATGGTAACTGTTTGAGATTTGAAAGAAAATGCCGTGAGTTGGGGAGCTCGCCTGGGAAAATTAATGGCAGGAACAATGAGAACCTACATGAGAACCTACATGTTTAAATACGGAGAAAATGCTGCTCTATCTACAGAACATTCTTCCAGGGATTAGAGATCAGAGAAAGTGTTTGAGCAGTGTAATCATATTGTTTTACAATAAATACTATCTTGCAAACTAACATCCTCAATTTTAAAAATGATTCAACTTTTACTCTGGAAGTTTATTTTTGTTGTTTTATTTTCCTATTTAATAAATCATTGTAGATTTCAGAGTAGCTTGCTTCTTGTCTCATCACAACAATATTACCTCAAAGTAGTAACAAACGATGTTTGTAGGAGGCAGGGACAGAGGGTTTTGAAAACTAAGTCATAAACATGACACCCCATGAATACATTAATTTTCTTGTAAATGAAGCTCCAAAGACTCCTGGCTCCCTCATGTCAGTGAGCATGCAGGAAAGGGGCACTTTATATGGAACTAAAAAGTAGCCTGTTCAGATATGGTCTTGCCCATCTCTGAGTTCATGGTGCTACCAGTCTTCAGGACTGCAGGAAATACAGCTTCATGTATAATCTACTCAGAACATGGCATTGTGTTATAACAGCCCAGGAGCACTAAGATAAATGATGAAATATACTATTTAAGCTGTATAACTCCAAACCAAAAATGTGGTGGTAGTGTGTTTTAATGTGTAGACAGTTGTGTCAACACAGTGGGTTAAAGTCGTACTCATGGTGATGCACACTTTATAGACTATGAAAGTTTATGAGTATGCTTTCAAGAATTTCTTACAGATGACTTGTAGAAACACTAATGCATAGTAATCACTAGTGATTTTATTCAATTTGTAATATGTCATAAAACTTACTGCCTAATGAGTCAGTGTCTAGGGGATATGAATACATTAGAAATTTAAAGATTTACCCATATAATCTTCTAAAATTAACTCAAAAGAAACTAAAAGGGTATTTATGATTAATTGTGTTCTTTTATG
Source organism: Rhabdomys pumilio (assembly GCA_030674055.1). Classification (NCBI taxonomy): domain Eukaryota; kingdom Metazoa; phylum Chordata; class Mammalia; order Rodentia; family Muridae; genus Rhabdomys; species Rhabdomys pumilio. Next base: position 160,561,058 of record JANHMN010000001.1, read on the forward strand.
TTGCTTAAATTAAAGAAAGTATAAGTTGACTAAAATAATGATGACTAAGAAACATAAATTAGCACATTATTCACGGAAATATTTGTTAAACTAACTAGATATAAATTAATAGGCACATCATATATAAACACTGTCATAAAGAAATTAAAGCAGGAGAGCCATAGCAGTTTGTCCTCAAAGGAAGCAGACTCATCGTTCTCTTTAGTGAAGTTAATATACTTACTTCGTTATGAGATGGAGAAACTCAAAGCCATGATCAGGCCTTGTGGCAGGAAGAAAAGCATCTGATACAACAATACAGTATATGGAAAATCTAAACATTGTAGAGAGAAGCTTTATAAGACGTGAGGATTAGAGATACAAAGGCAGAGGGAGAGAGGGGATAGGAAAGGAAGAAGAAGGCAAGCAAGGAGGGAGAGATGAGGGAAGGAAGAAGGGAGAAATGAAAGGAGGAAGGTGAAGATATCACAAGAGCTATGGGGGGAGAGTGTCAATCTCTCTGAGGAGTTTCAGACCAATCCCCAGAAGAAATGAAAGCTTTAACATTTAGTGGCAGGTGGGAAGATTTATGTCATGAGATTTAGATCAACTCATCATAATGGACAGAATGTGGAGAAGCCAGATAACACAGAAAACTGTCAAGTTATAGCACAGAATCCTTCTTACCTCTCCATCTCAGAAAAAACTTAAAGAAGATCTAGCCTGATTATGGCTATTTGATCAGGTCTAAAAGTATAAACCCTTCTAACAAATCTTACAATCATCTTTTAATATATTTCTTTATAGGTGGGATTGAATTAAAAAAAATCTTCAAATAGTACAAATATCCCTAATCTGAAATTCTTCAGGCCAGCACTGTCCCAAATTTCAGAAAATTTCAGAATTAAGAATATTTGTGTACATCCTTCATATCATATATTTGTTTAACCATTTTATAAAATTTAAATATGGACAATATTTACCTATGTGTTGTATTGCCATGTACATATATATTGTAAAGATTTTCTTCATAATTAATAATTCTCTGTACTAAATAGCATGACCCAGAAGCAACCAGTCACATTTAGAAGCACATCAGAAATGAATTTTGGAAGTATAGAATTTTCAATTTTAGATATTTTTGTATCAGAATACTTAGGTCTTCCAAGGACTATATGCTTAAGCAGTATATTATGTGACTTAGGTAAAAGTGTGTTAATTTATCAGTCCAAAAAGTATTTGCCTTTATATAAATGTTCTTCAAAAGATTTATATTTTTAATTAT
>JANHMN010000001.1:160562331-160617431 GCA_030674055.1 Rhabdomys pumilio
ATCTGCAAGCAAAAATGTTATTTAGGAAATGGCCATGATCAATCAAGCATGAATTGATTCTACAAGTGCACTTCTGAAGAAATATCTGTATGCATGAAAACCAAGTTATTACCAATGAATTCTTAAAATATAAGCAAATACAACACAACATTTATTTTATTGAGTAAATGTTACATTTTTTGTTCTTCAAATAGATATTTAAATATTTATTACCACCATTAAACACAGCTGTACCTTTGTCAATAAAGAGTTGATAAGGAGAGAAATATGTATATATATATATATGTATATATATATATATATATACATATATGTATATGTATATATATATATATATATATATATATGTCAACAAGATGACATTCTTTTATTTGATTATAAGCATCCTGTCTATAAATTGTGTGTTCTCTAGATTATTCCATGTTGTTTTTTTCAGTGAGCAGTTGGCTTGAGGTTAACTCAGTCTCAGCATAGAAAATGATTATAAACACATTAGTTGGATACTAGAATTTTTATGTTTGCTTCATTTTGTTTTTGCTATACAGTCTCACTTAGCCAACCCTGACATCAGACTATAAAATCTCTTTTTTTAAGGTGTTATTCTAAACTTCTCTTGTGTTCAGCCTCTCCTTATTTAAAATATACTTCCCATTCATTCTACAGCACACATTCAACATAAAAGTAAATAAATAAATTATAGGTGGAGGTTGAGATTCAAGACTAGTCTCAACTAGAATGGATGTAATGAATCACAAACACAAGGTGAAAGATAAATACTCAGTAATTTTAGGTTAGAGCAGAGAAGGCATGTCTACTACTCTATAGGGATTTGGTGTGTGCATGTAATACACTGCAGAAACACAACACTAAAAAATGAACACCACCATATACATCATACAGCTAGAAAACTGAGGTCCAGAGAATCTAAAAAATCAATAGATTGTTCTATATATGTAAAGAGCAGAACCAAGACAGTCAATCAACAGTGGTCAGGTCATTCAACTCAACTGTCTGCACTCTGATTTCAGTATCATTTTTTCATCAAGTGAAATAGTACATTATTCTTTAAGTCAGATGTAGTCTGTTAATACATTCAACTAAAGGATGAGATACAGCACCACAGTGACAAGACATAAATACTAATATTCAAATCTAAAAATGAGCAAAGGACATAGATTCATATCTCTGTGTATGCTTGAATTAAAATAAGATATCTTTATTCTGAGTAGATAATAATAAATCAAAGCACTTTGAAGGGTCAGACATGAAGAATACAAATTTGGAGCCTGCAGGAAGCCTTTAATACATAGCAATAACTTCATCAATAAACAACTATAAAAAGAATAAAAGAATATCTTTAAAATATTGCTTTCTTGAATACTATCTCAAATCCATGATTTTTCACTCTTTAAAACCCAGTAACTATTATTTCTAAAACTATTTATTTTTATCAAAATATTATTGCAACATTTTCCCCTTTTCCTCCCTCTAACTGATTCATTATTCCCCCACATTCTCTCTAAATTAGATGGCTTCTTCCCATTATCGTGTCACACATGTATAATTAGACATACAAACACAGACTGCTGAGTTTGTTTTTGTTGCTCATGTGTATAAGTTCAGGACTACTACTTTTTGTTTGATAACTAGTTAAAGAGCTGCCCAGCAGGAGGCTGGTTTTCCCTCTCTCAGCAGTTTTCTGTCTTGGGTTGGGAATCTGTTAGATGTTTTTTTTTTTTCTCCTTCTGCATTAGTATATCTACTGATTTTATCCTTTTTGGTCTTGTTTAGGCAGCAATATTGTTAAGGATGCAGCTGAACTGTAATTTCTAGGAGATCCCATCTCACAGCCGTTCTCCTGGTCATCTGTATCCCAGAATCTTTCTTTTTCCTTTTCTGCAATGTCCTTCAAGCCTTACTTAGGTGCTAGACTTATGTTGTAGATGTGATGATACATGATACATCCACCTCTGTAATTTGACCAGTTGTGGTTTTCTGTAATGGTCCATGTTTATCATAAAGAGAAGCTATTTATTTATTTGTTTATTTATTTATTTATATGAGTAATAAGACCTACACTTCTTTTTGGTAGAGAGATGTTTTAGAATTTATTAATGCAGTTAGAAATTATTGTATAGTAAAATGGCAGCAACAGTTTCTCTTCTAAGACACGTAGCCTCACTATCACAACTAGTTGGCAAAATCACAGACATGATTTCCCTAATAATGAGAGGGCTCTATGTCCAATTAGACAGCTCTTTGTTACAGCCAATATAAAAATATTGCACGTTTAAGGATATGTTTTCATGTTAGTCATTGTTATGATTTAGAGGCATCGCAGCTGAATAAGACTATTGACTGCTTCCCTCCCACGGCAGCTTGCTGTAGAGAGATCATCTTGTGTATTGTATGGATGCCTCGCCTGTTAATTAAAAAGCCTTTGGCCTATAGCTTAGACAGGAAATAGAGATGGGATATAGAGAGGAGAAAGAATTCTGGTAGAGAAGGAGAGGGGAAGGGATCCAGAAAAGATATGAGGAGACAGATACACGGTACCTAAGCACAGGTAACCACTCAAGGGGTAAAATGTAGGTTAAAATAAATGGCTTATCTTTAGTATTGGTATAGAAAGAGTCAAGTCTAGCTATATGGCCAAGGTATTTGGAAATATAATTTGAGTCTGAGTCTTATTTCTGGAAGCATGGGGCTGGGAGGCAGAACCAGGCCCTAATTTCAATAGCTTGCAAAGTACTTTCTGGCACTACGGAAGCTAGATTACAGGCAGGAAGCTTTCGGGTAAAATCTAGTTCCAAACACCCAAATCTGAAGTGTGGTGTGTTCAGCAGGAGGAATTTATTTATCTTCAGTCTCTAAAAGGGAAATCAGAACAACAGCAACAGCCTACACTGTTTTGCAAGTCACTTGGACTACCTTGACCAACTGGCATTTTAAAATCTACTGCATGGATCAGTGAGAAGGGACACAAGGACAAATGGCTTGCCACCACGCTGGAGAACCTGAGTTTGATACTGGGACCCACATTACAGAAGGAGATAATTGACTTCTAACATCTACACATATATTGGGGCACAATTACATGTGTAAACACAATGCATATTTGCATATATACATCCAAATAAATATAACTTTTAAAAATACTGTAATCCAAAGTGCAGTCACTTTAGAGTATCAGAGGCTATGTGATCATTACTTTGGCAAGGAAAACCTTATTCCCTCCATAAGAGTCTTGTTAATTTTATCATCCTCTTATATTTCTCTAACCACTTTTGATGGCTTTTGAGATTTGATTTCAAGCAATTGAGTTTGGCAAGTATTTGCAACAGAAAGAGAAGGGTATAGGGTGTGAAGAAGGCTCAGGTACATTCTAGAATCTTCTATTTCTTTTCTATATCCTCCACTGATCAGGCATTTTGTGATAAGGTAGTTTTTTATTATGTATATGTTCTGCTGAGCTTTGGTTTGAGGAAGCTGATTCTGAGAGTGGCAGTTTTACCACTGAAAGCAGCAGAGATGAAGGATAGGGATTTGAGAACCAGGAATGGGCTTCTTTTCATTTCTGTGTTGACTACTTTCTAAAAAGAGTAGCCTACTCAAGGAAACTTTAGACAACATCTTAATGAATAACATTTCAAATGCACAGGATTGTGTATCTTTAGTATAGGACAATTTCATTTAAGGAAACGTAACTGAATAATAATCTGTACTTCATAAATGTGCCTTTAGTCATGCATGCTAAGTAGGCAAATTCAAACTCACAAGGCTTAAGAGAACAGAGTAAAGCAGCTGAGAAAGTGTGAGAAATTCAGTAGAGTCTGCTCAGGCATACCCTGTTCTTTCTACCTCAGAAACTACCACATAATCTCTGTTGATTAAGGAATAGATCAACCTACTAATACCACCTCGCTTCCCCTATTAAAGTCTAGAGTATAATTTTCAACCAGTTCTTAGATAACTAATAAAACAGAGTGTAAGTACTTCAAAATTCCAGTTGGTGTCACTCATGTAGTTAAACATTAAGAATCTGTGATTATGGTTATGTGTCTGTGTGTGTGTGTGTGTGTGTGTGTGTGTGTGTGTGTGTGTGTGTACTTGTGTATTTAAATGATTAGAATCAAGTTTAGTTTCAGAAGACCAATTGCTTTTGAAAATTAAACCTGAGAGGATTATTGTGTAAGGAAGCATAAACTCTGTAGAGATGCCACTGCAATGTACACAGTTATGTTTAAGTATGTCCTGTCTGAGTGGTCTGTTTCAACATTTGTAGAATCTAGCAATATTCTGTGACTCCCATTGAATTGAAGTTACGGGAGTAGGAATAAGTGTAGGTTTAATTCCTGTTAGCTACTCTTCACACTCTTTTTAGAACAGTGGTCAATCACTTATACATAAAATGGATAAAAGTTACCACTTAAGGGAGAAGATATAAAGACTCTTTGGAGTCCCAGATGGCTCTCTTCCTCCAAGAACACGACATTCAGTGGAAGATGCCTTTAAGTAATATAATACTGTTTTTAGGGGGCACTGGCTAGACCCTTCCTCCTTAGAGTTTGGTTGCAACGTTGAAAACATCATCTCAAGGTGGCTGTAAATGTACAATACCTGTCAGGACAAGAGAAACAAGTAGCCATCAACTGTAACGTATCCACTTTGAAACAATGTTTTCTTTTTATGGACAGAAAATTTGAAACTAAAGCCCAAAAACATACTCACATTTTGAATGCTATAAGATCAATATTTGCTCTGCTCCAAAGATGAAAAGAAAAGTAGTGGACTATAATGGAAACAAAATGCATTATTTTATACTTCAGGTTAATTTAATTTTAGCACATTATGGTTATGGAGGAAAGTATAAGCACAGAAATACTCTCCCCATTAGCTCTGCGGTGTCATCACGCACTGATGCAGATGATGAGGTGCACCGGAGTTCTGCAGTATGTTACACACTGATTTGGGTAATGATACTCAGTGGACCTCGGTAGTATGTTACAAACTGATTCAGGTCATGGTATTCTCTATGATTTGGTAGTGTGACATACACTAATAAAGGTGATGATATTCATTGGGGCTCTGCAGTGTGCTACACACTGATATGGTTGATAATACTGGGCTTCTGCAGTGTGTTACATATTAAGTTGGTGATAGTACTCACTAGAATTCTATAATGTCTCACAACCTAATGTTCATATTTCTTACTGAGGTCTTAGAGTGTGTCACATGCTTACATAAGTAATACTGTCATTGGAGCTCTGCAGTATGTCACACACAGATGTGGGTGATGATACTCACTGGGACTCTGATGTGGATGCTGCTGCTTATTGGGGCTTTGTACTGATGTGGGTGAAAATCATTGGGAAAGCTACTACATTAGTAAATGAAACTCCAGAAGAGAAAACAGGGAAGTCACAAAAATACTGGCAAGTCCTGTTGCTTTATTAATATTCTACAAAAGCATCAAAAGTCCTTGAAGATCAAACAGTAAGATAAATGTGTATATAAATGATGGGTCTGTGCTACAAATCCAGGACTGGAGACACTAGAAAAAAATAAGGATGTGTTGTTTTCATTAACAACCAGTATTGTATGAAAAGCAAATCTTACAGATTGAAGCTTCCTGACACCTTAATGCCATTTGGGGTAATCAATGGAAAGGAAAAGTAATAGATGAGTAACAATAGAAATGAAAAATGTATTTAACTTTTTGATAAGTGAAAGAAAATGTAATGATGAGAGGATACGTGAAGGTGAACATATCCTAGATTTATATGGAAAGAAAAAATGAACAGCAAGAGACTAAAGAATACTGTAGATAAAATTGAATTATATGATAGAAGTTGAAGCCAAAGGGGAAAAAGAGAAAATGAGGCCTAATAACATGAGCCATATAGGACAACGCGTGTAGAAATAAACTAAAGCCATAGTGAATAGGGTCAAGGTCTTGCTCAACCCTTCAACTCGTATTGACAACCAGTTTAGCCACAGTGAGCACAGGAAGCTGAATGAAATTAATTTGTCACATGAGTTTAAACATCTCAAAAGTACCGACTTCTATCATGTGTATTTCACAAAGCCTTCATGAATGAAAGATGTTTTCGTGATATTTATACTTAGATAAGCTAATTATTTACATTTCAAATGTTATCCCCTTTCCCAGTCTCCCCTCTGCAAACCTCCTATCCTAACCCCTCTTACCCTGCCATTTTGAGGTCCCCCACCATGACCTACGCAGTCCCACCTCTCTGCCCTAGCTTTCTTAGACATTGGACTGTCAAGTACTCACAGGACCAAGGAGCTCCTCTCCCATTGATATAAAATAAGGACCCTTTAGCTCCTTCAGTCATTCCCCTAACTCCTCCATCAGGTCCCTGTGCTCAATCTGAAGGTTTGCTGCAAGCATCTGGATATGTGTTGGTCAGGATTTGGAAAGCCTCTCAGGAGACAGCTATATAAGGCTCCTGTCAGCAAGCACTCCTCGGCATCTGCCATAGTGTCTGGATTTGGTGTATGCATGTGGAATGGATCCCCAGGCAGGTCAGCTCCTGGATGGCGTTGCCTTCAGTCTCTGCTTCACCCTTTGTCTCTGTATTTCATTTAGACAGGAGCAATTCTGGGTTAAAATTTTGGAGATGGGTGGGGTCCTCATCCCTTAACCAGGGGGCCATGCCAAACTTCTGTATATAATCTCTACAAGTTCTCCCTCCCCTTTGTGGGGTAGTTTCAGCTAATGTCATCCCCATGGGCTCCTGGGAAGCTCTTGGTTTCCTGGCATCTGGGACTTTCTAGTTGTTACCCCCTCTTCCCCATCTACCATTGCTACATACCTCTGTTCAATTTCCTGATCCTCTGTACATCTCCTCCACTTCCTCCCATAAATGATTTTCCCCTCTTTTTCCCCTCCCCCTCTTCTCTTCCTCCAAATTCTCTCCCACACTTTACTTCCCTTGGTTATTTTGTTCCCCCTTCTAAGAAGGACCAAAGCATCCACACTTTGTTCTTCCCTCATCTTGAGCTTCATGTGGTTTGTGAATTGTATCTTGGGTATTCTATGTTCTTTGCCTGATATCTACTTATCAGTGAGTATATATCATGTATGTTATTTTATGACTGTGTTACCTCACACAGGATGATACTTTTAAAATCCATCCATTTGCCTGAGAATTTCATGAAGTTATTGTTTTTAATAGCTGAGTAGTATTTTATTAGATAAATGTACCACATTTTATGTATCTATTCCTCTGTTGAGGGATATCTGGGTTGTTTCCAGGTTCCGGCTAATATAAATATGGCTGCTATGAACATAGTGGAAGGTATGTCCTTATTACATGTTGGAGCATCTTCTGGGTATATGCCTTAGAGTGGTATAGCTGGGTTCTCAAGTATTATGTCCAATTTTCTGAGAAACTGACAGACTGATTTCCAGGGTGTTTGTACCAGCTTGCAGTCCCACCAGCAATGGAGGAATTTCTCTTTCTCCACATACTCTTCAACATGTGCTATCACCTGAGTTTTTTATTTTAGCCATTCTGACTGATGTGAGGTGGAATCTCAGAGTTGTTTTGATTTGATTACCCTGATGACTAAAGACATTGAACGTTTCTTAGTGTGCTTCTCAGCCATTAAAGTTTCCTCAGTTGAGAATTCTCTGTTTAGCTTTGTACCCCATTTTTATAGGGTAATTTGGTTTTCTGGAGTCTAACTTTTTGACTTCTTTGTATATTTTGGATTTAGCCATCTATCAGATGTTGGATTAAGTACAGATCTATTCACAATCTGTTGGATGCTGTTTTATTCTATTGACAGTGTTCTTTGCCTTACAAAAGTTTTGCAATTTTCTGAGGTCCATTTGTAGATTCTTGATCTTACAGCATAAAGCATTAGTGTTCTGTGCAGAAAAATTTTCCCTGTTCCAGACTTTTCCCTCCTTTCTCTTCTATTAGATTCAGTGTATCTGCTATTATGTGAAGGTTCTTGATCCACAAGGACTTGAGCTTTCTGCAGAGAGATAGAATGGATCAATTTGCATTCTTCTACATGTTGACCACCAGTTGAACAAGCACCATTTGTTGAAAATGCTGTCTTTTTTCCACTGAATGGTTTTAGATTCTTTGTCAAAGATCAAGTCACTATAGGGTATGTGGGTTTATTTCTTGGTCTTCAATTCTATTCCAGTGATCATCCTGCCTGTCACTGTACTAATGCCATGCACTTTTTATCACTATTGCTTTACAGTACAGCTTGAGGTCAGGGATGGTGATTCTCCCAGATATTCTTTTATAGTTGAGAATAGTTTTCACTATCATGGGTTTTTTATTATTCCAAATGAATTTGGGAATTGCTCTTTCTAACTCTATGAAGAATTGACTTGAAATTTTGATGGGGAATTTATTGAATCTTTAAATTTGTTTTGGCAAGATAGCCATTTTTACTACATTAATCCTGCCAGTCCGTGAGCATGAAAGATCTTTCTAACTTCTGAGGCCTTCTTCGATTTTCTTCAGGGATTTGAAATTCTTGTCATACAGATCTTTCACTTGTTTGGTTAGAGTCACACCAGTATATTTCATATTATTTGTGACTATTGTGAACGGTGTCATTTCACTAAGTTTTTTCTCAGAAAGTTTATCCTTTGAGTATAGGAGGACTACAGATTGTTTGAGTTAATTTTATATTCAGCCAATTTGCTGAAGTTGTTTATTAGGTGTAGAAGTTCTCTGGTAGAATTTTTGAAGTCACTTAAGAATATTATTATATTATCTGCAAATAGTGATATTTTAACTTTTTTTTCCAATCTGTCTCCCTTTGACCTCCTTTCATTGTCTAATTGCTCTAGCTAGAACTTCAAGTACTATATAGATTAAATAGGGAAAAAGTGGGCAGCCTTGTCTAGTCTCTGATGTTATTGGGATTGCTTCAAGTTTCTCTCCATGTAGGTTGATGTTGGCTACTGGTTTGCTGTATATTGCTTTTATTATGTTTAGGAATGGGCCTTGAATTCTTGATCTTTCCAAGATTTTTAACATGAAGAGATCTTGAATTTTGTCAAATGCTTTCTCAGCATCTCATGAAATGATCTTGTGCTTTTTTTCCCTAAGAGTTTGTTTATGTAGTTAGTGGATTACATTGATGGATTTCTCCAGTCCTGCATTCCTGAGATGAAGCGTACTTGAACCTGGTGAATTGTCTTTTTGATGTTTTCTTGCATTTGAATACTTTTGCACCGATATTCATAAGGGAAATCGGTCTGAAGTTTTCTTTGTTGATTCTTTTTGTCGTTTTGGTATCAGTGTAACTGTGGTGAAGAGTATTGATATTTGGTCTTCTTTAAAGATCAGATAGAACTCTGCACTAAACCCATCTGGACCTGAGCTTTTTGTTGTTGTTGTTGTTTTTGGCAGAAATTTAATGACTACTTCTATTGCTTTACAGGTTATGGGACTGTTTAGATCATTTATCTGATCCTGATTTAACTTTGGTAATTGTTATCTGTCTAGAAAATTGTCCATTTCATGCAGATTTTCAAGTATGATTGGGTATAGGATTTTTAGTAGGATCTGATGATTTTTGGAATATCCTCAGTTTCTGTTGTTATATCTCACTTTTCATTTATGATTTTGTTAATTTGCATACTATTTCTGTGTCATCTGGTTAGTCTGGCCAAGAGTATATTTATCTTGTTGATTTCCTCAAAGAACAAATTTCTGGTTTTGTTGATTCTTTGTATTGAACTTTGTGTTTCTATTTGGTTGATTTCAGCCCTCAGTTTGATTATTTCCTTCTGTCTACTCCTCTTGGGTGTATTTTCTTCTTTTTGTTCTTGAGCTTTCAGATATGCTGCTAAGCTGCTAGTGTATGCTCTCTCCAGTTTCTTTTTTGGAGGCACTCGGAGCAATGAATTGGCCTCTGAGCACTGCTTTCACTATGTCACCTAAGTTTGGGTATGTTGTACCTTCATTTTCATTATTCTAAAAAGTCTTTAACTTCTTTATTTCTTCTTGGCCAAGTCACCATTGAATAGAGCGTTGTTCATCTTCCATGTGTATGTGGGCTTTCTGTTGTTTTTGTTATATTGAAAACCAGCCTTAAACTGGGGTGATCTAATAGGATGCTTAGGGTTATCTCAGCCTTCTAGTATCTGGTGAGGCCTATTTTGTGACTAATTATATGGTTAGTTTTTCAGAAGGTACCATGAGGTTCTGAGAAGAAGGAGTATTCTTTTGTTTTAACATGAAATATTCTATAAATATCTGTTAAATATATTTGGCTCATAACTTCTGTTAGTTTCACTGTATCTCTGTTTAGTTTCTGTTTCCATGATCTGTCCATAGATGAGTGTGGGCAGTTCAAGTCTCACACAATTATTGTATGAGGTGCAATGTATACTTGGAGCTTTAGTAAAGTTTCGTTTATGAATGTGTTTGCCTGCGCTTTTGAAGTCTAGATGTTCAAAATTGAGAGTTCATCTTGGTAGATTTTTTTCTTTGATGAGTATGAAGTGTCCTTCCTTATCTTTTTGATAACTTTTGGTTAGAATTTGATTTTATTCATGATTAGAATGACTACTCCAGCTTGTTTCTTAGGACTATTTGCTTAGAAAATTTTTTCCAGCCTTTTACTCTGAGGTAGTGTCTGTCTTTGTCACTGAAGTGTATTTTTTTGTATGCAGCCAAACACTGGGTCCCCTTTATGTATCCAGCCTGTTAGTCTATGTGTTTTTATTGGGGAATTGAGTCCATGGATGTTAAGAGATATTAAGGACTAGTGATTGTTGCTTCCTGTTATTTTTGTTATTAGAGACTGAATTATTTTTTTGTGCCTCTTTTCTTTTGGATTTGTTGAAAGAAAATTACTTTCTTCCTTTTTCTAGGCTGTAGTTTCACTCCTTGTATTGGAATTTTCCATCTATTATTCTTCGTAGGGATTCATGGAAAGCTGTGCAAATTTGGTTTTGACATGGCATATCTTGGTTTCTCCATCGATAATAATTGCAAGTTTTGCTGGGTATAGTAACCTGGGCTGGCATTTGTATTCTTAGGGTCTGTATGACATCTACCTAGGATTTTCTAGCTTTCATAGTCTCTGTTGAGAAGTCTAGTGTAATTCTGAGAGGTCTGCCCTCATATGTTATTTGATGTTTTCTCCTTACTGCTTTGTTTTGCGCAGTTGTTGTTTTGACATGTGACAGAAGGAATTTCTTTTCTAATTCAATCTGTTTGGAGCTCTGTAGGCTTCCTGTATATTTATGGGCATCTCTTTCTTTAGGTTAAAGAAGTTTTCTTCTATAATTTTGTTGAAGATATCTACCTTCCCTTTAAATTGGGAATCTTTGCTCTCTTCTATACCTATCATCCTTACGTTTGGTCTTTTCATTGTGTCCTGGATTTCCTGGATGTTTGGGTTAGGAGCTTTTTGCATTTTTCATTTTTTTTTTGACTGTTGTGTCAATGTTCTCTATGGTATGTTCTACACCTGAGATTCTCTCTCCAATCTCTTGTATTCTTTTGGTGATCCTTGCATTTTTAACTCCTGATCTCTTTCCTAGGTTTCCTATCTCTAGGGTTGCTCTCCCTTTGTGATTGCTTTATTGGTTCTATTTCCATTTTTATATCCTTTATGGTTTTGTTCAATTTCTTCACCTGTTTGGTTGTGTTTTCCTGGAATTCTTTAAGAGATTTTTGTGTTTCCTCTTTAAGGACTTCTACCTTTTTACCTGTGTTCTCTTGTATTTCTTTAAGTGTATTATTTATGTCCATCTTAAAGTTCTCTATCATCATCATGAAATGTGATTTTTTAAATTGGAGTCGCATTTTTCCATTGTATTGAGAGTATCCAGGGCTTGCTGTAGTGGAAGAACTGGGTTCTGATGATACCAAGTAGCCTTTGTTTCTGTTGCTTATGTTCTTGCCCTTTCCTCTTTACATCTTGTTATATCTGGTGTTAACTGGTCTTGGTGTCACTCACTGTGGCTTGTCCCTTCTGTTAGCCTGTGTGTTATCACTCATGGGAGATCAGTTCTCTCCAGGAGGAATTTAGTTATGGAGACCTGTGGCACAGGGTCCACTCTGGGCACAGAGGGAAATAAGAAGGATCTTGTCCCTGGCTATTCCTTGGTTCCTGTGTCCAGATTGTTCTGGGTGGGTCCCTCTTCAGCCAGGAATTTGAGCAGAAGTGGTGGTCTTAGCTGTGCTCTCAAGTGTGTCAGCATTCTTGGGAGATTAGCTAATTCCTGGTACGAACTGGACAGCTGTGGCAGAGTTAGCTCTAGGTGTCAATGGAAACTGTAAGGATTTTGTCTCAGGCTGCTCCTTGGTTCCTGTGTCATGAGGACTCTGAGCAGGTCCCTTGAAGCAAAAGTGGTGGTCCTACCTGTGCTCATAGGTGAGTCAGCACTCCAGAAAGACCAGTACTCTCCATGTGGGACCTGGGTATCATTCTTGTGATATATTAACACTGTATTTTATATTTCATTACTTTTTTCCATTATATACAATATCACAAGACAAAGAAAAGGACTTATATGAATAAAATATCTACATTTAGCCAGACATTTCAACTCTTATCTTCTTAGAGTAGTTTTGATATTTTTTTGTATTTTTTTTTTTTAGTTGGAGTTGGGTACTTATGGTTAGAACAAAAGCATGCATGACAATTTCAGTTCTACTTTTGGGAGTACGTTCTTTCCACCATTTGAGTCTCATGGATCAAATTCAGATCATCAAGCTTAGCAATGAGTATCTTTATGTGATGAGTCATTTGGCCAACCCCAAATTCTAGGCTATATAATAAGCTGCAATGTATAAACATTATTATGTTACTACAATATACATATACAATTATATTATTATATTATTCATATTTATTTGTGTCATTGGGGAATTGTTGCTAGAAGTTTATGTGTTTTGGTACAGTTTAATTTACTTTGTGCATCAGAACAATACTCATTATTTTCAAAATTATGAAATCCAAACTTTTTGTAAAGACCTGCCTATATTATAATGTCTGAGATGTATAGGTTTCATGAGCTGTGAACCCCAGAAATTCTGAAAAATGGTAAAATCTACATATTCAGTTAACTTTAATTCTAGAAATCCCTATGGTAACTTTATTTATTATTAGTAGTATTAATATTAGTATTAGTATTAGTATTAGTATTAGTATTAGTATTAGTATTAGTATTAGTATTTATCTCACCTTATCTTGAATAGTTTTTGTGAAAATAAGACAGATTTCTGAAGTAACAGAGGATGTGTAGTGGAAATTACTAGAATTTATATTTATGTGACTATGCTCTGCTTGAGATGTTTGCACAGTTTATTTATTTATGAAAATTTAAAGTAATCATGAGTTTTTTATAATAATGTAGCTAAAGTAATTTCTAAGATGACATGATCTCAACAGCATATGAAAATAACCAAATATACAGCCTAAATCTATCAATAGCAGCATTTGTTCACTGTAATATTAATATAAGACACCAGCAATTCTGAAAATGAATGAAGACACTGGCAAATCTCAGTTCCTTTGATCCTGGCTAGGTAATTTGTGAAATGGATATAATTACACTTATTTTGGACACTCATTGACTGGAACTCAATAGTTGATGTATACAGAGTACCCAGAGAAATTGATTGTAGTTTAGATTTTGTGCTTTTGATATTGAGGACATCAAACAGAAAACAAATGTAGAGAAATAATTAAACTGTGCTCAGTATGGTGCAAATTGTTAAAGTTGAGATAGACTTACTTGTGGTTTCTTAGGTGGACTCCTATGGAGTAGAAGGCAAAAGATTTCCTACATGTAAAGCAGCACAGGAAGGCAAGAGTCAGGCAGGGATCTACAGTATGCACAGGACTGCTGAGATGGGACAAACCTTGTTTGGGGCCACAGGAACCAGGGGGGAGCAAGACTGAGACAACCACCAATCTGGTGCCACAGGGCCCAGGTGAAGAGTGAGCCAAGACAATCACCACTTCGACACCATGCAGCCCAGATGGAAAGCTAGTCTGAGACTGCTACCAGTCTAGCACTGCTATACAGATCAAGGCAGGCAGACCACATCTGACATGACTTCTGCTTGATGCCACACTTCATGTGTTTGGCATGGCACTCCTGAGACCATTCCTGAAATGACCCCAGACAACCAGACAACCCAGGTCACTAAGAGGAATGATGGAGAGATGGAAAAAAGATGAAGTAGAAGGATGTTCACAATAAAGAGAGGCAGAACTAGAGACTACAGGGTAGGGATGAACAACTTAATGTGAGTAGCCAGTGATGCCGTGTAAGGTCACACAGAGGTCCAGACCTATGCTGATACTGAGGACCATATCTTGGACAGTGATCCTACTGTAACAGGGATCTGTTACCACCAAAGGCCAGGCAGATGTCCCTGGTCTGACCTGCCAGCTGGGGCCATGTCAGATGTCTGAAGAACTGTCCTCACCTCTCTCCTAAGCATCTGGGCACCATAAGCGAGCTCACTTAGAGGGCATGAGAGCAGAAGAGTTGATGATGCTTCTCACAAGCTGCAGTGATCAAGACAGCAGGCAGTGGATATCATCCAGGAAGCAGTGGAACTTGTTGAAACAGGAAAACCTAGTTGAGCGAGAGTCTGGTGGGCTAGTCCTAAGGGTTTAAATGTGAGAGAGCTGGCCCTGCAACTTGTCTGTCATGTAGTATCACGGATGAGAGAAAATGACCTCCCTCCACCCCCAGCCTTACTCTTTGTCTCCTATGGCAGACAGAAGAACTGTCCCTTATTGACTGAAACTTGCAGGAATGGAACTTGCACCTTGCCTGGGCAACGCTGTAGAGCTCACCCTCATGACAGGGCACAGGTGAGCCATCACGAGGATGTGAGCGTGGAAAAGCTAGCCCTGCAACTTCTCTGCCATATAAAAGTACTGAAAAGAAAGAGATGCCCTTCCCCACCCCCTACTCCCTTACTACCTATGGTAGGCAGGAGAGTGGATACAGGGGTCATGACAGTGGGAGAAGTGTCCCTGTCCCTTACTGTCTGGAACACTTGGAAGAGTGAGTCCTACACTTTGCCTGGACAGTGGGATAAAGCTGGCCCTGGCTGTTGGGTTTGTAGCTGAGCCAGCCATGAGGGTGTGATAGCTGGAGAACTGACCCAAGTTCTCAAACCAAACTAATAATTCCTTGCAATGAACATTTGCAAGCAAAGAAGTATGGAGAAAAGAGTATATTGTGATGCATTACAGCTTCCACAATGAGATTTTTTTTTTCTTCTAGGGGGAGTTTGCAATGGTGGCAGGTGAGTAGGAGGGCATAGGGAGATTATCATGTGGTGCATGATGGAAAACTCACAAAGAACCAATAATTGTTTTAAAAAAATGTAAAAGACTGGAGCTGTAGATGGGGCTATGTTGCTATGAAAATGTATTGTTCTTACAGAGGACCAGAGTGTAATTCCCAGTGCCTATTCTGAGAAGCTCCAAACACCTATCATGCCAACTCTAGGGGATCTAACACTCTTTTCAGTTCTCTGTTGGCAGAAAATGTAAATAAAGATAAAATAAATAATTTTTAAAAGAAAGTACAGTAGTTAAGCAAATGCATTATTTCTTATTTTTAGTATGGTTTCAGTATAGTAAATGAGTGACCATTAACAGATATGTCAAGCTCATAGTTTGCCCTTTACTTATTCCAAACATTACTGAAAGTCACTACTTTATAGTTGATGTATTTATAAAAGATGTGTTTCTATACTAATTATGAAATCTTTTCATATTATGCAAAAACAATAACTCATTTGTGAAGTCGATATAAAAGACTAGGGCTCTCTTTCCTTAGAGAAAGTTTTAGTATTTTCTGGCATAACCTAACAGTCAATGTGGCAATGGTGTAGAAAATACAAGATAATCAGAATTTTCACTTAAACACAGATTAATTTAATGCTAAGGTGAAATAAGTTATGAGGCCATGAAATGTGTTACTAAGATATAAAGAATATGAGGGAAAGAAGTTATCATGGAAAGGCTATGTAGTCCAATAACCTTATCAAATGGCATTCTGGACACAAAGAAATGTGACAGTAAAATCAGTAGTTATGACTTAATAAGGAAGACTAGTCTTCAAATGGAGACTTAGGGCATGCACCCCACAGACCCAAAGAAATTAAACATGGAGGAAGGCTCAAGCAAGAATGCTTGAATTACACTTAGAAGGGGAAACAAAATAGTCATAGGAGAGAATGGGAGGGAGAGAACTGTGGGGGAGGGCAGAGGGATGGGAACGGAGTGGCAGGATCAAGTATAAAATGAGAGGTCTAGAGAGGGTAAGAAGAGTGAATCAAAATCTGCAGCTGCTGGGGTGGTGATGGTCCTGGTGGCAGTGGTATTGGGGAATCCCTAGGAAGTCACAGAGACCTGAAATAAGGGAGGCTCCCAGGAGTCGATGCTGGTGACCTTAGCCAAGATGCCCAACAGTAGGAATGTGGAACCTGAAGAGGCCACCTCCTGGAGCCAGAAAAGACACCTCCCAGTGGAGGGATAGATACACCAACCCACCTACAAAACTTTCAACCCAAAATTTGTCTTGTCTAAAAGAAATGCAGAGGTTGAGGGAATCAGAGAAAATGTCAATCAATACCTGGTTCAACTTGAAACTCATCCCTTGAGGAAGGATCCATCTTGACATTATTAATGATACTCTCTTATGTTTACAGACAAGAGCCTACCATAACTGTTCTCTGAGAGGCTCTACCCAGCATCAGACTGAAACAGATGCAGACACCTACAGCCAAACATTTGATAGAGGAAGGATAAAACTTATGAAAGAGTTGTGAAGGACTGAAGACCCTGAAGTAGGTAAGGTCGCCACAGGAAGACAAACAGAGTCAACATACCTGGACCCCTGGGAGCTCTCAGAATCTGAGTCACTAGCCAGAGAACATACACAGGCTGAAATGAAGCACCCAGGCACACATGTAGAACACAGGCAGCTCAGACTTCATGGGTGCCCATCAGACATCACTGGGTGAGGATGAGCCTAATCTGGCAATGACATCATGTGCCAGGGTTGGAGAATCGCTGTGGAGGCCTCACCCTCTCAGAGGAGAGTCTGTGAGGGAGGGACCAGGAAGGGAAGTAGAGCTTGTTAAACAAACAAACAAACAAACAAACAAACTGAATGGAAGCATAGTGGTGGGTACAAGTCATGATATAATTGTGGACATCCACAAACTATGCAACAGCAGAAGCACGCTTGATGCAGAATGTGAAATGGCGTAAAGACTGAATTATTAGAGCAGGACACTGATTGGGAGCAGAAGAGAGGACAGATCAGAATTCTCTATTTTCTGTTTAATTTTGCCATGAAATAAAATACACTTTAAAAGGTATTATTTCCAGAGGTGGAGGTAAGTGTGTGTTCAGGTAACCGTGTGTGGTGTGTGTGTATGTGTGTGTGTGTGTGTGTGTGTGTGTGTGTGTGTGTGTGTGTGTGTTTGTATATATGTAGAAGCCAGAGGCTGATGGTAAGCTTGTTCATCAATTGCTATCCTCTCTTTGGAAAGGGGTTCATTCTCTGATCAGGAAACTGTTTTATTTGGACACAATAGCTGGCTAGAAAACTCCGGGGATATGTTTCTATTTGCTTACCAAATTTGAAGTTGCAGACACCATTCACTATGTTCCGCCTTTTAAGTGGATCCTTGGAATTCATTCTAAGGTCTTAGTGCTTGGAATGAACATTTTGCCAACTAAACCATCTCCCATGGTTTCCTAATAGTCTATTTAAAAGAAGACACAGAATATCTAGTTGTGTGTCAAGCCTTTGTCTGACAGCCATGGAAAATACGTGTCAGTTCTTTGATTAAGAAACAGGGTGAGAACCGATTAGTACCAAAGTAACAAGTGATCTGGAGGAGTAACGTGAAACAAAAAGGTAGCAGACAGAGTATTAATTGAATCAAGTTTTCTTCTATCCATCTCCTACATTTAAATAGTGTGGTTCTTCTAAACTTTAAAACTGGGCAAAATCTTGATTATGATTTGTACCATGGAATCTGGCAGACACTACAGTTTTATTAGGAGGATATTTCAGGTCTGAGCTTCACTGAAATCTGAAACATACTGAGTGGTTTTAATGACCAATTCTGTTAGTAAAAACTTATTTCATGGGCCAGAATCTCTGTAAATCTAAATATAATAACAAACAGTACTTTTTGTCCTACATCAGGTTACACCCCTCTGTTAATTCTTATATTTCCAATATATACTCCAATTCCAATTTCTTCAAAAATTAGAGCCAGCCCTGATTAAGGCCAACCTTGCCACAGTTTTATATATAATGGACGACACATTGCCACCTACAACAGTTTTTCCAGTTATTTGAGTCCTTAAAACATGGATATGACACTTGATGTCCTCATATTCATGCTCCCTTCCCCTGAAGTATAATTTCAGGCCAAGTGAATGTAAATTACCTCTCCTATCCAGTGAATCATGGTGGTTTTCAGTGACTAGCATAGTAACCTAAAATGCCTAACACAGCAATTAGATTGACAGAAAGCCCACTGATAAACACTTTGCTGAAGAGTATATTGATTAAGGCATTTGGGGGAATGTAATAAAATTTCAATTTTCTCCATTCTCCTAGAAATAATTTCTTCATTTGAACAGAGAAGAGAACACTACTTTTCAATGTGATTTTTATTGGGACACAGTAAGCCCAAGAAACACAGATATTTATGTGAAGAGGAGATGCTCTAATTGCTAGTTTGAACAAGTAATAAATGTCTGGCCTCCAGCACATGAGTCAATCAATACCATCACTAATCTCTACATCTACAAAAGGAAGATTACCGATATCTTCCAAGCTGGTTGGGAGAAAAGGATAAATAAAATCACAGACCTGTAAAGCATTTAATTCAATCTAACCCATAATTAGAGTACTGGTATGATTATTTTAAAATATCGAATTTCAGGAAATGTATTTATGACGTTATAGTTTAAAAATGTTGGCCACTGTTTGTAGCAGGATTTGTATTGGATTATAAATAAGGTATTCTGTTACTTTATTTATTTCTACTTTGTCTTCTACTATATATCCTAAAGAAGTTTGATTGTCATGGCTGAGACATAAAGCACAGCAGATCATACCATCCCCTCTAGTAATACTTAAAGACCAGCAGCTTGGAATCAAATTCTGTCATTTAGAGAAAGGTGAGTTGATCTAGAAGTTGGTGCTAAATAACACAATCTTGTCAGGCAGTTCTAAGCAAAGTCTGTAACATGTATATTATCTATAATAATGTAAGGATATTTGCTTTCTAGGCACATGCTATGTTAATGGAATTTACTAGAATTCAATTTACAAGTTCTGTTTACAAGTATTTTCTTATATATTATTCACAAACAAAATCAAAAATAAAGTAAGTGTTATTCATTTGAAAGAAAAAATATGAAATTCTTTCTGAAAGAATATTCTAGTATGTAATCATACATGTATGTTTGCAGACAGACATACATAAGTATGGATACAATACAGTTGGAGAAATTTCTATTTTCCAAATATCCCCTTGTTCAGTAGTAGCAAAACACTGCAAAACAGTATATCTTTATGACATCAAGTAGCTACACACATTAAGATTCAGCCTCATTTATAGTCAGTAAAACTTCATATTTTATTCACCATGTAGGAAATAGCTGATCAAATACAACACTGTAATTATCTTTTTAGTTTTTACATCTTAGTTCTTTCAAGTATCTCTCCAATGAAGTACATAAATTTTTCTACCCTCCTTATATTCTTATAATCTCATATCTGTTTCCCAAAGTGTTTATTTTTAGAACTGTGTCTTCATACAATCAATACTTGCTTAAAAATAACCATGCCAAATGGTCCAACAGACTATTAATTTTATGAAAAATTTCAATAACTTACTTGTTGAAGTAAATACCTTTCTGAAAAGAAATATGCTAACCCAAGTAATTTACAGTCACACTATCAAACAGAATACCAGAAGCCTTTCATCTCAAAGACTCAAAATCCCACTGTTTCACATGCGTCTGAAAGAATACAAAAACAAACATCAAGAACCACTGTCATCTACACCATGGAAGAATATCCATCTGTAAATCTATCTGTATCAAAAGTAAACATCAAGAAGCCCCTATTAACATTTGTCAAATTCTAGAAGATTTCTGGTGGTCACAACACATTACAGACACAGATATAGTATTTCTCCTCTTACAGGGGAAAATATTTCAACATAAGATAATGTATAATCAATAGCTTTAATAATTTTTTCTTGAGTTGGAGACTATTCCATTCTTCCATCTTCACATCTGCAAACATACAGCTAAAATTGATAATAAAAATTAAGCATGTACGTTTATAAAAGCTTACCACCGTCATTCTTCAGTGTCCCATTAGTGAGTTGTTTCAGTCTCTTCTGGTGAGATTTGCCATTGTAGTGAATTTGGGCTTGAGCAGCCGAGTTCAGCTGAATGTTACATACACTGCACAAGGTGAAGTTTGAGTGCTTCTTTTCTCCTTCTAGTTTCTCTTCAAGCTCATCAGGCATTAATTCAGCTTCACTCTCCCCATCTTGTGCACTTGTGAAATCTAGAGAAGGGGATAGGCAAGAAGATGAACATTTCTAGATCTCCAATGTTTAATTGGACTAGGCATCAAATTAAGTAGGCTTTGGAAGCTTTAGAATTAAATTTCCCAACTTCTTCCTTTAGTGGTTTGTATGTATAATTGCCAATGGGGTGGGGAAGGTTGCCTTCCAAGTAGAATTAGAGACCACAATAATTTGACTCAGTGGTGTTTCCAAGTTCACAGTGGACATAATCTCATTTGACCACCATAACATCTAAAAGAATAATTTTTAGCTTTTCAGTGCCATAGCTGAGAAAACCAAAGGGTGATTAAACACTTGATTTTATATTTGTATGAAGTCTAGGTAATGATACTTCATAGTTTATCTTCCTATCTATTAACTTTTCCTTAACTTCCTCTTCCTACAGTGTTTACTGAACTTTATATGGATGATATAAATAACTTCCGTAGAGATGGGCCCATATTTTCTGTATCTTAGTATGCCATGTCTCTGCATTTACTACAGTTTTTTATATGGGTTGGATTCTCTGATAAAAGCTGGAAGCTACTTTTGATGTTAGAGATATTTCCAAGGGAGTTTCAACCTATGCCAGTTCATATGCTTCATGCACCAGCCTCCTACTTCCTCATACCTCAAGCCAGGCAGATAGTAACAGACACTGGTCCTCCCACCTTCTATGGTATAGATTTCGAATCCATTCAGAATGCAGTCATGTACTCCAGAATAATCAAGCCATCATTACACAACTGGTCTCACTTTACAAATGATTCTTTACAATCTTTGTATCCCAATTAGCCTTCTCTCCACCCTGACCACCACATCCTCAGCTCCCTCATGACCTAATATTTACATCAAAATATTATCATCTATTTTCACTCTTTTTTTTACTATCTTTATTTCATGCTCCTACTTTCCTAATGCGATACTGCCTACTTTTTGCTTCCTTGCATTCTAGTTTGAACAAGAACTCCACGTTAGATATACAACACTAAACAGTCGAAGCCAGAAACTCATATTCGAGAGAGCATATGGTATTTGTGTTTTGGAGCTTGTATTACTCCCGATAACAGTAATATTTTCCAGTTTTAGTCATTTCCATGATATTTTCATAATTTGCTTTTTTCTTACCGCAGAACAATCTTCTATTTTCTATGTGTACTACATCTTCAATACCATTCATCATCAGACAGGCATCTAGACTGCCTCCATTTTGTTTTTATTTTTTAGAGTAGCAATGAAACTGGCTATGCAGGCATTCTGGACACAGGGTTTCTCTATAAACTTATTATTTAAAGTATTTAATCTATGTAATGGTAAATTATTTAAAAAATTAAAAATATGTAACACTTCCCATTTTTTTCTTTCCTACAACTCCTCCCATGCACCTTGTTCTATTTCCCAAATTCTATTTACCTAATTATGAGATGTATATATTCCTAACTACAATCTGATAACTCCACATAATGTCACATATAGGCATAAATTTTGGAGCTGACCACACTTGGCATTGAAAAATCAAGTGGAATAAAATCTTCTTCCCCAGAGATGACAATTTCTAATGCTGTCAGCAATTCTTGATTGCCTGTAGTTCTGTGTCTATTATTTGTGTCCACATGACTGCCCCTATACTGAAAAGGTTAGATTAATTCTTACTTAGAGAATCTCATTAAAACAATATTAATGTCTGGTTTCCATCTGTGCCCTAGAGATAAGCCTTTGTCACAGCTTTCTGTACCCAAATCCCTTCTGGAGAGAGCTGGTCTCCCAGAAGTGCTGATACACCTAAGATCTCAGGCTTACAGGCTCACAGCAGGGACAACCTTCAGTCAGAGGCAGCAAGACCAGCTTAGACCTTAGACGAGAGAAAAACAGATGGTGAGAGGCAAGTTCAAGAACCTAAGCGACAGAAACCAAGACTACTTGGCATCATCAAAATCAAATCTCACACCACAGCAAGCCCTGAATACCCCCAACACACCAGAAAAGAAAGATACTGATTTAAAATCAAATCTCATGATGATGGTAAAGGACATTAAGGACATAAACAACTCATTTAAAGGAATACAGGAGAAGACAGGTAAACAGATAGAAACTCTTAAAGAGAAAACACATAAATCCCTTAAAGAAATACAGAAAAACACAACTAAACGGGTGAAGGAATTGAACAAAACCATCTAGGATCTAAAAATGAAAATAAAAACCAATAAAAAAAATCACAAAGGGAGACAACACTGGAGGTAGAAAACCTAGGAAAGAGACCAGTAGTCATAGATGTAAGCATCAGCAACAGAATAAAAAAGATATAAGAGAGAATCTCAGGTGCAGAATATACCATAGAAAACATTGACACAACAGTCAAAGAAAATGCTAAAGGTTCCCAAGCCTACACATCCAGGAAATCCAGGAAAGAGTGAGAAGACCAAACCTAAGGATAATAAGTATAGAAGAGAGCAGAGATTCCCAAAATAAGGGGCCGGTAAATATCTTCAACAAAATTATAGAAGACTACTTCCCTAAACTAAAGAAAAAGATGCCCATAAACATACAGGAAGCCTATAGAACCACCAAATAGATTGAAAGAAAAAAAGAAATTCTTCTCATCACATAATAATTAAAACACCAATAGCATAAAACAAAGAAAGAATATTAAAAGCAGTAAGGGTAAAATGTCAATTAACATGAAGGCCGATATGAAAATTACACCAGACTTCTCCAAAGAGACTCTAAAAGCCAGAAGATCCTGGACAGATGTCATACAGACCTAAGAGAATACAAATGTCAGCCCAAGCAACTATACTCAGCAAAACTTGCAATTACCATAGATGGATAAACCATGATATGCCATGAGAAAAACAAATTTAGACAATATCTTTCCACAAATACAGTCCTACAAAAAATAATAGATGGAAAACTCCAACACAAGGAGAAAAACTATACCCTAGAAAAAGCAAGAAAGTAAAATTCCAAAGAAGATAGCCACACAAACATAATTTCACGTCTAACAATAAAAATAATGAAGCAACCATCACTGGTCCTTAATATCTCTCAATGTCAATGGAGTCAATTCCCCAATAAAAAGACATAGACCTACAGACTGGATATGTAAACAAAGCTCAACATTTGGCTGCCAAAAAAAAAAAAAAAACACACCTCAGTTGCAAAAACAGACACTACCTTAGAGTAAAAGGCTGGGAAAAAAATTCTAAGCAAACAGTCCTAAGAAACAAGCTGGAGTAGCCATTCTAATATCAAATAAAATTTACTTCCAACCAAAAGTTATCAAAAAGATAAGGAAGGACACTTAATATTTATCAAAAGAAAAATCTAGCAAATTGAATTCTCAATTTTGAACATCTAGGCTTCAAATACACGGCCACACACATTCAAAAAAAAAAATTTTTTACTAAACCTCAAAGCACACATTGCACTTCACACAATAATAGTGGGAGACTTCAACACCCCATTCTAATCAATAGACAGATCGTGGAAACAGAAACTAAACAGAGATACAGTGAAACTAACAGAAGTTATGAGCCAAATAGATTTAACAGATATCTATAGAACATTTCATCCTAAAACAAAAAATATATATATACCTTCTTCTCAGCACCTCATGGGACCTTCTCCAAAATGACCACATAACTGGTCATGAAACAGGCCTCAACAGATACAAGATTGAAATAATCCCATGCATCCTATCATATCACTGTGGACTAAGGCTGGTCTTCAATACAACAAAGACAGCAGACACCTCACATACACATGGAAGCTGAGTAACTCTCTACTCAATGACAACTTGGTCAGGGAAAAAATAAAGAAAGAAATAAAGACATTTTAGAATAATGAAAATGAAGGCACAACATACTCAAAGTTAGGTGACACAATGAAAGCAGTACTCAGAGGAAAATTATTAGCTCTGAGTGTCTCCAAAAAGAAATTGGAGAGAGTATACACTAACAGCTTAATAGCACATTTGAAAGCTCTAGAACAAAAAGAAGCAAATGCACCCAAGAAGAATAGATGGCAGGAAATAATCACAGTCAGGGCTAAAATCAACCAAGAAGAAACAAAGATAACTATATAAAAAATCAACAAAACCATGAGAAAAAATCAACAAGAAAGGTAAACCTGTAGCCAGACTAGCCAGTGGGCAGAGACAGTATCCAAATCAGCAAAATCAGAAATGAAAATGGAGATGTAACAACAAAAACTGAGGAAATGTAATAAATCATCAGATCCTACTACAAAAGCCTATACTCAACAAAAATGAGAAATCTGGAAGAAATGGACAATTTTTTTTGGACAGATACCAGTTATCACAATTAAATCTCGGTCGGATAAACCATCTAAAGAGTCCAAAAACCAATAAAGAAATAGAAGCATTAATTAAATGTCTAGCAAAAAATAAACGCCCAAGATCTGATAATTTTAGTGAAGAATTTTATCAGATCTTCAAAGAATCCCTAATATCAATACTCTTCAAACTATTCCAGAAAATAGAAACAGAAGGAACACTACCCAATTTGTTCTATGAAACCCAAATTATACCTAATACACACACACACACACACACACACACACACACACACACACACACACACACAAAACAACAAACAAAAAGAACTTCAGACCAATTTTCCTTATGAACATCAATGCAAAAATATTCAATAAAATCCTTTCAAACTGAATCCAAGAACACATCAAAGAGATCATTCATTATGACCAAGTAGGCTTCAACCCAGGGATGCAGAGATAGTTCAATATAAGGAAATCCATCAACATAATCCTCTATATAGACAATCTCAAAGAAAAAAAAGCACATGATCATCTCATAGATGCTGAGAAAGTATTTGATAAAATTCAACACCCTTCATGGTAAAAGTATTGGAAAAACCAGGAATTCAAGGCCCAGGCCTAAAAATAGTAAAAGCATTATACAGCAAATCAGTAGCCAACATCAAAATAAATGGAGAGAAACATAAAGCAATCTCATTAATAACAGGGACTAGAAAATGCTGCCCACTCTCTCCCTCTTTATTTTATATAGTACTTGAAATTCTAGCTAGAGCAATTAGACAACAAAAGGAGGTCAAAGAGATACAAATTGGAAAGAAAGGAGTTAAAATACCACTATTTGCAGATGATAGGATAGTATACTTTAGTGACCCCCAAAATTTCACCAGAGAGCTCCTACACTTAATAATCAACTTTAGCAAAGTAGTTAGATGTGAAAGTAACTCAAACAAATAAGTAGTCTTAGTCAACTCAAAGGATAAACAGGCTGAGAAAGAAATTAAAAAAGAACATCTTATGAATAGTCACAAATAATATTAAATATCTTAATGTGAATCTAACCAAACAAGTAAAGGATTTGTATGACAAGAACTTTAAGTCTCTGAAGAAAGAAACTGAGGAAGATCTCAAATGATAGAAATATCTCCCATGCTCATGGATTGTCAGAATTAATATAGTAAACATTACCTTCTTGTAAAAAACAATCAACAGATTCAATGCAGCCCCCATCAAAAGTCCAACTCAATTGTTCATAGAGTTAGAAAGAGCAATTTGCGAATTCATTTGCAATAACTAAACACCAAGGATAGCAAAAACTTCACAAATTCAGGAGGAATCACCATCCCTGACCTCAAGCTGTATTACAGGGCAATTGTAATAAAATCTGTGTGATATTGGTACAGTGACAGGCAGGTAGATCAATGGAATAGAATTGAATATCCAGAAATGAACCCACACACCAATGTTCACTTGAACTTGAACAAAGGAGCTAAAACCATCCAGTGGAAAATTGATCCATTCTTATCTCCTTGTACAAAGGTCAAGTCCAAGTGGATCAAGGTCCTCCACATAAAACCAGATACACTGAGTCTAATAGAAGAGAAAGTGGGGAAGAGCCTCAAACAAATGGACACAGGTGAAAATTTCATGAACAGAGCATCAATATCCTATGCTCTGAGATCAGCAATAGACAAATAAGACCTCATAAAATTACAAAACTTCTGTGGGGAAAAGGACACTGTTAATAAAAAAAAAACTGCAACCAACAGATTAGGAAAAGATCATCCTACATCTGATAGAGGACTAATATCCAATACATACAAGGATCTTGAAAGGTTAGGCTTCAGAGAACCAAATAACCCTATTAAAAATGTGGTGCAGAGCTACACAAAGAATTTTCAACCCAGGAATCTCAAATGGATGAAAAGCACCTTAAAGGAAAGTTCAATATCCTTAGTCATCAGGGAAATGCAAATCAAAATGACCCTGAGATTCAACCTCATACCAGTCAGAATGGCTAAGATCAAAAACTCAGGTAACAGCAGGTACTGGCCAAGATGTGGAGAAAGAGGAACACTCCTCCCTTGTTGGTGGAAGTGCAAGCTGGTACAACCACTCTGGAAATCAGTCTAGTGATTCCTCAGAAAACTGAACATCATAATATCTGAGGACCCAGCTATACCAAAAGATGCTCCAACATATAACAGGGGCACATGTTCTACTATGTTCATAGCAGCCTTATTGATAGTAGCTAAAGCTGGAAAGAACCCAAATGTCCATCAACATATAGATATGTTGGAATACTACTCAGATATTAAAAAACAATGACTTCATGAAATTTACAGGCAAATGGATGGAACTAGAAAATATCATCCTGAGTGAGGATATCAGTCCACTCACTAATAAGTGGACATAGGCAAAAAGCTAGGAATAATCCTGATACAACTCACAGACCATAAGAAGCTCAAGAAGAAAGAACACCAAAGTGTGGGTGTTTCAGTCCTTCTTAGAAAGGGGAACAAAATACTCACAGAAGGTAGAGGTTGGGAGGAACTTGGGAGAATGAGAAGAGGGGGAGGGGAAAACCTTGGGTAGGAGCATGTATGGGAAGATACAGAATGATGTACAGAGGGTCAGGACATTGAATAGGGGTGTGTAGCAATGGGTGATGGGGAACTGGGGGTAGCAACCAGAAAGTCCTAGATACGAAAAATGCCTGAGGGTTCAAGGACCCAAAGAGGATGAGATTAGCTGAAATGTTCAACAAAGGGGAGAGAGAACCTGGAGAGATCATATCCAGAGGTTAAACTAGGCCCTGGACTGAGAGATGGAGCCACACACTCATCTTCAAATTTTTAACCCAGACTTGCACCAGTCTAAAGGAAATACAGGGACAAAGTGTGGAGCAGAGACTGAAGGAAAGGTCATCCAGAGACTGCTCGACCTGAGGATCCAATCCCATATGCAGACACCAAACCCAGACACTATTGTTGATGCCACAAAGTGCTTGCTGACAGTAGCCTGATATAGCCATCCCAGTAAAGGCTCTGCCATAGCCTGACAAACACACATGTGGATACTTGCAGCCAAGCATTGGACTGAACACAGGTACCCCAAGGGAAGAGTCAGGAAAAGGACTGAAGGAGCTGAAATGGTTTGCAATCCCATAGAAGAACAAAAATATCAACCAACCAGACACCCAAGATCTCTCATGGACTAAATCACCAACCAAAGAGAACACACGGAGGGACCCATGACTCCAGCTGCATTTGTAGCAGAGGATTGAATTATCTGGCATCAATGGGAGGAGAGGCCCTTGGGCTTGTGAAAGCTCAATTCCCCAGTGTAGGTGAATGTCAGGGTGTTGAGGTGGGAGTGGGTGGATGGGAGAGCATCCTCATAGAGCCAGGGAGAGGGAGGATGGAACACTGGATTTGTAGGAGGGAAACTAGGAAAGGGGATACCATTTGAAATGTAAATAAATAAATATCCAATAAAAAAGTTAAAAGAAAATATTACTGATATAATGAAATGGTCATATTAAAAAGAACAACCTGTAGGCTTTCTCAAATTTTAGCTTTATTTTAATTAAACCCATTAGCTTTAACTGAACATATTAGTTTTCTTTTTAAAAATAATTTAAATACTTATTCATATTATATTTAGAACATGTCAACATTCTTTTGCATTAATTTAACATTTTAAACTCTATTGTATTAAATATTATTCAGTAATGGAAAAGATGAAATACATCACGGTTACATAGTATTGTACAGCCGTTGAAAAGAGAATGGGAGCGGGGCATGGTGACTATCTTTTACAATCCTAGCACTTCAGAATGGAAGGCAGGAGTACCAGCGTGAGTTCTATAGAGTTATCTTCTACTTCACAAATAGAGACATAAAGAATGAAAAGCCATTTTAACATCAGATTTTGTGTTTTAATATATGAATATATGATTAGGAGTTCTCTGGTGGAATATTTGGGATCACTTGTGTATACTATCATATCATCTGCAAATAGTGATATTTTTACTGTATCCCTTTGGCCTCCTTTTGTTGTCTAATTGCTCTATCTTGAGCTTATACTGACTAGGCAGGGAGAGAGTGGGCAGTCTTGTCTAATCCCTGATTTTAATGAAGTTGCTTCAACTTTCTTTTCATTTAGTTCGATGTTGGCTACTAGTTTGTTGAATATTGGTCTTACTTTGTTTGGTATGGGTCTTAAATTCCTGATCTTTCTAATACTTTTAACATGAAGGTATATTGAATTTTGCCAAATACTTTTTCAGCATCTAATGAAATGATCATGTGGTTTTTTTTTTTCCTTTGAGTTTGTTTATGTAGTGGATTAAGTTGATGGATTTCTGTATATTGAATGGGGTGAAGCCTACTTGATTGTGGTGAATAGTCGAATTGGACTGAAGGAGCTGAAGGGGTTTGCAATTCCATAGGAAGAACAATAATATTGACCAACCAGCCCTCCCAGAGCTCCCAGGGACTAAACCACCAACCAAGGAATACACAAGGAGGGAGTCATGACTCCAGCCACATATGTAGCAGAGGATGGCATTGTTGAGCATCAATGAGAGGAGAGGTCCTTGTTTTTGTGAAGGCTCGATGCCCCAGTGTAGGGGAATTCAAAGGTGAGGAGGCAGGAGTTGGTGGATGGGTGGGGGAAAACCCTCACAGAAGCAGTAGAGGGGGGCAGGATAGGAGATTTCAGAGACAGGAGGAACTGGGAAAAGGGATAACATTTCAAATGTAAATAAAGAAAATATCTAATTAAAAAAATTTACAAGAGGCATAAAAGTTTAAATATACCATTAAAAAAACATTAAAAAAAGAATGTGAAGGACATGAGATCCAGCAGATGATAACTACTAGTGATATCTGCCTCTCAATGGTGAGATTAGAATGGGCTTTATTACTTTAGTTATCCTATATTTTTCAAAATTTAGCATGCCAGAGTCTTGCTAATTTATCATGAAAAAAAAAAGCAATGTCTATCAAAAAAATTTGCCAGGAAATATGATTATAGTCCACAAAACAATTCAAGTTTCTTTAAAAACAAGATTTCAAATATAGTTGTTACTGATAAGAACTTGTGACACATCACTTTGTTAAATCTATTCATGTTTAGAAAGAAACACTGTCTTGTTTGGTCCTCATTTCTACATAGTTACACAAAATAAGATTATCTGACAACACCTTCGGAGGGATAGAAATACAGAAGAATTGTTTTTTCAAGGCTATGGGATTCACTTGCCACACAAGATGGTTTTTCTGTTCATGGGAAAATCTGAAGGCATCAGCAAACAGCATAAATGATTGATTTTGTTCTAGGGGCAAAGAAAACAATTCTCAATGGAAAGAAAAGGTAAAGTATATTTACTGTGGCACAGAATCTTTTGGGGGGAATTGGCCCTCAGCTAAACATTAGAGCTGACAAAAAGAAAAAAAAACATGTAGAGTGCTAACAAGAAAACTAGACTTCAAGTAACATTGTCCAAAGGAGGGTACAAGGTTTATAAATTAACTTTCCTATCAATATGATAAGGGTTTTGTGTTTAAATTCTGGAGTTGAAGTTTTGTTTATTTGTGTTCCCTTTAGAAACAGATTCAGAAGTTGCATATACATCTTAAACTAGCTTATATTTTCTTTATGTTGTCTTTAAACTCTGTGATGCTTCATAAGCGTTTAGGACACAGAAAGGGTGGGGCTCTATGCAGTATTTATCTCAATATTTCCAGTTCCATGAAATACAGTTAAGAAACAAAATTCACAAAAAAATGTAAGAATTAAATATTAGCTTGTGTATATTTTAGTTTTTTGTTGTATTTAGATAAATGTAACCTTACAAACAAAAAAATAATTTAAAAGTAAAGGAAATCTTATTTTTATCAAATAGAAATGAATATATTTACTTATTATTTGAAAAAAAAAGAAATATCAAACAAGATAACATGCCTACACACACGCAATGGGGTGTAGCTTACTCCTTATAATATACTCATTTAGTATTTGCAGATTATTTTTATGGAGTGTGTGTGTGTGTGTGTGTGTGTGTGTGTGTGTGTGTGTGTATACTACATCACATGTCAAGGTCAGAGGACAAATTGTAAGAGTCAGTTTCAGTTCTCTCCTTCAACCATGTGGGTCCCAGGGATAAAAATCAGACTATCACTCTTGGCAACAATTGCCCTTACCCACTGAGCCATCTCCTGACCCCAAGTGACTAGTTTTGACAGAACCTGAATGTCACTGCTTCTACAGAGCACCAACTGCTGTCATAAAGTCTGCTTAGTTATTATCTTCTTTAGCCCTTCCCAACCCTGAGCAGCAAACTGTACTACTGTTGGCTGCTAAATTTAATTTCTGAAAACAAAATAACAACCAATATTTGAGATAGCATTGAAAGCACTTCCAAGACCAAAGCTAGAACAATCAAGTAACGTTCAATAACAGAGCATCGGGAGTATAAACCAAAGCATAAAATAAGTATCAGTGACACTTAAAAATTAGAACATATACCTGTCTTACACAGAAGTATTCCAAACTTATGTAGTTATTCCATTGATGTGGTGGTATGGAGAGAAGGGAAAGACTCCCTTTTACATATAGGTTGTGCTTTACAATTTACCATCAAACAGTGTAGTCCAGATACTCTGATTTTACATTAATGATTATGGGGGCATAAAGAGAAATTAGAGTCTGTGAATTCCTCTTTATGAGGTGTGTGTGTGTGTGTGTGTGTGTGTGTGTGTGTGTGTGTGTGTGTTTTGTGAATAGGTGATTCTTATCTGATGGAAATCACTTCTTTAGTTAGGATTCTACTGTGAACAGACACCATGACAAAGGCAACTATTATAAAGGACCACACTTAATAGGGGCTGGCTTACAGGTTCAGAGGTTCTGTCCATTATCATCAAGGTGAGAGCATGGCAGTGTCCAGGCAGGCATAAGGGGGGGTGGGGGGAGCTGAGGGTTCTACATCTCATTCCAAAAGCAAACAAAAAAACCGATTTCCAGGCAGCCAGCATGAGGATCTTAAAGCCCATGCCCACAGGGACACACTTCCTCCAACTAGAACACACCTCTTAATAGTACCACTCTCTGGACCAAGCATATTCAAACCATCACACCACTCTAAATAATCACAAGATCCATCTCTAAAGCAAAATATGTTAGGAAGTTTTCTGAGTGAAAAGTGTTTTCTCTAGTAGAGTTCGTAAGTGAGACTCTACTGTTTGGTGTTTCCATAACTAATATTCCCTGGTTCTGTGATCTCTTACCTTGTCAAGAAACCAAGAATCTCCAAAATCTTAAATACTGTAATATCACACTAAAAAGAGAATAGATAGCATGTACTAATGGTTAGCTAAGAACATGATAGGCATAGTGTGAGAACATCTACAAATTATTTCTGTCATAACATTGTATGTGACATGCAAAATGTAAACTAACCTTGTTTATCAATAGTTCCTGCCACCACAGAAATTTTTTTTAAATAAACTGATAGGGATTTATAAGTCTAGGATACATTTCTTACAGGCTTAGAGTTCTCATAAGTAGTAGCAACAGTGACTCAATTTACAAAGGGTTTTAGCAAACAGTTATGACTTTTTAAGTTTTAACAGATGAGAGACTATGGCTGTTTCAAGATCAATTTTGATGAATAAAAATTACTTATCAAAATATTCAAATATAAGAAAAAATTGCTTTAAAGTCATTGTTCTTTGAACAAAGGATTAAACTAGTAGTGAATTCCCTGTGAAATTGGTTTTGTAATGAGAAATTTTATTACTTGCTTTATTGGAGGGGCTGTCATTTGAGAATGGGGCAGCAAAACAAACAGTCCCAGAGGCCTTCACCTTTAACATAATCCCTTTGGCAGATTCGATATAACAGAAAATTAAATAAAAATAGTGGCAACTATTTGTAAAGACCCAGTTTTACAATTGCTGTAGTATTCAGGCTGGATGAAACCATTCCAGATGGCTTTAAAATTAGTATAATGGTGTATATATCATGAAGGTTTATCTACTGAAAAAGTCGAGAAGAAGCAACTTCACTGGTGTCATGAACGCGGGACCTGCACATGTCAAACACAGTTTTAGTGACAGCAACCTCATCATTGTTGTTTCAAGCCTCTGTTTGCAACAACTCAGAAAAGGCTCAAGAGCTTCTCAATGGCTCAACGGCAGCTAGAGGAATGGCAGAGCATTCTGAAAGAACCCAAGAGCAATCCAGTCAAATGCACAAAACTATGAGGTAAAATGATGTAAGCAAATATTTTTAAATATTTTCATTGTGGTCTTCCTGGTAAACAAAAGGAGTAACTAATGTTGATTTAGTTCTTCTTTATATTAGGATGCATAATGTATGAGTACCCTCTACACGTATGTTTGTGCTTGTGTATGTACTAACTATACAGCAAGAAATCCAACAAACAGCTTTACCAGTGAGTTCTCCTCAAATAGGAGTG
Source organism: Rhabdomys pumilio (assembly GCA_030674055.1). Classification (NCBI taxonomy): domain Eukaryota; kingdom Metazoa; phylum Chordata; class Mammalia; order Rodentia; family Muridae; genus Rhabdomys; species Rhabdomys pumilio. The sequence continues at coordinate 160,595,725 of JANHMN010000001.1, forward strand.
ATTATTTTTACAAAGCCAACTTTATCTGAGATATATAGCATGTTCATCCTACTTATGCTATTTTATTTTGTTACTATTATAATATTACAGTAGTGTTCAGGTTTTGCTGCTTCAATTGCAAATTTTTCCCAACGCCATGACATACCAATAGAGAGACTATTTTGCATTGAACTCATTCCCCACTAGAGTGCAGTGTAAATTTAAAAATTATAACTGCAGTAATCAGAAATTTCACAAACAGAAGGCATGCAGATAGCAGTACTCTGTTAATTATTAATAAATTACATAGCTATGCAACATTATTCAATGTCAATTGTATATATAACCTCATACATACACATATGTATGTGCATATGATATGACACATGAGATTTAATATCATCAAAATACAGCTTGAAAAATCAAAACTCCAAGAGAAATTGAAGAGAAGCAACACAGCATCAGACAATTTGTGTCAATCCTCAGAGGTCAGTGTAACTTTTTTTTAATGCAGCAGCCCTTTTTTTTAAATAGTCTCCTAAAAATATTAGCCCTTTGCACCTTCAGAAGTAAAAGCATTTTAATGAAATATATCGTAATTTCATGATGAGGAATATTATCAGAGAGTACATAAGACAATTCAAGGACAAAAATTTTATTTCACTTATAGATTACGTTCCATTCTATCCAATGAAGCAAAATGTATGAGTCCTGATGTAGTCATAGACTTCACTGGGTGAGAAAACTATTACTGAGCATTCAAAAATTCATCTACAAAATGATAGCCTTCAGTTTTTTTTTTTAAAGGAAGGTAAATTGCCAACTAGAATCTATATTCAAGAACAGCTGAGATCAAATTTTCAATTTCAACATAACTATGGATACCCCATGAAGTTTTAATGAACTAACAATTATGTCACTGTTTTTAAGTGATGTGCAATTTTCTCCTATATTCTGGTCTGAGGTAGTTCTCTTCTGGGAGCACTTACTCTCAGGGCTCCCCTGAGAAAACAAGAGCCCATGGCTATGCCACCCATGAACAAGATCACCCTGTGAGGTCTCTTGAAACTTAGACCACACATTTTTAAAAGTCTCTAAAGTGTTAAACATTTTCAACTGAAACCAAATTCCTATCTTTGTGCATTCAGCCATCTCTATCCTAGTTTGTATTTAAAAGGGCTTACATAAAACTTTAAAAAGGCTTGTTTCCAAATCTTTCTGCAAACTCAGCAGATAGAGCTTTGCATGGTAAAAGAAATGGTAAAGATGACCTTTAAGTGGTTGCCTGGTTGTATTAGTTTTGTTTTTTTTGTTTTTTTTTAAGGGGGTGGGGCATCTGTTTGTTTGTTTGTTTGTTTGTTTTTCTGTGAAGAGACACCATGACCACAGCAATTCTTAAGAAGGAATATATTTAATGGACTAGCTTACTGTTTCAGAGGTTTAGTCCATTCTCATGGTGAGAAAAATGGCAATATGCAGGCAGATATGGTATTGGAGAATCTGAGAGTTCTACATCTTGATCCACGGGTAGCACAAAGGGATTGTGTGCCATGCTCCCACAGAAATATGCTTCCTCTAGCAAGGCCACACCTACTCCTCCAAGGCCACACCTCTTAATAGTGCCACTTCCTATGGGCCTGTGGGTGGTAACTGCATTCAAACTACCACAGTGGTAAAACAGATGTAAAAGAGGAACTATGGCAGACTGCTGCAAAACATTTTGCTAATTAATTTTTATTCATACATTCATTGCTGTATTATTTTAGCCAGTTGAGATATTAGCACATCAACTTTGCCTTACCAGGAAGTTTGAGAGAAATTCAGATACGTAGATTATATTGTTTTCTGATAGTTGTCCTTCAAAAACTTTAAAGTGTTAAAGAGTAGAACCGTATGTTTACCTGTGACTCGGGTCTTAGCTGGGACATTTAACACTGTATGCCTGCTTTTGTTTTATTCCAAGAAATGATTCTGCTTTCTCTCCTCTATAAGCTTTCTCTCCTCCATGCACAAGACTGAAAACCCAGAATATTCCTCCTCGTTCCATTGATTCTACATGATCTCATTGATGTATGATTTCAATTTCTGTATGTAGCTTTTTTCTTTGGCCGTAATAGCAACTGTCCCAGCTAACTGTTTTTAGCAACATTGGGAATTGATTGAAATTCTCAAAAAAAAAAAAAAAAAAGTTGTCAAAAAAAGTTCCACAAACCACAGAACATTTTTCTTAAGTGGTATGGTCTAAATATCCCAGTGGAGTACCTCTTACTGACTGTGAGTAAAATAGTATGCAAAAATAAATTATTCTTTCCTTAAAAGTTTCCAATTTATTCAACCAAATTCCAAATAGGCATTATTAATCAATCAAGACAATCATTCCATCAATTCCTGGATTTGGTTTTATGTGATCAAGATGTCATTGGAGAATTCAGTTGCAAGGATTGCTCAGATGTGACACAGTAGACAAGGAAATATGTTGTTGCTCAATGGGGCATGTCTTCAGGCCCAGTGGGAACACATGCAACATGAATTAGCTGTTGCTGCAGCTTGAGCTATCTGCCCTATGGAGGTAGTGGGAGAATTGTTTAAGCCATTACATTGTCTACTGGCTGCAAGCATGAAGCTCAGACTTGGTGGTCTAAAAAACCTATTGGTTGGTGCTGAGGGCAGGGAGGTGGTCAGTAGCCTGGGGCTCTTTGACACCACTGCCTATCTGCAAGTTCACCCTGACCCTGGACAACAACAAAATATGGGTCTCAATGATAGCATAGTATTTATGGTGCTCAAAAACCAAAAATCTAGAACCGGAACAATGCCTCATTGTAATAAATACTTTGAATGTAAATCTGTTTGGAAAAAAATAAACAGCAGTTTTCAGTGCCATTTTGATGGATGAATGTGCAGTAGAGAGATGGGAAAGAGGTTAGCCAAAAGAGCTGAAACTAGAGAACTAGGCAGAATAGGTAACAGGTGTGGGAGCACAGCTGCAGTGAGCTACAAAGAATTTCATTGATGAATAGAGCCAGCATAGTTCTGTGCACCATCCTATAGTTCTCACAAACTTTGTTCCCCTGTCAGTGTGCTGTCCTGGATCTGAGCAACAACAACATATTGGAAATGAATAATGATTCATTTTCTGGATTAAGCCCCTTTTTTCCAGGCTACCATGGGAGACATGTTGAAGCCCATGGTCCTTGTTGCCACCATAGACCACGTTGATGTCTGTGGCCTCTGACCACTCCAGAGGCCATCTTGGTATCAATGATGTGTAGGAGGTTTGTCTGCTACTGCTATGTGTACAAATGCTAAATACTGGCCTCCAAAATCTGTTTGCCTCGATGATGAGGAGATCCTCTCATATGGCAAATGATGCTATGTAATTTTGCTCCCCAAGTTAATCATTCAATAAAAGGCAAAAGCCTTTAATTGGATAGTAGATAAAATTAGGCAGAATTTCAGGTCCCTGGCTGGAGGTTGCAGCTAGAGAGAGGAGAAGGAGGAGTGAGAAGACCAAAGGAGGAAGAAGCTGCCATGAGAGGAGATGAACCATGAGCATATAGCCAGGAAGTAACAAGGATATATGGCTGTAATTCAAGTTAAAATAACTCCAAAATCTGTTTATTCTAGTCTCGTATTATCTTTTATATGGGCTATCAAGAATTTATAATTCCTTTACAAAGATCCCTGCTGCTTCCAGATGTCCATGGTCCATGTTGCTGCCAGAGACCATGGTAATGTCCACAGTTTGTGCTGCTGCCTAAGACCATATCAATGCCCATGGTCCATGTTACCACCAGAGGACATATAGATGTCCATGGCCTAAGATGCAGCAAATGGTGCTATGCTCCTGAGTCTAGATGGATATCCAAAGTTCATATTGCTGCCAGAGGCCATGTTGTTGTCTGTGAGTGATACTGCCAATGGAGAACATGTAGATGTCTATGTTCTGTGCTAACACTGGAGACCACCTGGCTATCTGTGGTCTGTGCTGCCACCAAAAATACATGTGGAAGTTTGTGATCCTTGCAGCCACTTGTTATTATGGGCAGGAAAACTTGAGAATGAGAGAGACTAAAGGTTTTAATGAAAATCTCTTCCTCCCCCTACACACACACACACACACACACACAGAGAGAGACACTTTTTAAAAGTAACTGCTCAGACAAAAATTCATTGAAGAGAGTCCTTACAAAGTGTGATAGCTGTTCACAGTTGATGGCTAGTAGTATGGAAGGACCGGGGAAGGTCTTAATTATCTTTAAGGGGCTGAGCCTGGGAGCTACTATGCTCCAATAAATATGCTTAGAACAAAAATTGATCTTGATGTATTTTTTTTTCTTTTGGGAGGATGGGTGGGAGTATGAACTGGGGAGATGGGAAGAAAGAGTTATCATGGTACACTGTATAAAATTTTCAAATAATCAACTTAAATACCATTTTGGGGAAAATGTGATGATCCAGGTAACCCTTAATAGTAGTCCTAAAGTATACAAACTGAGGAGGAAAGCAAGAAACAGCCTGAGTAATATTTTCCCTTGATTTCTCCCCTTGTATGTACTGAGTCGAAGAGCTAGTCATGCACCACCAGTACATGAGCTAGGCAATTTGAAAGAAAGACCCTAGTACAATATTTAAACTGAAAAAAAACAAAACAACAACAAAAAAACCAAACAAACAAAAAAGAAATGACAGTTGAAGAAAGCTAGCAGTTGATAAAAGCAGGAAAGGTGATTTGCCTCCACCACTTCTATTTGCACTCTTGGACAACACAGCATTTGGAAAGACACATCCAACTTTGGAAAGAGTGAAAATTAAATCCAGAATATATGCCCCACAATAGACTAGTGTTTCAGTCTTTTTAGGCATGAGCTGCTTTACTATCCAATAGTAAGGAATTATCCTTTGTCAATAGAAACCAAACTTGAAAGCATAGCAATTGTGTGGGACCTCATTTGCTGAGTTTAGGATAAATATAAGATAACAAAAATAACACTTGAGCTTGAAACTTTGAGCTAAGTTGATAAAACCCAATATTAGCAAATTATAACAACTCTCATTCAGAGGCCTATTTGTAAATGAAGGCTTAAAACAACTGTAGTGACAGGGGAAAGCTCATAGTTCAGTTCATCAGAATTATGCTCTAGATAGCCTCCCCATCGTTGGGAGTTTTAGATAGTGACTCCATTTTAGAAATAGGTTCAGTTTTTAACATAACATTGTAAATAACCGGAACTAAGGGATCATCCACCAAAGAGAACTCTTCCAAGAACACCTGCTACTCTTGTAAATTATCCTTGTTTGATTCCCAGAATGTACATGTTGGTTTACAACCACGTATAACTACAGTTGCAGGGGAACAAGGGCCATTTTCTGGCCTCTACAGGCACCAGACACTCATATACATTAAAAAAATTGTCTTTAGAGAAGAGAGCAGACACCAAGACAAGAGTAAAGGAAATAAGAAAAGTCATGGGTACCCCAATTTTTACCAGTGCAGACTTCTTAGAGAAAAGATCACTGATAGTATCTATTGAAACCATCACTCACTTTATTCCATTTAATATCTTTAATCTTATTATCTCCTGGAACACAGTATTTGGCAACATTATATTTCCTGGTGCTTTTTTTTTTCTCCCTGAAAGGTACAGTTTGTATTTTTTTTTTGCTCAGCTTTCTCCTTTTCATCAAAATGCTCTCCATAATGGTAAATTACACAACAGAGTCTATACTAGGCTGTTTTGAGATTTCCTTCGTAATGCATTAAATCTAAATATCGTCATTTTAGTTTCAGGCAGACTCTCTGAACTTGGACAAAAGAAGGCTCATTCTTCACCAAATTAGCACAAGAGTGATCTCTATACAACATACAAAAATTCTACTCTTCTGAAACTTCTTGCATCTGATCTCCATATCTCAAGCTCCATCCTCAGCAGCACTGTCTTCCATGTTTCTACTCATGTGATTCACACATGAACTAGTCCACTGCCTTTCTAACCTAAAGTTCCAAAATCCATATTACTCCAGCAAAAGCATAGTCAGGCTTCTCATAACAATACCCTAGTCTATGGTAACAACTTTTGACTTAGTTAGGGTTTTATTGCTGTGAAGATACACTCTGACCAAGGCAACACTTTAGACATGGAAAAAAAAAAGGATGAGAGTTTTACAACTTGAAGTGTGTGCTATACTGGGTGTAGGTTGAGCACAGGAGACCTCAAACACCACTCCAAAGTGACACACTTTCTCTATCATGGCCATACCCACTTCAACAATGCCATACCTCTTTTTTTTTATTTTGTATTGGATATTTTATTTATTTACAAAACAGAAAAAAGTCTTATCCAGTTTCATATCCAGAAAACATGTGCACTGTCATTTTTATAAAAAAAAACTTTTATGCACATGCTGTAAATTCTAAAATATTTGTTATTTTAGATACATTTTATTTATTTTTGTATCTTTTATATATGTATACAATGTCTTCTAATCAAATCACTTTATAATGCCATTTCCTCCAGTTGCTATCAGAAGCAATCCACCACATGTCTCTGGCAAATTCAGAAATTTGTTTTGTAGCCGAATGAGTCCAATTAGCATGAACTGTATGTGCAAAAGTATAGGCCCACCCAGTGGACCATGGGCAATCTACCTGGAACTACAGCCAGAAGAAAATGGACTATTCTTATAGAACATGAGACATATGGTGCCCTTAGCCTCTCTTCTATGAATTTTGGATTTTTGATTGGTGAGGCCTAGTGCAGATCCTATGATGGAGCTGCAGTCACTGTGAGTTCATTTGAACAAAGGGACATTCATAATTATTCATTTTATCCTAAGCAAAAATTACTGCCCCATGTGAAAAAAATCACTCTTGAAGGGAAGATATGTTTGTATTGTATACTAAGTCTTCTTGGATAAAGAGAAGTTGATGATTGTTTTCTTAATTTGATCACATGTTCACTAGAGAATTCTCACCTTTTTCTAAAGACAAAATAAAGGCATACACTACACAAAAGAACAGAATTGTAGAAAAATTAGGCTGGCTAGTTTTAATGCAACTATTAATAATGTATTATTAAGTTCTCAAATTTTGAGGAGGATACTAGGACTCTTAGCAAGTTTACTCTCTAAAATATTATTTCAAAATTCAACATTGGCTCATATTCTGGTAGTTTATGCAAATTGATTTAATATATACATTGGAGTTAGGAAGTGAGGCATCACTGGGAACTTCAAAATGAAAAAAGCTACTCATATTTTTAAAAACTATTTCTCTCTTAGATTGGTCATCTCTGTTCCAAGCTTTTCTCCTGGCATCTTGAAAAAAAATCAGAAATACCTACCCTGTGTCACTTGGTGGGAAATTCCCTATTACATTTTCAAGGGAAAGGTCAGGATGGGGTCACTGGTCCACAGGAAGATAGGCACCACTGTTGATTTTCTACATATGAACTTGGAAGACAAAAGTGTGTGTTTCTGCTTATAGAAGCAATTAGGATCAAGGGCAATGTAACATATGATGAGATCTACTGTTACTAGACAGGCAATGCCGTGAATCTAAAATCTATAGCTAGGAATGCCAAGCTTGAAAGGAAAAATTCCAAAAAATCTTACTAGTAAGCTGAGTTAAATATACACTGTTTTATGTACATAAGCATAATTAAAATTGCCAATCAAATAAAAAAGGAATCAGAAATGTTTTTAATCTATTCTTATTTTCTGAGACACAATAAAATACTTGTCTTTAAATCATCCCTATAATCAAATTTTAAATAGTGTTTTCTAGGTCTCATATACCATTGAAACATATACAAGGACTATATATATAATTCACAAAGTACTGTCTATGAGGTAGGGACTGTACTGATTTCCAACTACAAGTGAGAAGAACTAAGACTTGCAACTGGGCCTTGAACTCAGCTCTGAATCTTGAGTCAGAATCCATACTATAGCAAGTGACAAGAGCTTACTATAACCTACTGTCTAAAGTTGTTGGAGAAGGAAAGAGAAAACTCTTCAAGAGCCACATGGTCATTCCTAACTGAAATTTTCCTACTTTTTGGTCAGTATCATTTTCCTAGTTTTAACTGTAATTATGGAAGCTGGAAATATACCACAGTCATTTATTTAACTAAAGTCTGTTTAAAAAAGAGTGTTAAGCTGTGCCACCAACCAGGCAGTATACAATGGCTGTTATGAGGCACCCGACATATATATAGCAGGGGACTGCCTGGTCTGGCCTCAGTGAGAGAAGACACATATAGCCCTTGAGAAACTTGAAGCCTTAGGAAGAGAGGAGGTCTGGGGTGTGTGGGTGGTGACATACTCTTAGAAATGGGGGAGGAGAGATGGGATGTGGAAAAGTCAGAGGCTGGACCAGGAGGGGGAAAATGACTGGATAATAATAATAATAATAATAATAATAATAATAATAATAGTAATAATAATAATAAATAATAATAATAATAATAACTTTAAAAAGAGTGCTAAGTACTAATCAATATCAAATATTTTTAATTAACATGTTTTAATTAATATGTACATAATCTCTACATATTTCTCAAGCTTACACTACCTAACTCAGCTCTCTGAGTAGAATAAGCTATTTAATTTCATAATTTATGAAAATTAGCATAGAAAATATAAAAACTCATGAGATGATTAATTTCTTCCTTTATCTCCATCATCTCCAATGTCTCATCCCTTCCTGCTGTCAGGTTCCTGAAAGCTTCATGGCAATAGGAACTAGAATGAGGAAGACACATACCTGGTTCAGCCTGAATCCCTGACTTGCAACATAGAAGAAAGTTCTCCATTTACTCTTGGCTGAGGAGTAACAATTTGTACTGTAGTCTTTCCTGAACATTTAGATTTGTTGCATTGTTTGATACTGTTATATTGATACAGATTTCTAAGAGTAGGCTATTATACTCCTGGATTTATTGATTGTAACAATTTTTGTTACAATTGTAACAAATTTGCAACCCAAATCCCAAACTAACCCTTTCAGGATTAAATAAGAGTATAGACAGGATCACAGAGAAACCATGAGAGTACATGAGCCCTCAGACATAGACATCTCATTGTTACAGTGTGCATAGTATATTGGTAATGGGACTGGAGATGAAAATTAATTAGTTTACTAAGGGATTAGTTGTTTCATAAGATATTACTAATATAACATGGAGAGAAGCGTGAAACAGAGATGGAACATGTTGTAAAGGAAGTTGTTTTCCACCAGCTCTTACTCATGAAGTCCACAATTCCACATCAACTGGGCAGTAAAGTCTCTGCTGCATGTTTTTATTAAAGTTATAACTGCAGAGATATGTGTATATACAAATGTATGCACATATATTTTAATGTGTTCAAATGTCTTAGGAGGAATATTGTCAATGCAAGAAAATTTCTTTGGCTGATAATTATTTTGTTTCATTTCTTCTCCCCAAGGGCTTATAGATCCACCTTATGTGTTCCGCTAGTTTGAAAAATAAGAATGAAAGCATGTAACAAGAAAAGCATTAAAATAATAACAGACACCAATAAATACTCCCCAAGCATTAGGTCTTACTTAAAAGAACTTTACTCCACAAAATTGCGACATCTAAAATAAATGGGCAATTTTCATAATCTGTCTCAAGTTCCAAAGTTAAATCTATATTAAATAAGCAATTTAAATAGACCTGTAACCCCTAACAAAATGGAGGCAGTCATTAAAAGTTTCCCAACAAAGAAAGACCAGAGCCAGATGGTTTTAGCACAAAATTATTTAAAGATTTTAAAGAAGAGCTAATACCAATGCACTTCAAATTATTCCATAAAATAGAAACAGGAGGAACATTGCCAAATTCATTATATGAGGCTATAGTTAAATTGATACTCAAACCACACAAAGACTCAACAAAGACATAGAATTACAGGCTAATTTCTCTCATGAACATTGATGTAGAAGTATTCACCAAAATACTTGAAAACTAAATCCAAGAATATACCAAAAGGTTATTCACTATGATCAAGAAGGCTTTATCCTAGAGATGCAAGCCAAGGATGGTTCAATGTATAAAATCTTTTGATATAATCCGCCATATAAACAAATTTAAAACAGCAACAACATTGTCTCATTAGATGCTGAAAAAGCTTTTGACAAAATCCAACACTGCTTTCTTATAAGAGTCATGGTAAGAGCGAAAATACAAGGGACATAAATAAATATAATAAAGTCAATTACAGCAAGCCTATAGCTTAACACAAAATTAAATGGAGAGAAACTCAAACCAATTCTACTGAAGTCAGAAACATGTCAAGGTTTTCCATTGTGTCCATATTTATTCAATATAGTACTTAAATTTCTAGCTAGAGCAATAATAAAAAACTGAAGGAGATCAAGGGAATACAAATTGGAAAGAAAGAAGTCAAAGTATCACATTTGCAGACTAAATGATAAAATATGTGACTCCCAAATTTCTACCACAGAACTTTCACAGCCGATAAACACTTTTAGTAAAATGGCAAAATATGTGCTTAACTAAAAAATGAAAAAAAGAAAAGAAAAAGAAAGAGAAAAAGAGAAAGAAAATCTATAACCTTCATATATACAAATAATAAATGAAAAGAAATAGGAAAAGAAAGAAATCAGTGAAGCCACACCCTTCAAAAATAATCACAAATAATATAAAATTCCTTGGGTACTCTGACAAAGCTAGTGAAACAGCTGAATAACAATAATGTTATGTCTTTAACAAAAATGAAGAAGATTAAGAAGATGAAAAGATTCCCCTGTGCTCAGGAGTGTGTAAGACAGTAAAAATGCCTATATTACCAAAAGTAATCTACAGATTACTATCAAAATTCAACATAACTTGTTATGGATTTGATTTAACATTTGTATTATGCTAATTGGGTTCCCCCCCAAAATTACACTAGAATCATGCCGATAAGATACTGCAGATCCCTATCCCAATGGTTCTAATTGGTAAGTAAAATTGCCAGTGGCCAATGGCTGGGCAGGGAGACAGAGGCAGACTTTTACATTTCCCAGGCAAAAGAACTAAGGGAAGAAAAAAGATTTGGAATCACCATGCCAGGGAAGGAATAAGATACAGGCTTGAGATCTGCAGAAGGAAAAACATACAATCATATAGGAGCAAGGGAAGAGTGGCCCCAGCCCACTGCCCCTGCCCCATTGGGTCTAGGGTTGAAAGGATGGAATATAGATTTTAGTAAGTAATAATTTAGAAATATTGGATGGCAGGCATAAGCAAAGTGAGAGTTTGATAGTGGCTCAGCCATTGAGTTCATTAAGGCATGTTAACAGAAGGTTGTGTGTGTGTGTGTGTTTCATTTAAGAACCCAGAGTGGGTGAGTAGCAAGGAATATGAGCCTCCACCACTGGAAGATTAGAGTTGATTAATCTACAACAGCAATAGAATTCTGTAGAGATCTTGAAAGAAGAATACTCAACTTCACATGGAAAAACAAAACACTCGAGATAGCTAAAATTATTCTGTAAAATAAAGGAACTTCCATAAGTATCACCATCCCAGATCTCAAGTTCTACTGTAGAGCTATAGTAACAAATTCCACATGGTGTTGGAATAAAAACAGACACACTGTGATCAATGCAATCAAACTGAAATCCAGACAAAGACCTGTTGGGTGAAGTGTGGTCCCTCATCTGCCCTGCCATGGGGCTAGGGCCACTCAGGGAGGCAAGACGCTTACCCCACTCCATGCTATGAGGAAGTCAGGGCTATATGAATCTACAGGGACACTGCTTGGGGTGTGAAAGTGCAGCCATATGTCCCCTGGCCTGCAGGGAGGCTAGTTCTCAGGCTTTTGGGCACAGAGGTGCTGCTGAAAGCTGTGAAACAGCTGAAAATAAGGTAGGGGCCCATGGCTTGGCTTAGTGTTCGCTGTGGCTCAAAGTGTTAAGCTTTCGGTGGTAGAATAGATGGCGGCTCTGTAGGTGAAGGCCTTCTCCATTGCTCTTCATTGGTGATCCCTATAAAAAGAGATAGTCCATGGTTTTAAGACATTTATTGTCATGGCAGAAAGTAGGTGAGAAAACTGTACCCCATTTTCTCAGGGCAGGCCTGAGGTTAAATACCTTCTGCAGGAAAGAGTGTCTGGGAAGGAAATCTTAATTGGCTAAGCCCTTCTGACATTTAGGTACATCATTAATATGGAGATCTGTTCTGAGCCTATGTGGCCTTTGGTCATGTCCTCTACCTACGGAGGGTCTAGGGGCATTGCCCTTACGTGACTGAAGGACACAAATATATGAAGGGTTGTGGCCTCCTATCAAAAGCCTGGAGTCTAGGAGCATGGTGATACATTTGCTGTCCTTTATGGTTACCTGAGGTCCCTCAGGGTCACCTAGGGTCCCTCAGGATCATCTGAGGTCACCAGTGTTTCTAGACTGTTCTCAACCAGAAACCAATATGTCTTTCAATGTCCTACAAAAATTCATACAACTATGGACACCTAATTTTTTGACAAAGAATCCAGAAATACACAATGGAAAAAAGAAAGCATCTTCAACTGATGGTATTGGCCTAACTGAATTTTTGCATCTAGAGGAATCCAAATAGATCCATATCTATCATCCTGAACCAAACTCAAGTCCAAGTAGGTCAAAGATCTCAATGTAAACTCAGATACATTGAACCTGATAGATGAGAAAAGTGAAGAATAACTTTGAATATATTGGGACAAGAGAAAACTTACTGAACAAAACATGAATAATATAGACACTAAAATTGACAATTAATAAATGAGATCTTATGGAATTGAAAAGCTTTTATAAGGCAAAGAATACCATCTCTAGGATAAAATGGCAGTCTACAGAATGGGAAAAGAATTCCACCAACTCTACATTTTAAAGATGGCTAATTTCCAAAATATGAAAAGAATTCAAGAAACTAGATGGTAACAAATCATATTATCCATTAAAAATGGTTTAAGATCTACGCAAAGAATTCTCAACAGAGGAATCTCAAATGGCTAGGAAGCACTTATGAAATGGGCAATATCTTCAGCTATCAGGAAAATGCAAATCAAAACAACCCTGAGTTTTCATCTTATACCTATGAGAATGATGAAGATCAATACACAGTTGACAGCTCATATTGGTGAGAATGTGGAGCAATTGGAACAAGCCTCCATTTCTGGTGAAAGTGAAAAATGTGTAAGCTACTTTGGAAATCAATATAATGTTTTCCCTGAAAACTAGGAATCAATGTATCTCTGTTTGTTTGTTTATTTGTGTTTGTTTTTTTCGAGACAGGGTTTCTCTGTGTAGCCCTGGCTGTCCTGGAACTCACTCTGTAGACCAGGCTGGCCTCAAACTCAGAAATCCACCTGCCTCTGCCTCCCAAGTGCTAGGATTAAAGGCATGTGCCACCACTGCCCGGCAGAATCAGTGTATCTCAATACCCAGTTATACCTCTCCTAGGCATATACCCAAGTGATGCTGTGTCCTACCAAAAAGACACTTGCTTAAGTATGTTCATACCACTTTAATTTGTAATAGGTAAAAACTGGAAACAACCTAGATGTCCTTCAATTGAAGAATGGATATAGAAACTGTGGTAAATTTACATAACATCAGGACATTAAGAACATAACATCAGGAAATTCACAGGCAAATCGACAAAACTGAAAAAAAATTATCACCCTGATTGTGGTAACTCACACCCACAAAGACAAAAATAATATGTGCTCACTTGTATTTGAATACTATCTGTAAAGTGACACACATGTCATAAACCATAGACTCAAAGAGGGTAAGTAAGAAGGATGGCTCAAGGTAGGACACATGAATTTCCCGGGGAACTGGAAGTAGTATAAACATCATAGGTAGACTTGGGGTGGGTGAATATGGAAACAGGAGAGATCAGGTTGGGTGAGGATTGAGGAACAGGGTAGTGGGAGAGACAACTGGAATGGGGCCATCTCAGGGATAAGCCAGAAACCTAGTGCAATGAAAACTCCCAGGAAACTGTAAGGACATCCCTAGGTAAGACTCCTAACAATAACAGATTAGGACAGTGAATGAGTCATCTGCTGTAACCATGCAAGGCATCCATTGGAAACACTGGGACCCCAAACCAGCAGTAAAATTTTTTACCTATAATTTGTCCTGTCAGCAAGATATGCTGGGATAACGGTGACACAGAACTTGTGGGAATGGCCACTCAATGAGTGACCCAAATTGAGATCTATGCCATGAGCTAGAGCCCATCTCTGACAATGCTTGAAAGGCCAGGCCCCGGATGCTAGATATTCCAGAGATCTAGGAGATCACCAAATACTACCATAAAAAACCAAAACGAAAGTCGATGAATGATTTCTACAGACATCCTGATGTACTGGTAGACTGAAGGCTAGCGTCATCATCATCAGTGAGGCTCATTCAGCGACTGATGAAACAGATACAGAGGACTACAACAAACCTTCAGCAGAGCTTGGGGAATCCTGTGAAAGAGGGGAATGAAGGACCCAACGGGGTCAAGAACACATCTTGAAAACCTATAGAATCAACTAACCTGGCGCTCTAGGGGCTCAAAGAGACTGAACCTGCAATCAGATAGGTTGTACAAGTCTGACCCAGGACATCTTTCATATTTTATGGTTGTGTAGCTTGGTCTTCTTGTGGAACTCATAACGTTGTAAGTGGGGGCTGTCTCTGAATTTTGCCTGCTTTCAAGACCCGTTTCCTCTTACTAGGTTGTCCTGTTCAGCAGGTGAGGTACCTAGTCTCATTGCAACTTGCTATGCCATGTTGGCTTGATATCCCTGGGAAGTGTGTTCTTTGTTGAGGGGAAGTGAGGCAGAGTAAATGGGAGAAGAGTTAAGAGAGGAGGAGAGAAGAAAAACTGTGGTCAGGATATAGTTCATGAGAAAAGAATAAATGAAAATAAATAAAAAGAAAAGCATTAGAAATAGTGTAGCTAAGCTTCTGGTTAATTGAACTTGGACAAAGATATAGAGAATGACCTGCTACAAAGCCAAACAGGCTTCTAGGCTTGGCAGCAAGCCCATAAACTACATTTTTCTTTCAATAGTATCACGGAACTCTTTCTAACAGGCAAGAATATGTGATAATTTTGATAATTAAAGAATGTCTACACTTTTTGTTACCATTGAAATTTGTTTCCTCTAGGATTCATTCCATTTTTTGCATGCTCAGAGATTAAACTGAACTCATTATTACTACTAAGTTGTTTTTACCTTTATCTCTGTCTACATGGGTCCTGATTGATTTTGTTGTTAGTGCTCATTTTATTAACTAAAACCAAGCTTGAGATATCTAAGAAGAGGAAACCAAAATTGAGAAAATGCCTCTATAAGAATGACCTGTAAGTAAGCCTGCAGGAAATTTGGTTAATTAATGGTTGATATGCAAAGCTCCAGTACATTTTGAGCATTGCCTGCCATAGGTAAGTGGTCTTGGGCTATGAAAAACAGCAGGATGAGCAAACCATGGGGAGCAAGTCAGCAAGCACTGATGTGTTTGTAAAAAATAAAAAATAGAGAGAGAGAAGGGATATGTTTTGGTGGATGTGTAGTGAATTATGGGGGAAGGGCATGCCTCCCTGGGGCCCATGCTGAGGCATCCCTTCTCCCCCTGAGAGATTATCCACACAATGGTATACTATAGAATAGAGTTTATTCAGGGCATAGGGAAGGAATTTAAGAGGGTAGGAGAGAGAGAGAGAGAGAGAGAGAGAGAGAGAGAGAGAGAGAGAGAGAGAGAGAGAGAGACAGAGAGAGACAGAGAGAGACAGAGACAGAGAGACAGAGACAGAGAGAGACAGAGAGAGACAGAGAAGGAGGAGGAGGGAGGAAGGGAGGGAGAGGAAGAGGGAGAGAGAGAAAGAGAGAGAAGAAATGTGGAGATAAGGGGGAAGGGATGGACAGACAGAGCAGAGCGGGAACAGGAAGGCAAGAGCAAGAGAGAGGAGAGGGGGCAAGCAGCACGTTTTATAGTGAGTCAGGCATACCTAGCTGTTGCCAGGTAAGTGTGGCATGGTACATAGACAAAATGCTAACGAGCTCCATTCCTCCATAGCTTCTGTTTCAACTCCTGCCTCCAGGTTCCTTCCCTGTTTGAGTTCTTCCCTTAAATTTTTATCAATACTGTAGTACACTCTCACAGTTGCAAATTGTAATAAACTCTTTTCTCCATGTTACTTTGGATGGTGTTTTATCATAGCAATAGAAACTCTAAGAGAGAAGTTTGTACAAAGCCTGGGACATTATTGTGACAGACCTGACAATGTGTTTTGGGTGATGATTGTGATGGTATTTAAATTTTAGACTAGAAAAGCCACTGAGTGATTAGAGCTCAGTTGGATGCTCAAAGGATCTTGAAAGATAAGAGTATTGAAAGTAATGGAGGCCTGATGTGGATTTTCAGAGAGAACTTTGAGAATCCATCAAAGATTCCATGGGCCTGTCTAATAGTCTGTGTTAATATTCTCACGTTCTGGTTCTGGTCAGCTAAAGCTGGAAACTTGGCTGTGATTAAGAATAGACCAGCACTGACACCAAAATGTTCAGGGAAGTGTTATCTTATAGTCAACAAATAAGAATCTGTGGTTCAGAGGCAGCCAAAGTTACACCTCATGCTTTTACTAAAGCATGCATGTGTAAGAAATTCCCAGGTAGTGTTGGTTTTAAAGCATTCAAGAGGTGATGGAGATCACTATGTTTCAAGTCAGAGAACCTGAAGACCACCCAATAAACTGAAGAAGGTATAGCCAGTTGCAGTGAAGACAACAGCAGTTTGGAGATTTCTATACTGTGAATGGTCACCAGTTGTACAACAGCAGGTGTAGAGTGTAGCAGTCCTGAGCTCAGGAGACAATTTAGATGTGCTGCTAATAAAAGAACTATTGAAATATAGCTCTGTAAACGACCCCAGAAGAGCTTGTATGAGATTTCTAACACTGAGGTTTTTTTACATGTTTCAATTTTGATTTTACTTTGATCTAATTGTAACTGTGCCCTGGCTCTTTTATTTGAAACAGGTGTTTTACTTTTTATTTAACAGGAGTCTATAGTTAAGAGATTTTATAATTTTAGAGAGGTTTTAGATTTTAAAAAATATTTTAAAAGTTTTAAAGAGACTTGTCTTTTAAAGTCTAAATTTTGAAGACTATTGACTTCTACAAATGCTAGAATATTTTTATTGTGTTATTGGTATTAATATGAGTTCTGGGAGATGAGCAAGCAAGATGAACAAGAAAGCTTCCATCTCAATGCTTTTTTTTAAGAGTTGGCTTGGTCATGGTGTATCTTCACAGTAACATAACAGTAAATAAAGTTGATGTCACATATAATACAGAAAAACTCTTAAGCAATTACTAGAAAATACAGAAATAAAAAAATCCTTTATGAACTGAAGCCCGAAAAGGTAATTTTTTCTTCCATCAGAAGCATATTCCATTACTGAAGAAAATTATAAATGAGATTCTTGAAGAATTGAAATATTTCCTCCATGAAATTTTCTGTCAGAGATTGGAAAGACAGACTAGAAAGTCAGTAAGACTCTCAGAACACAAATCTAACCAACCAAAGTTGGAACTGAATGAGATATGAAGCCTCAGTAACAGTGAAGTTTCATAATAATGTTCACCCCAATATTTCACATCATTTCTGCCTCATACAGTGTTTCTGCTCTTACACAACCTCAGGGACTGAAGCCCTGAAATACAGGTGAAGGTCAAGAAAGAAGTAGCCCATACCAACCAAACCAAGTTCAGCCCATGGCAGATTTATCATACCCAACACACTGTGACCTCAGCCTTGTGCTTGGACCAAGGATGAGACAGACCTAAATTGTATTGCCAAATATTCTTTGCCAGAGATAGAAGGACAGGTGTTGCTACCTCCTGCCAAACCAGCTTACATATTGATCTTAGTATTATGTGATAGTAGTTGTCACTTGGAGTCAGGGTGGGTGACAGGCCTAGTCTTGTGGCATTTCCAGAGTGTAAAATAAATAGAACAGAAATATATGGGTATAACTTTTAGCTCTGGCTTAAATGTTCTTGGGATCCTTCCAAATTGTTGAGCCTCGGTTGATTCCTTATTTTCTGAGACTGTTACCTCATTCACAAATCTGTTCACCTGTTGAGGGGTACTTCAGAATTTCTCCGTTCTGGTTGATTATAAGTACAGGCTTAAAACAGGTTTTTGCATGAATATAGGATTTTATTCATCTGAAATAAGCACCCAGGAGCTGTATGATTGTAAGGCAATACTTGATGTTATAAAAACCTGCAAACTGTTTTCCAAATATAGTGCATAATTTTATATCCCCATCAGCATCAATGGATAGAACTCCAATTGCTCCACATCACCGTGAGTACTTAGCATGGTTGGTATTTTATTTCAAATTCTAGCAGTTCTCACTGATATGCCACAAACCACATAATTATTTCAATTGCATTTCCCTAATGTCTCATGATATTAATACTTTTCACATATTTACTTTTCATACATATATTACCCTGGGGTAGGGGGACTTTTCTATTTGCATCAAATATTTCTGTTACTATCAGATAGGGCCTGCATTTTATAGCCTTTATTTTAAAATCACAATTAAAACCCATATATCAAATATTTTAAGATGTCCAATACTAAATAGTTCAGCTTGACTTTGTTTCACTCAGATTTTTCAAACTAATTTGTCTTTATATATCTCATGCTTCCAATGCAGTAGCTGTAATTTCTTTACATCATGATTTTTAAAAATACAGTATGAGATAAGTAGATTAATTAAAATTGTAATGCTTTTATTTACATCAAAATTGGTATACTTTCTTACTTTATGGTAGAAAAGTTATATGCATACATGAAAGACTACTCTTGAATTATGACTCTCAAAATTTCATGATCTATTGGAAAGAAGAATCAATTTTTAATTCAGGATTCATCAGGAAAGGATTGGGTTAACTTTTGGGTAAACCTCCTAATAAGAAATGTGACTTAAAGTTAATGTTACCTAGGAGCAAATGTAGAAGGCGGTCATGACACAGTGTGAGGGGCAGGAATGTAGAAGTCAACCATGACACATTGGGCACCAAAAATGTTGAGAGCTGCACTGCCCCACGCTTGTGGGCCAAAATGTCACAGACCACTCTGTCAATGTTGGAACCAGCACTGCCAAAAGCCTTAGGGGCTAAATTGTTAGAGCCTGCACTGTCCCAGGCTGCTCCAGTCCGCAGGTCGGGGTTCAGCAAGAGAGAGATTGAGGACAAACGTGAGGAATGGAGACTATACAGAGTGTGATTCAATCCCATTTATTCTTCAGTATCTCTTCCTGGTATAAGTTGTAAGTCTTGAGTTCCTAGTCCCTAGTTCCTAGTCCTTAGTGCTTCCAAGTTCCAAGTTCTTTCTCCAAGTGCTAAGTGCCTAATCCAAGTGTCAAGTGACTAATTCTCTGTTCTCTGTGTCTAACACTTTCTTCTGTCTCTAAATGGCATCTGTTTCCATTTCAGAGAAACATGATTCCTAAATGCACAGCAGAAGTAAATTAACACTTTTCTATGAAAGAAGACTCTAATATGGTATAGCCATGAGTCCTGGCCAAGGTGATTTTTTAGGAAGAAAGAAGCAACCAGGAAGGAAAAAGCATAACAAAATTGCTTTGTACAATTTTCCTTGGCTTCAATTATTTTAGGATATATGTATCTTTTCCATGAGAGCTTCTTCTCTTGCTTTTAAACAAATACAAAAAAGTCTAAGTGCCCTTGTAATAATTGCTGCTCCTAGGACACTTTTACCATTGTCAGCTTGCAGCAATAATAATTCACCATCATCATCATCAACAACAACATCCAAGTCACACAATTTTCATATTGCATCTTTTAAGCCAGAAATATTACAAAAAACCTGTGGACAGTTACAAGAGAAAGATACTGGCACAATTATAGTTAAAGAAAAAATCAAAGGAAGGTTCAATTAAAAACAATACCAACATGGGATAAATGTAAAGTGATCACTTGGATGGTGAAAACTATTTATAAAAATCAACCTAATGGAGAAATTAAGGGAAAGGTTTGAACTTCAGGTGGAGTTATCCTGGAACTCTCAACACTCTTTTTACTTTGTAACCTCATTTCTTTATAAAAAGATATATATTTATCTACATTTCTATCTATCTATCAATCATCTATCTATCTATCTATCTATCTATCTATCTATCTATCTATGTATTCTGGAACATAATTAAAACATCCTACAGTAACATTTCTTCCCAGTGTGGAAATGGTAGTCTCATGGGGTGCAACTCCAGTGTTACATCACAGCTTACAATCTAAAGGAATGAAAAGAATTCAGTTATGTGAGCAGCAGTCAGAACATTACTTACTGTCCCTGACCACCATGGTTTTAGTCCAGGAGTCATGTCTGTATTCTGAAGTCCAAGACAGGTACAGCCCTCTGGGATTAACAGGCTTAGTTGAATCATTGAACTGTGATGGAGAATCAGATGGAGTGAAGGTATTTCAGGGTAGCTGAAAGTGAATTATATTTTCATCATATTATTCTCGCACCATGTCCATATAATGGACTGGAAAAGGTTTTCAATTAGAAGATCAATCTGGATATCACCACTAATTTCTTTCAGATTTAGATACTTCCTAGTTGTTTTATAAAATATTTGTAATAAAAAAATCAGCACTTTTTTTTTTGTTTGTTTCTCAGAATGCCTGGTTTTTTTAAGTACCTGAATTGAAAGAATCTATATAATTTTAGGCATTCACTGAAATATGTTAATGCTATCTTTTGTTTTAATCACATTATTTTCAAATTTTTCTTATTTATTTGAAAAATGCCTCCATAAGTTCTAAGGTTAAACACAGTAGAACTGAGTAAAATGAAGATACGATGTGGTCTTTGTTCACTTGCTTGAATAAATTCTATAAAACAATGATCTCAAGAAATACCTCTGAGTGTTTATTACACAAAATGTTGTTGTTAACATGTCAGTTAAAGCAATACACATATATATTTAACTAGTTCAAAAATAATTAACTAACAATATTTCAAGTAACTCTCCATGTCTGTAATGAAAGCTGGAATACTCTATTGAACATAATTTACTGTCAAATCAACAATTAATTTAAATACTGCCAATTTCTTTGAGGTCAGACATTTCTGGTTGTCTCAGTCATGGTTCTATTGCTGTAAAGACACACCATGAGCAAGGTGACCTTTACAAAGGACAACATTTAACTGGAGCTTGCTGACAGGTTAAGTTCATTATCATTGCAGCAGGCAGCATGGAGGCATGCAGGTAGACTTGGTGCTGGAGAAGGAGCAGAGAGTTCTACATTCTTATCAGTAGGCAGCAAGAAGAGAATCTGGGCTTGACATGGACTTTTGAAACCTCAAAGCTCACCACCAGTTATACATTCCCTCCAAAAAGCCCACACCTACTCCAAAACAAAACAAAACAAAACAAAACAAAACAAAACAAAATGCCAAACCTTCAATAAAGTCACTCCCTATGAGTATATGGAGGCCATTTCATTCAAACCACTAATCCGATAGATAAATGATACAGGGGATTAAATCCTAAAAAATTTGTAAAACAATCTTTTATGAATTGCCATCATAAAGGTTTTGTAAATTCTCTCTCATTCTCTCCTGTCCCCTCTCCCTCTTCTTGCCCCTCTCTCACTTGTTCTCTCTGTCTCTCTGTTTCTTTTCCTTTC
>JANHMN010000001.1:160617441-160637304 GCA_030674055.1 Rhabdomys pumilio
TACCCAGGCTTGGTACCTGTGCATAGATAGAATATTAGTTTTCACCTCAGACTTCCATCTTATAGGTTTAATTTTCAACTGTGACTGCCTTTGAATATTATTAATATATTTGCCCATAAGTAATTGGTTTAGAAATTGCTTCTCAGCAGCAGTTTAGAATCTCAAACTGTGATGGTGACACTTGGCAAGAATATCACTTTTATTGCTTCATTACACTCACTGGGCCAATTTTATTGTTGAATTTAATTGGTAAGTGTTCATTTTCCAAATAACACAAACACATCAGGGCGAATAAATGTTAGTATTAGTGAAGAATAACAGATGGCAGTCGAAGGGGAGCACGAAAATAGTGCTACGCGGAGGCTAAGGGTTCTAAATATCACTTAGCACTACCTGTACCTGATGAACAAACAGCACAACACTTGACACAGGATCTAAGGCAAGTACACTTATCTCTTTGGCTCTATATTTGTGTCTGGTAACTGCTGCTGTCAAGTGCCAAGCAAGACGACATTGAGCTACTTAAATCTGACTCATTAAAGTAGCCTAAAGAGACATATATAAAAAGTTTCTGCTTCTAAGGTTTCTTATGATAACCAAGAACAGAAGACCTTTATTACTGTACTAGACCTGCCTAGATAAGGTGCCAGTTATTGAACTCATCCGAGTGTGTCACCATTAGAGACTATTTGGAGCTCTACAAATTTGCAAAGCAATTCACTTTACCCAATATATTTTAACTCTCTCCTTTCTTTTCTTCCTTCCTAATTTTATTTCCCCTGATTTAAAATTAAAAATTAAAAGGATATATCCATTGTCACTTCTATCACCAAATGTGTTCCAACACAGTGCCATGAATTAGAATAGAATTGAAATCGGTGTTTTCATAAGATCTAAGATACTGAAGGATTATAAACTACTCTGTGTCCTTTTCAGTTGGACTTGAGTATGAGTCTGATCTTGACTTAGATCATTTTTGTTCTGGGAATTTTCATCTGTAGCACAAATGGAATGGTTCTAGGGGCTGAAGTTTCAGTTATACCAAGTCTGGTTCATACCCATATATCGTTCTGGATGCATGAACTAGGTCAACTCACTATATTTTGTTGACAAATCCTGTCTCTAAATCCCATATTGTCTTACTTAGGGATTATATCACTCTGATCGAATACCATGAATGAAACAGGGCAGGAAACTGGGTCAGGAGCTAAGGCAGAGGCCATTAAGGAATGTTTCCTACTGATTTGAATCTGATGGCTCACTGCTTTATTATACAGCCCAGGGCCAGCGACATTTGCAAGGGTGACACCACCTACAATGGTGTCAGGCATTCCAAACCCATCATTAATCAAGAAAATATCTTATAGACTTGCCTACAGGCAAACCTATTGAGAGAATTTCTCAATAACTCTTGTTTGAGTCAAGTTAGAAAAAAAAGAAAGAAAAAGATAATTGATTTCTTATCAACTTGAAAACCAAAACTTCAAAACTCCATGTCAAAGTCTTCTTTCAATCTTCAACTTTTCCCATCTTTCTTGACTTTAATGCTCTTCCTTCTTTTCAGGAGAATATACATGCTATTCACAGCTCCGCTTGCCAGGTATTCCAGGGCTCTAGACTCTTCAAAGTCTTGGGATCTCCAACTCATTCCAGGGTCCACCTTCATAGTTTCTTGCAATGGTCTCAGTATCCATGCAAGGAATACACTTGGTCTCAGCACTCAGCAGCTTTTCCTAATCATGGAGGAAGTTACCACATCCCCTTTTCTGTATTTTTTTTAACTCTAAGTTCAGGCCCATGTAGTAGAATCTGCCAAGTTCTTCTCTTTGCTGGGGCTGGATCCTTGCCCCTTCCTTTCATAATATTTGCTTTTTTTTTTTTTTTTTTTTTTTTTTTTTTTTTTTTTTGCATAGGCCTAGAAAATCCCATAAAATTACAGGCTTAGCTGAGTGGAGCCTTGCCCTAAGGCTACTACTCCCTTTAGCCCATTTAGTATCAGGGTTTTCTTTAAATCTTTATCTTCTTAAGCACAGACTTGATTCCAATATTGTCCAGTGTGGTGTTTTCTCCTCAAACTGTGAATTGTTATTTCTCTTTATCCCACTCACTCTTATTGGTTTTTTTGTAATCATGCATAAAAGTGATCACTAATAACCATGTGACAGTCAATACAACATTGTTGTCAAATTTTCTCTGCCAATGCTGTTAATTCCAAATTCTTAAATTTAGCCTGATTATTAAGTCAAGGGCAGAAAGTAGCCATATTCATATATACTAGTATAATAGTATACATTAAAAATAATTAATTTTACCACATACTAAAATAGTCACATGTCAATGCATACTTAAATTGATTTTTCTCAATTTCAATGTTGTTTTCTATGACATTTGTTATAAACATACATTTATTTAAATCCTCAAAACATGTTTTTATTTTCAATAATTATTTTCTTTGTTAATAAAATATCTGTCACCATTAAAATATTCTAAACTCCATCAATATACTTCTTAATAAACCTTTCTCTCTCAGATTAGAGCATTTTACACTCAGGTTAATCCCTGCCTTAGTATTTCATCTGTCCTGGGTTTGCTGGCAGAAGAATTCCTGTATTTATTTTTGCTGGCACAGATTTATCTTGCCTTCTTTCCCAAAGGTGGTAGATCAAATCTGTGTGACTAAGTATGCTTTATTATCCACCTTGTGAATATTATTCTTTTGCCTATTGTTCTATGTTGAAATAAGACAAATACTGTGTTTATATTTTATTTTCATAAAATTGTTACTTTCTGATGTTTTTAAAATTGCACATTTATCTCTTACATTTTTAAAGGTGTAAAGAATGTTTTCCATTCAATTTATCTTACATGATTATTTTTCATTTTCAGTTAGGTTCTTGGTCAGTAGTAAATTAATAATGAACATTTCTTGGATTTTATTTTACTCAAGACTATCTCTTCAGTTCTTCTGGGGATATAGTTAATGATCAAGCCAAATCAAATTTCTACAACTATACCTTTTTTGTATCCACATTTTTGCCATCTCACAGTCGCAGTTCAGACACCTCAATGAATAATTATTTTAGTGCTAAACTTTGATTTTGACTTTTTTTCTAAAATACTCTGTAATATGGTTTAGTTTTTAAAATATTATTATGATAGTTAAAACCCTTACTTCCTGAGGAAACTGTGCACTGTGGTTTAATGTTTTTCTTTTATTTTTTTCTTATATTTCTTAATTTCTTATTGAATTTGAGAATTAAATATAAATTGCTAAAGAAAAACAAAAGATGTTGATGGGTTGTTTTTGTTTGTTTGTTTGTTTGTTTTATTTTCCACTGTGACTGCATCACTTCTTTTCCTGGGCTTAACTGGAAGTGGAAAATATTCCCTTAGTTCTTCAGGCAGCATCCATGTTTATCTCAAATGCTGTTATAGAATCACACCCTCTGTGCACCTACATCTGTTCTGTCTCTGATACTCAAGATCATGCATTATTTTGGATATAGAAAATGGCCTAACAAACAAAATAGAATCAACTTATCCACCTAATTTCCTTTCTTGACACATGGCCACCAAAAATATCACTTTTCTTTACAATTGTCCAACATCACACACGTTTGATACTATTTATCTACTTTTTGTGGCTGTATTTGGAGGGAGAATTAGCTTGAGTTATACCATGCTGTCACAGTCTGCATGGACCTCTCATTTTATACCTACTCTATATATATACATGCCATATTATAATAATAAAAGAATTGTTAGGCAGTGCCAGAATGATCTTAAGTTTAATTGTAATGGTGACAGATATTTTATTAACAAAGTAAATAATTATTTAAAATTAAAAAAAATCTTGGGGTAGAAGATGAGATCAAGGCCCGTCTTAGAATCATAATGAGACCATGTTTTTTGTTTGGTTTGCTTTGTTTTTAAAGTTTGCATAAACAGAGCTATGGATACATTCAGGGCTAGAGTGCCATCCTATGATATATAAGATCTTTCCTTCAACCTCTATAGGGTTAGATGGTTACTAATTACATATATTTATAATAAATAAATAAATGAATTTACAAGCAACCTTAAAATATTCAATGGTACAGGATAAAAGGGAAGAAATTAGACACAAATGCTGCATGCAATCATAAAACTCATGACAATGTTTAAACAGCAAAATGGATAGTGGACAGAAACAAAAGGTTCCTAAGAATAGCTTTGGTCAATTTCACCTAGTGAATTTAAAATGTAGAATTAAAGTTGTGAAAGAGATACTTGGCTATAATCCCAGCATTTGGACAATTGAGAAGTACAGATGGAGTTCTAAGCCTAGACTATATAGAAAGACTTTGTCTTAAGAAAAAAGAAGAAGAAGAAGAAGGAGGAGGAGGAGGACGAGGAGGAGGAGGAGGAGGAAGAGGAGGAGGAGGAGGAGGAGGAGGAGGAGGAAGAGGAAGAGAAAGAAAGAAAGAAAGAAAGAAAGAAAGAAAGAAAGAAAGAAAGAAAGAGATTAAGTAGTAAAGTAGTTTAACAGAAGAGATTCCACATTTAAAAAGGACAATACTCTAAGTATAAATAACCAGTGGTATTTTCATCACTGCAATGAAGTTTGCTTTGTGAAAGGATATTCAAGTAGCTTCAGAATAATGAGTTGGTATCCCCTCCCACACACCATACTGTGAGATAAAATTCTAAGACTTATATACATAGAAAAGAACTGATGGGTGCTTGTTTAAGTAAATATGCTTTCTGAAAACAGGAAAGAGATAAGTTATATTTCCTTATATTGTTATGCTGCAGGTGTCTGCAAAAAGAAGCATATGCAATTTTCTCAACAAAGGCAGAGTTTTACATATTTGGAATCTTTCTTTAGACCTATTTTGCTGTAACGGTAACACACAATTTAAACAAGTATTCACATATCAGAATTACTATGATTAAGATGTGTAAGTTGAAGTCCAGTGACAAGACGAACATTCCATGAGAGTGAAAAACTCAGCTAAGAATACTCCTTTTACTCAACCTAAGGTGCTTTGCCTTAAGTTATATTTTGCTATTGATTTTTAGTTAAAAATGTAAATGGTTTCAATGAACAGAACCAAAAAGGTGTGCATAATTTGTGGTATTATGCTGTTTCAATATTGTATATAGTGTGAAATATTTGAATCAAGTTAAACAAATGTAGCCCCTTCCTATGACTTGTGCAATGTCCCCCACAGGTTCGTGTGTTTCAATACTTGGTCTCCATGGGGAAGTTGTAAAATCATTAGGAAGTAGTACCTAACAGAGAAAAGACAATCACTGGGGAGAGGTTTAAGCAAGTCCTGCTTTTTCTTCTTTCTCTTGTTCCTGGTCTACACAGATGTAAGCAAGCAACTCATACCCCTGCTGCCAAGTGATGGGCCACTCCTTGCTGCCATGCCTTGCCCATCATGATAGCATGATTCCCACAAGCCATGAGAAAAATAAACCTTTTTTTTCCTTTCTCTTTCTTTCTTCCTTTCTCTCTCTCTCTTTCTTTCTTTCTTTCTTTCTCTTTCTTGTCTGTTTTTTGTTCCATCTTTCCTTTTTTCCTTCTTCATTACTCTTTTTCTTCTCTTTCACATGTGTGTGTGTGTGTGTGTGTGTGTGTGTGTGTGTGTGTGTGTGTGTAATGCTTGGTGTATGTATGTTTGTGGGTATTTGATGAATCTCCAGAAGCAAGCATTGGGTGGCTTCTATCACTCTGTTCCTTATGAGTATCTACTTGCATACTGAATTTAGATGTGGCCAATTTTATAGTTGGGATGGCCAATCAATGAATGAGCCTCTTTTCTCCACACATCAGAAATAGAGTAACAACCATGCAAGGCCATCTTTGACATTTTTGTGGTTGCTGAGGATCTGAACTCGTATCTTTATGTTGTTTCTTGTATTGAACAAATCAAGAAGAAAGGAAACAATACATACTTCCAACATTTGCTATTGTTTTAATTCAAACTCTCATCTTTTAGTTGTTTCAAATATATGGTATGATATGATTATCTATAGTCACCCTACAGAATAAAAATTCAGCAGAAATTCTTGCTCATATCTCATTGCAATTTGCATACCACTTCTCTCTACTTTCCATGCCTATAATCATCATAGTTTCAATTTCTAGATTGACAGTTTTAGGTTTCATATATGAATGAGGTCAAGCAGAACATGTTTTTCTATTCCTGTTTCATTTTACTTATGGTAATGACCTCCATCTCTTACCATTTTCAAAAATCAATGCTAAACAAATTAAAGACTTAGATGTAAAGTCAGAAAAAATGACTATATGAGGAGTAATACTTCAGGGCAGTTAGGAAAAAATGTTTTGGATAAGATCCCAAAGGCAGTGGGCTTGGGGATTACCAAGACAGACAAGTTGAATTATGTTCAACTTAAAAACTTTTACACACCTAAAGATGTGGGTCCCTTGTTCTGGAGGGTGTCCCATGAAGATCTCTGATCTCTTGACTGGGGACAGGGTGAGAGCAGAGAGGGCTCGCTATTGCCTCTGGCCTGTATCTCCACTTCTGGCCCGGCGGGAGGTCGAGGCCAAAGGACACAGAATGCTAGCAGGAGGGGTGATTGCCTGTCCCTGCTGCTGCCTCTCTCACCCACTGTCACTGACAGGTCTCTCCCAGGTGCTTTACCTGTCTCTCCACACTGAGCCAGTCCAGGCCCAGGCTGGGCCGATAAGGAGACGGCTAGCAGGAAAGGAGGCAGCTTGGTGTCCCAAGCAGGTGCCGGGAGAGCAGAGCTCTCCCCAAGTGTTACAGCTCTTGTGACAAAAACCCTTGGACACCAGGATGATTCTCGAGTGCACGCTTTACTTCCCCTAAATAGAGCCCTTATGTAGAGTTTTGGGGTGGGTTAGGGTCTGACAGTAGTTAATGTCTATTGGCTTGACCTGAGAGCTTGGAGATACCTCATCTGCATGTGGCAGGACTGAAGCTAAATGAAAAGAACCAGGGCCTGGGAGCAGAGCTGAACGCCTGCCGTCCGATAAAGGTTCTGGGGTTCAAAACTCATGCTCAACCAAACACCCAACTGCTTCTCACAGCCCACTGCCCTACATAAAGAAACAGTCAATGAATAAAACCACCATTTCATTCAGTAAGCTGAATAAGAACTGTGGGCTAGAAGAAAATCTTGTAAAGTTTAGATCAGATGAAGGGCTGACACAGAGATCACATCATCACAAAACTCAACAGGAAAATGTCAGATAATCACATTTTAAAATGAGTAGCCATAAACTTCTTTTTATGAAGCAAACACTTATAACTGCAGTAGGTACATGAAACCAAACACTCAAGTTTATCAGGAACTATCACGGAAATGCAAATTAAAACCACATTGAAATCATTCCAGTGTGAGTGGCTATCATCACAAAGACCAAAGACAGATGACAACCACTGGTTAGCATGAGGGAACAAAGGGACACTGGCACGTTGTTGGTGACAATGTAACCAAGTACAGGGATTATTACCATGGAAAGTATGATAGAAGTTCTTAGAAAGTGCCTTTGTTTGCTGTTAATTCCCATTGTCGTTTTTTGTGTTACATAATAACTGAAGGTAATATATATGGTAGAAAAAAGTTCTTATCTACGCTGGAGTTTTCACTCACTTAGGAGCTGTCCTCTTTAACATCTTCACAAATGTAAATTCAACACTATCTACTGTCCTTTCACAAATTTTACACAAACTGATCTTTATGGAACCACTGGACATTTCATGCAGCTTAGTTCTCTTCTGCTGTTTTCCAAAATTCCATAGTTTATTTCCATATATCTGAGTATGCACATAGACATAGAAAAACACAATGCAACAATCTCATCTCCATATTTTTTCACAATTTGAGGATTTT
Source organism: Rhabdomys pumilio (assembly GCA_030674055.1). Classification (NCBI taxonomy): domain Eukaryota; kingdom Metazoa; phylum Chordata; class Mammalia; order Rodentia; family Muridae; genus Rhabdomys; species Rhabdomys pumilio. Next base: position 160,625,317 of record JANHMN010000001.1, read on the forward strand.
GCTTCTTTGCTGTCTGTTCCTGTGCAGAAAGACTTTTTTTAAGAACCTGTAGCTGCTTAGATTTACGAATGCTAATTACGCTCCCCCAAAAAAATGCTTGAACGAGAGTATCTGCAAGTAGCTTCTGAGAACCTTCCTCTAATTGGCTCTGTAAATAAAGATGCCAACAGCCAAATAAAGATGTCCCCCAGTTGCCTCTGGGGAGGACAGACAGAGGCAAGATTTTAGGATTTCCCAGGCTTGAGACTGGGAGGAGGAAGAAGGAGATCTGCCATGCTGGTAGTATGTGTAAGGGAAGAGAGATCCGCCATGCTTGAGGCGAGGAGAGTGTGTACAGAGGAAAGACAGAGTCCAACATGGGGCAGAAAAGCAAGGAGAGCACTCCAGGAACTGGATCAAGAAAACACCTTCCAGACAGCTATCTAATTGGAGTTAATAGCAGTCAAGAAGGAATATAGAATTACTAAGTAATAAGTCAGGATTAACAGCAAGAAGGTTAGGCAATGGCCCAGTTATTGTGCTGTTAAAGGTATATTAAAAAGTAAGGGCTGTGTGTTTGTCTTTCATTCAGGAACATCAACCATTGGGGCAGGTAGGGACCCTATGGTGTAATTTTTAGTAATTAATATTCAATTTTACAAGACCCTGTTGTAAATGAGATGTCTTCATTAAACTCCTGCTTTGGGGGCTCAAGGATGGAAGGGTTTTGCTTGAATCTATCTCCTAATGCACTATTTCTAGAAAAGGTGGTGGAGTGCCCTATGGGGAGACTGAATTCAATCTCTGCCCCTGCACCTCAGAGTCAAATATGCTGCAAGAAACTGTGGATACAGAGAGGATGGGCAGGGCCAGGTCTTAGAATGCCCATGATACAAGACTGCTTTCTAATAGGTGCCCTCAGCCACTGGTCAGGGATTGACCAATGATTTCAAAATATATAATCTGTTTGAATTATGGCCCTCATTGCTGCAGTCTTCTTGATAACTAACTCACAGTCTTATAACAGGGTGTTAGGGAGTACTGGAGGCTGGCTTTGTAATATATACTGCCAGTATATAAAGCTTCTTACAGAGAACAAGGTCATGCCCACTTCAGGAGACTGTAAATGTTAGGTGTCTCTGTCTACATGGCTACAAGTATGCACAATAGTGGAGACTCTAAAAGCATCCCACCATTTAGATTTATGATATCTCCCATAATGTTTACTCAGGTAAACAACACTGACTCTGTGTGTGTGTGTGTGTGTGTGTGTGTGTGTGTGTGTGTGTGTGTGTATGTGTGTGTGTCTGTGACCCCAACAAACTGGTTCATTCATCTCCAGAGAATTAGAAAAAGAAAGATCCCTGCCTGTAAATAAAAGAACCTTAAAGTATCAACATAGGAAACTACTTATGGTCGGTTTACAAGTATTCTAGGTCATGTTCAGTCTCAGACATACAAATTGGTGAGCTTAAAAATAAACTGAATGACAGAATCTAATTAAAGGCTGAATAAAAGACAGGAGTTGATTAACAACATACCAGCTTCATTTTGAAAACATTTGTATTTAGAATACAGTGTTTATTATGTCATTATTAGTTAAAGCATTCTATTGTACATTGAGTTTCTTATATAAATATTATGTTTTTTCAATTTAGTTTGGAGAAAATATATATGTAAGTAAATTATAAACAAACCATGTCTTTTTGCTTTATATGTTGATTTTCTTTTGCTTTTCCAAGACTAGCAAATTCATTCTCTCCCCCTTGGAGTTATTTTTTTATCAAACTATTTTATTTACTTACATTCTAAATGTTGTTCCCTTCAAGTCTCTCCTCCCAGAGTTCTTCACCTCATTCCTCCTCCCCTATGCCTCTGAGAGGATGCAAATTCATTCTTAAAAGAGTTTTATTAGTTTGTAGTTATGCCTGAGAATTCACGGGAATAAGTAGTTATATACGCTATTGCCATTCTCAGCGACACATTTAATTACTTGGCTGTAAGTTAGTTTGGACTTTATTGTTATTTATATGTTTTGTGCTTGTGGTATGTGTGTGTGTACGCGAGTATGTATGTACACGTGTATGTGTGTATGTGTGTTTGCCTGTCTGTGTATACATATGTGTGTATATGTGTGTGTCTACATGTGTGTGTGTGTATGTGTGTGTGTGTGTGTGTGTACATATGTGCAAGTACCTGTGGTGGCCAGACAACGGTGTTGAAACTCCTGAGACTGGTGTTACAGCAAATTGTAAGTTGTCTGACCTGCGTGCTGGAAACCAAATTTTTATTTTCTGTAAAAGCAGTGATAGTTGTTAACCAATGAGCATGAGCTATTTCCTCAGGCTGGCATTAATCCACAATTTAAATGTGAATCTAATTTATAACTTCATTTCCCTAAACAACAATCCAAGCAGATAAACACAAAGGACAAGTTAGAATATACACACAGCTCATTCAGAAGGAGACGACATGTCAGTCTCACAAACCAAACCTTAGAAGTATAAGCACTCACTGTGGAAAACCAATGGCTTAGCTTAGTAATGAAACATGGATTATCTTTATCCAAACTTTAAGATACATTGAAGTCTTCATTTGATATTTAGTTATATTCCATCAGTAGTATATTCAATACTATATTTTCAGTATACTAAATGACACTAATTGAGAAAAATTCATAGAAAACTGGATAATTAATTTAAAGAACAGAATCAATTCCCAGGAAGAAGTTCTATCTCAGATAAGAGAAGCCACAGATGACCCGTTATGTTCATCCTAGTTCATCATCACGTCGCACTAATAAGGAGTAAGTTCTGTCTCCTAAATCACTGACCCTGCTGAAGGTTGTCTAACATCTAAAGTTGTACTATGTGAATGGAGACTTTTTTTTGTAAGCCAACCTTGTAGGTTCTGGGAATTGAACTGAAGCCCTCTAGAAGAGTAGCCAGTGCTGTTTACTAGTGGGTCATCTCACCAGCTCCTAGAATGAGGACATTTTTAGTTTCAGAAAGAATAAAACCTAATGAAATTTATTAACTAGTTTTAGAGTTATATTTGCGAAGCAATGGAGGTACCCACTCATGAATTGTAAATTAAAGAGCCCCCAATAAGCTTAACACCAATAATCATATAGGATTTAGCTAGTAAAACATGATTTATGACAAGAACAACCAATAAATCCAAAAGAGGTAAACATATGTGTCACAAAACAGCATAAATTACTTGCCTACTTACTTTTTGCTTATGCAGTAAATATTAAACCACTCAAAATTCCCCAGCAGGAGCGCACACGCTCACTTGTAGCTACCCACCCCAATGCTCTATATTCTTGAGTGTAAAACACACATGTGCAGCCTTATTTCCCTAAGCAGGTCAATGGCTGGACCACTCCCTTACTCTATGTGGCTAATACACACTCCACTCTAATATTACTATAAAAATATCTATATTTTTATCTTTGCTGCTGTGTATTTTCCTGGGCAGCCTTCCTGGGGCCACTTCTCAACTGCATCTACATGTCAGCAGTCTCTTCCTCCTGCACCTTACACCTGTGGTCCTACACTCCTACACTCTCCTCATGGCAGAATCCTCTCTCTGTCCCTTGCCCAGTCATTGGCCTTCAGTCACTTTATGGACCAGTCCAAAAATAAAAAAACTGTGGATAGACTTCCTTTAGTTATACATGTGGGATAGTGCAAACAGGTTTTTGGGTAACCTAATTAGCGTAGGAACACAAGCAGTCCTTGAGGCAAATAATTTTTGTTGACTAAAGAGGGGATTTATGATCTCAGAGAACTGCTGGGACTAAAATAAATATGCAGAAATAAAGGCTCAATAAAGAGGTCATTTCTGACATTACACTGTTAAAGTATTTTTTATACTAAATTTTTATTTAGGATATTATAATACAATCACAACATTTCTCCCTCTTTTTCCTACTTCTAAACCCTCCCAGATACTTAATTATTCTTTTCTTCAAATTCATGGACTTTTACACCACTAATGTTGCATTCACATACATGTATGTATATATATTTCAATAACTATGACTTCACTAACACTGAGTATTTTGTTAGTACCAGTAGTAATCAGAACTAGTACCAGGCATGACTTTCCTCTTGTTGAGAAGGTCTAAGGTACAAGTATAAAGTTGTTTGGGATTTTCTGGTTACCGCCAAACTATGTGTGCCACTACTACACTCAGGATTAATTGTGTCATTCTGGCCATGGATGTGCTTCATAGGTATCAGAGCTGGATCCAGTGTTGGTTGGCTCTATCCTAAGGAAGGAGGTATTCAAGTCAGCTCAATCCCAGTAGAGTCTGGGCCCTGTTTCTAAAAGACATCGTGACCTTGGCCATAAGAACTTGCCTTGTACTTCTGAAGGACAACCAGGGTTAATAGATTGTATGTATTGGGAATCTCTTGGACAGCCCTGACTAACAATTGAAATAAGAGTTTCTCATGAAATGTCTGGTTTTAGGTTTTTGTTTAGTGCTCTTTGGCTCTTAGAAAAGCCATCTCCTCTGTCAGCCCAGATGAGAAATTTCTTAAAAATATGTATATTTACATACAGGATGACGTCTATTATGGGGTTTTATTTAGGTAAATTGTAGGTTTTTAAACATCCTTATTCTTAATTACCTTATACTTTGTGCATGTGTTTAAGAAAATTCTTATCAAAAACATAGCCTGTTCAAAATTCATTCACTTCTCTCTTGACTCTTTGCCTACCACACGCACTTTGTGCTCTGACATTACAAAATAAGAACTCAATCCTTCACAGTCATGGCTCTCTGTACTTGACTCAAGGCAATGAGCATAAATTCAGTGCACTGTGACAATTGTATTAAACAGCAATTGATGAAATGACAAATTTACCAAAGTGTTAAACTATCTAAGTGTATAGACACTGTAGAAGACATGAGGTCTTAGTGCTTATGGTAAATACTAGGGAAACCAGAAATGTTAAACCCACAGGATTGTTTCCTCAATAGAAGAGATGTATACCTGTTTTCAGTGCAGAAGGCTGGGAATAGATGTAGTTAATAATATGGTGGCCTGTGCTATCTTTAGGGCCATGCCACACTGAATCTCCCAGACTATTCTGTTTATCTCAGACTCTTTATCCCTCAACTTTTACTTTGAGCATTGTTTCTCTGTCTATAGAAGCTATATTTAGGGGAGATGTCACATGTACTTTATAGCTTGATGACCTCTACATTATCAGAGATTACATATTTATGGGGGGTCACATGTACTTTACAAAAGAGTTTCAACATAGTCATGCATTAAACTTAATTGTGTACACAGGATTAGAAGAATTGTTACCAAAGTTGTAGCGTACTTAATATTCATAAAATAATCTGTCCAGTGTCAGACTCTAGATGTTTGAACAAATACCAGATATTGAGCTGCTGAGTTCTATTTTGCCTCACATGTATTCTTACTCTGTTAGTACTGGCATTTGCACAGACCCCAAAAATACATAACACATACTCACAAGAGTGGTGCTAATAATAGTAGTATAACCACTAAACAATTTTTGATAATAAGAAAGCTTAGAAAATTAATCCTTAGGGGACTTTTTCATCTTTGACAATGGACTTTTAATCAAGCAGAGTCCATTTACTGTTTTCAATACAGACTCTTCTAACTTTTCTCATTTGCTCAAGTCACATTCATCCTCCACCATATAATTACCTCTCAGTTGCTTTTTAAAGCCACCTTTTCTGCACATCTCCAAATCCTGTTTCAAACCCTACGCTTAGATGACTGAACAAATAACATAAAAGAAGGGCCATATTTCTAGGGCAATGTTTTTAAAGTCACTAGACTGTACCTTCTTTTAAGTAGGGGATATATCCTATGTATCATTAGACCTGTGGTATATACTATGAAGATATCAGAAAAAAGTTAAGCGCTAAAGGCTCTTTCTGTTGCTGTGATAAACATCACGACCACATCCACACTTTGGTCTTTTTTCTTTTTATGCTTCATATTGTCTGTGAATTGTTTCACAGTTATTGTGAGCTTTGGAGCTAATATCTACTTATCAGTGAGTACATACCATGTGCGTTCTTTTGTGAATAAGTTACCTCACCCAGGATATTTTCTACTTCCATCCATTTGCCTGTGAATTTTATGAAGTCATTGTTTTTAATAGCTGAGTAGTACTCCATTGTGTAAATGTGCCAATTTTCTGTATCCTTTCCTTTGTTGAGGGATATCTGGGTTGTTTACAGATTCTGACTATTATAAATAAGGCTGCTATGAATATAGTGGAGCATGCGTCCTTGTTATATGTTGGAGCATCTTTTGGGTATATGCCCAGGAGTGGTATAGCTAGGTCTTCAGTTTCCAGTGTTCTGAGAAGCAGCCAACCTGATTTCCAGAATGGTTGTATCAGCTTACAATTCTACCAGCAATGGAGGAGTGTTCCTCTTTCTCCACATCCTCACCAGCATCTACTATCACCTGAGTTTTCATCTTAGCCAGTTTGACTGTCATGAGGTGGAATCTCTGTCATTCTGATTTGCATTTCTCTAATGACTAAGGATGTTAAACATTTCTTTAGGTGCTTCTCAGCCATTCATGATTCCTCTGTTTATAATTCTTTGTTTAGCTCTGTACCCCATTTTTAATAGGGTTATTTGGTTCTTTGGAATTTAAGTTCTTGAATTCTTTGTATATATTGGATATTAGCTCACAGACAATATGAAGCTCAAGAAGAAGGAAGAACAAAGTGTGGATGCTTCAGTGCTACTTAAAAAGGAGAACAAAACAATGATGTGAGGTACAGACAGGGAGGGACCTAGGAGGTAGACAGGAACGATTCCTCTCTAAAGGAAATGGAGGAACAAAGATTGGAGAAGAGACTGAAGGAAAGACCACCCAAAGACCAGTCTATCTATACCAAAGACATACCTAGGGATCCATGTCATCTGAAAACACCAAACCCAGACACTATTTCTGATGCCAAGGAGCCCTTGCTGACAGGAACCTGGTATAGCTGTCCCCTGAGAGGCTCTGCCAGAGCCTGACCAATACCAAAGCAGATGCTTGCAGTCAACCATTGAACTGAGTATTGGGATTCTAATGGAAGAGTTCTGGGAAGAACTGAAAGAGCTGAAGGGTATTGTAACCCCATAGGAAAAAAAAAACAGCAATATCAACTAACTGAACTCCCCAGAGCTCCCAGGTACTAAACCACCATCCAAAGAGTACACATGGAGGGACCCATGGCTCCAACTTCATATGTAGCAGTGAATGGCCTTATCTGGTATCAGTGGGAGGGGAGTCCCTTGGTCCTGTGGAGGCTCAATGCCCCAGCATAGAAGGTGATGAGGCAGGAGTGAATAGGTGGTTGATGGAGCAGGGGTGAGGGAGGATGAGATAGGAGGTTTAAGGAAGAAAAACGGAAAGAGGGACAAAATTTGAAATGTAAATAAATAAAATAACCAATAAAAAAATCATGACTACCAAGCAACTTAGAAAAGACAGTTTCTATATATTCTAACACTGAGGGAAGCTAAGGCATGAACTCAATGTAAGTACCTAAAGGTAGGTACCAAAGTAAAGGCCATGGAGGAATGTTACTTACCAGATTACTCATACTGACTTGTTCAGCCATTTGGAACAGCTTAAGCACACGTTCTCTTAAGCACCTAAAATCCATTTACCATGCTTTTCTAATATCAAAATTGCTTAGTGGTTTTTTTTTTTTTTTTTTTTTTTTTTTTACTATAAGTACCACTGCTGTGAATATCTTAATTTAGAAAGGATCTAAGTTGACCACCTTTTTGGAGTAGGGGTGTGATTGGATAGGGCCTGCCACACCAATCATTTGTTATTAAAATCCCAAATAGACATCCTCATTGTACAATCTGATAGGAGTAAGTCTTCCAGGTAATTCTAATTTCTGTTAACTTGAAAAAGAAGTTGTATAAACTTCTCCAAGACAGTATCTGAGTGGCGCTAGCCACTATTCATAACCATGGTTTCATCTTTCATGAAATATGGTTCCTTAAGAGCTCTCAAATTGTTGGCGGATCACAGACTTTCCCTCTATAGACTATATAACAGAATAACAAGTGTTCAAGTGATCCAGATAGAGGCTTTAAAATTTTTTTATTCACATTTTGAACTCACATTTAGAGTTAGACTCAGTTTTGAACAAGCCGATAGTAATAAGATCTATGTATAAACAAGGTAGAGTGTTGTCCTGAGACAGAAAGTGTAAAGGAACAGACTGAGGACACAGAAAATAAAGAATAGATGGAAGATCAGTAGATGGGAGAGAGAGAGAGAGAGAGAGAGAGAGAGAGAGAGAGAGAGAGAGAGAGAAACATGTCAAGAATCTCAGTGGTACCCTGGCAAATATATTAATAAATTATCTTATTAGAATCTATAAATAATTCTAAATAGTTCTGGTAAATTCTGTGATCTACTTTCTTTCTAAATGGAGTTTGATTGTGTAATTACTTTTATTTTCCAGTTGCTTGGGCTGGGTGTGGCTGAACTCAGGGCTTTGTAGATGCCAATCAAGTGCTCTGCTACTAACCTGTACTTCCAGTCTTTTCCTCTATAATAGTGTCCTACATACATACAACTATTGTTATTACATTCATCCCTATTTCCCTGTGTTCTCTTCTTTTCCCTCTGAACCATTTCTTTATCCTTCATACTGCCTCAGTGGCCAGTCAAAAAAAATAAAAATAACACCATTTCAGCAAGCATTAATAGTCCTCAGGAAGAATATAGCCTGTGAGCAGCTCCTCTTAGGAGATGGAATGTTAAGGAGCCCAATTTGGGGCTGTCATTTATAAACTATTGTATGTTCAGGGTTAAAATGGCTGTGCCATATCTGGTTGACAGAATTTCATGATAATCTTTCCCAAGTTCTAGCTCTTCAAGTCTTTTCACCCTCCCTTCTGCAATATTTTTGAGAGTCTCCCCCACCCCACCGTGCCTCTGTGTATGAACTAGATATCTCATTTAGTGCTAAGAAACCATTAATCACTTATTCTCAGCACTTTGACAAGGTATAAGTCTCTTAATTAAGTGATTCCACCTGACAAAACGAGCTACTCTGCCTAAGGCTGAGAGTTTCACTAGCCTGTAAGTATAAACATAATATTTGGAAGGTAGTTGGACAACATTTCCATTTAGGGAAACAGTGGTAGCATGCACCCTACTCAGGCCCATGAGCTTATCAGCCATAGGTTTTTGAGTGAGTATATAGTGCCAAATGTAGTTTTTTTTTCAGTTGGAAATAGCTTCAGACCCAACCAGAAAGTGGTTATGATCTTCAAGAGAGTTGTGCCAACTGATAGCATCAGTTGTTTATAGCTAGCCCTAGGCTTTTTTAATGTCTTAGATTCATTCAAATGATTCCTGGCTTAACAGTAGATGACTAGGAAAACATTTTTTTTTTTAATTATGGCCATTTACCTTGTCCTTTGTTCACTTACTGAATATATGTGGTTAAATGTGTACACGTAAAATTGTTTAGATTGTATGACCATACATAGTAGCCTTTTCTAGTCTGTGACTAACTTCTTCCTTGCCTAAATTCTGCTCTTCTGTGCATATGCAAAGAAGTTTCTTTCTCAATTAATCCTAATAAAGGCAAAAGAATTCAAGAGAAAAAGAAGAACGTGTGATAAACACATCAAACAATTCCCCGTCTCACCTACTCAGCTCAACGTCTCCTCAGTCCAGATATCAATTATTTTTTCCACGAAATGACAGAACAATAAATTTCCATGCTTTCCTTTCCATGTGTTACCTCCCTACATTTCTATATACACATGTCTCAGTGCAGTGGTTTTAACAACTAGAAAATTGGAGAAAAAAGAAATTGATTATCCCAGATCAAGTGGAGCTGATCCACCTGATATACGGTGATAAATTGTTGACCTTTTAGAAGCACATTAGTGATGTTTAACTTAAGAGAGTCGCTTTTCTCAGAACTAATATGTCTCTAAAATGTCAGGCTTTATTCTTTCATCAGTAAACAAATCAGGTTTAATATATTTCTTCTTTCAAGTGACTATTTTAAATGAGTCAAAAGGTCATCCTTAATGTCAATATAAAGATGATTTAAGTGAGAAAATGTAAAGACAAATTAAAACTCTCCTGGGGTTGAGCCTGCTTCCTCTAACTGGAAGCAGTAAGGATAAAGCAAGGCTGACTGAGGCTTCAGTTAGTAAAGAACTCAAAATTGACTTTTTTCTTACAGAGTTTTTCTGAGTTGAAATCACTAATATTTAACTTCAAGATAATGGGTTAAGATTTGTATCCAAATTGATTTCATTAGCTAAGGTGCAAAGAGCATTAGATATGTTTATCTCAAGCCAATACAGTACTGTTTGAACATAAAAATAGATGGAGTCCCTTCTATTTGATATGGTGAAAAAGATTCACATTGTATGCCTCTGCCAGATAAAATGCAAGTTAACTGATAAAAGTGTCCAGGCCACTTTCTTTTTATGATCCTTAAAGAAAGAATATGTTTTGAGGATCAAATTTAACTACAAGGTATCATCCATATGACAACTTAGTTAGTAAATTATAATTGTGCCTTGGGTTGGCATAATAGATGAAGTTTTTTTTTTTTTTTTTAAATAAAATATGAGGTAAGGTTTTCACCCCACATATAGTCCCTGTTACAAACCCGTCCATTTTCAGAGATGGTATTTAGAATTCTTATATACATGACGGTATTTAGAATTGTTGATAAATGCTGACAATAATCCTCAATGTACAGAAAGTACAAAAGTAAATCAAAGAACAGATTTATCCAGTTTGTTGATTGATAATTTGAGAAACAATAACAAAAACTAGGACTCTCCTTGAAAACAAGCTGCCCATAAAGTCTTTGTTTTCTGATGGATCCTGAAAGAACAAATACAAATGCATAGCTTTCTACCAGCAATCACATGGACCATTCGTCTATGTAGCACTCTCTACAACTTTGCCTTAATATCACTGCTGAACAATTAATATATGACAAAGTATAAAATACTAAACGTAAGTAAAAAATTATATTACCGGTAATTATTATAATTGTACAATAATTTTCACTAAAGATAATTTGACTCAACCTTAATGGTAATTTTGTCAACAGTGGTATCTCAGTGGATATGTAGGCCGGTGTAAGCAGAGGAGGGAAAGAACCCTGTATTCCACACTGTGCTAAGGACAGAGAACACTTGCGTCCTCAAACTGGGCCTGGATATTTAAGATCAACCGCGTTTGTTTCAGGAAACTTCTGATGAGGATGTGGGCTTCAGATAAAAGAAAATGTTCAGCTTTGGCCCAGATGTGCAAACACAAGGAGACTCTATGAAGAGACGACTGTGCTTCATTGTAGGTGAACAAAGTTTCTAAGAAGCATAAGTGTAAAGTGCCATTTGAGGAAGTACATTGGAAAGTGTCATGGTGAACCTGGGTATTACCTACTCAAGGGTACTTCCGCTACTCTCGGCATCTCTTTGCTGCTTGCAGGTCTTCATGTAGGGTAGAAGCGCCATGAGATTTCATACTTCCATAGCATGTTTGTTGGTATGCTCCTTCTTCAAGTCTTGTTATGTAGCCAATCCAATAAGACTTCATGGGTGAAAGTTCTCTGTCAGCAACGAACCCACCAATTGATTATCCAATACCTCGAGTGACATACTTCCTTTAGACAGGTACTACCACCTAAAGTTTTCACCGCTTTCAGAAACCCCGATCCGTTCTATGGATCAAGCTTCAGCACATCAGGCAGTGGTGGACATTTTGTGTTTATACCATAGTGGCACATGCTATAATCTACAATGCTATGACGCAAACTTTTTAGACCTATTAAAAACATAAAGCAATTCTGAGGTTTATATATCCATTAGTCAGTTTCTCTAGAGTCACAGATTTTCTGGAATGAATCTCTCTCTCTCTCTCTCTCTCTCTCTCTTTCTCTCTCTCTCTCTCTCTCTCTCTCTCTCTCTCTCTCTCTCTCTCTCTCTCT
>JANHMN010000001.1:160637314-160651733 GCA_030674055.1 Rhabdomys pumilio
TCTCTCTCTCTCTCTCTCTCTCTCTCTCTCTCTCTCTCTCTCTCTCTGTAGGTGTCTTCCTACCTCAAATGTCCCAACTAGAAGCAGATTCACCTACTTCAAAGCAGGCACTAAAAAATATCACAGGTGTTCCCTTTATGTCTAGATTGTAGTTCATTCCATATATAGTCAAGTTGAGAACATAAGAAATTTATATTTAATATATCTATATAGTATATACCATATAAATATATTATACATATAAATGAAATATGATCATTACCTCTCCCCATTTTCCCTTTCCATATCTTAGCATATACACACAAAACTTTCCCTTCCCAACTTCATGTCACTTTTATAACCACATCACAATATAAGTGTAACTGACTTTGGTTAAAAATGCATTGTATGTCTCAAAGGTATGTGTTTAAGTACTCTAGACTGTGACATTATTGGAAAAGGGCTACTTCAGAGTCAAATAGGGAAGTTGAACATAGACAAAAACAAAACCATAGTAGTCTGAGAATTAAGGTGTAACTTAGATTTTGTTTTAATTTGGAATTTTGAGGCCAACATCTTAGGAACTAATTGTAAAGAAGTTTGTACTCACTGCTCAGGGTTCTCTCAGAAGCAAAAGGTAGGATGTGCTACAGAGGACAGTAAGGTGCAAAAGTGTCTATGGAAGGCTCAAGTGTGGGAGTCCTCTGTGGTGAGTACAGGGAGAGAGTCCAGGTCTGGCAGGATGAGGAAAGTCGGGAATGAGTTACTGGAATGACTTGGGCAGGTCCAGGCACTGTAGTGTTCTTAGCACCTGACACTTCGCTATACTTTGCTTAGGAGCAAAGGTTCAAATTCTAGTGTGAAAACTTAGTTGGAGATAGTTTCCAGGAGCACTCCTGATTGGTTGGTTTGTAGTGTAAAGCTAGGCTGTAAGCAGCTGATTTACTTTGCTTTGTTTATTTGTTTTGTTTTGTTTTTTTCTCATCTCTTGGATCAAACCAGTATGAAGGGGTAGATATCAAAATCAGTAACCCCAAAGATATTAGCAATGATATAAAGAAAAATCTCACAGTGCTTGTCTCATTCACAACTGGTATTCTTATAGAAGAGTCTGGACACAAACATACGGCAGGCAAAACATAATGTGAAGATACACACAGACAGGTGGGCAATACTTCAAGTGCCAATACACAAACAAAACTCTAGAAGGGGAAAAGAAGACTCTGAACAGTGAATTTTATGAGTATTTTATAATTGATTAATTTTAGTCCTTTTAATAAAAAAAGACAACTCACTTTTTTGGCTTCTTTTGAATGTGTTAATCAAATACCTTACTGTGGAATAAATTGTATCGTTGATAGTAACTCATCAAGAAATTTTACCAAGAGTTGGAAAAGAATAAATAACCTAGAATTTAACTTAAATTGCAATTAATCTCATCCTTGTGCGATTCATTCAATTTAAGCCTTTTGTTTATTCATTTAATCATCAAAACCTTTAAGATATACACAAAAAGTTGTAATTCCTTAGCTGAGAAAATGTGAATGTGTCCCATGGAGGAAGACCATCTTAAAACAATACATGAAGGTTTTATTAACAAATTTAATTCTGCTGACCATATCAGCCAGATTGTTCTCTCCATCATGCCGATCTTTGAAAGGTAGAATAACAGCCTAAGTGAAGAAGTCAAATTTGTACCTGCTCTTTTAAACCCTCATAATTTTCACTGAATGTTCCAAGGTCAAAGACACTCAAATGGAGGGTCCTCAGTACACAGGTCATTTCCTATGTGCCTTCATAGGACAGTAGTAGTAACTGCACTGCAGATGCTTTATAGTCTCTGAAGCAAAAAGAAAACCAAAGCCCACATGCAAACACACACATAAAATAACCAACAGCATGGCAGAGCTGTTAATTGATGATATGCAAGCTACACGCTGCTCCAAAGCTCAGAATCTCTCTTGGTAAAACAGAAATAACAATAGTAAACTATGTGTCTTGCTAGAAGAAAATGGCACAAAAATGATAAAACTCCCAGTAAAACAAATAATGTGTTTATATGTTGGGAATTTTAGTATCTAAGAAATTAAAGAGACTAAAGAATAGTTTAATTCATATATATTTCTACCAAAATAAGGACAAAAGGAGATTTTTGAAAAATAATTATCGCTATTTTATGTCTTTGAATATTTGCATACATGTACATATGTTCACACATGAGAATGTTAAAAGAGGGAATTGGATACCCTGCAATTGGAGTTACAGTGGATTGTGAGATGCCCAATGTATGCTAAGAACTGAACATAGATTCTCTATAAGAGAGCAAGTCCTCTTAAAAGCTACTTCAATTTAATATACATTTTTAAAGGACAAATAAAAGACTCAAGATTCTAAAGACACCGTGCAACTTAAACTCTAAGTACTAGACATTGCATTGATATTACATCACTAACTCCACAAGACATTTCTGACCTTTCAGTATGACTTTCCACAACCACTGCTATATCACCCTTGGATTATCTCACATGTAACCACTGTTTCCCCAAACTTGGTTTTCATTAGTTATGCTTTGCTTCCAGTGCTTAAAAAGTAAGTGCTTTAGTTAGAAATCATAACGGTCATAAAAGATTCATGCTCTAAAGGTCTGATCCCCAGTTATAACAGAAACTTTTACTTTCCTGTAGTAATGGTTGTCTGAGACTTACTGCCAAAATCTGCTAACCTAGGCCTAGTCCTGGAAGCATCTGGCCTCCATACAATCTTATCTAGGCTTCTCTGTTGGCCTCTGACTGAATGGCAGTCTGTTCTAATCTTCTGCTCCTTCTCATTCTCTGGCTTGTTCTAGATTTCCCTGTGTCTCGCTTTTTATCTTTTCAACCTGTCTCTGTATAATTGTGTAGGTAAAACTGCCCCTCCTCTGTCTCGCTGCATAAGTATCATAAATAGCTTGTCTTCCTTCTCTTCTCATGAGAGTTGGGCATATGCTATTCTGTCAAATGTCTCTCCGATTCATTACTTTGTCTAGCACTCAATTAAACATTTTCAAACATAAATGTTTCCTTTTACAATCTAACTTTTCCTTTGTTGTTTGGGATTAAAGTGTGTACTAGGAACTATCTGTATTCCAGCCAGAATGCAGATTCTAAAGCTGTATGCTAAGGCTGAGCCACACCAAAACTGGAAACAGGATTTTCCAGTAAACAGTATAATCTGGGGTTCACAGTGTGATCAATACCTAATACAGTGCTATTGGAAGCTACTGGAACCTTTAAGACATGGAGCCTCTGCTGGATTGTTTCTTATTGATAGACTGTTTGCCTAGTGTGGTTTGAGGCCCAGTACAAAAAACATAATATGTGAAAAAAAAAAGCTGTGTGGTCTTTAGGTTCCAAAATATATCTCATCAAGGGTGCCCTGGCCCTTTCCTCTTCTGATTTTGCTCTCTGAACATGAGGCCCATTGCATATGTCTGCTGTGATTGGATACCTCATCAAAGGCCCAAAATAACAAGACCAGGCATAGACCATGATCTCCAAAACAATGAGCCAAGTAAACCTGTGTTCTTCATCATTTGACTTTACTAAGACATTAAGGTAAGTGGTTGAAGATTTACAATGACAAGTCTATAATTTTTGGCATAATATTATTTAACATTTTCAACACAAGAATGATGATGATTACATTTCAGGTCTCCGATTTCTCATTAGTCCTGCTCTAAACTTCAGAAGCTAATATACTTGGGCTTTAATTACCAGGGTGTTCATTCCATAGTCAATGAAAAAAAAGAGAGAAGAATAATGAGAGTGTTTATATATTGTACTTGCTCATTTTCCTTCATAGTATATATCACTCGATTTTCTAAAAACTATTGGCGATTTTCACAATTACAGTCAATACTTATGACTACATAATGAGTTTAACAATCTAGATTCCAAACAAAACAAGCCAAATTTTTTTTTTTTTTTTATACCAGTGAGTGCTGTGTAGCATGGATTCAGCATGCTTTGAAGTTTTTCTGGGACTCACAGGCTTGTTTTGTTTTGTTTTGTTTGTTTTGTTTTGTTTGTAAACTAGAAAAGTAATATTACTTATGCCATAGGATCATTATTTAAATAGGAGATCTTTTAAGAATGTGGCAGGGGTTCGGGCCATCAGCAGAAAAAAATCTAATAACAACACTTCATGCTTACTGAAAACAACCCTTGTTAGTGCTCAGTATATTTTTATAATGTTAAATGAGACAAATATTTAGTTGGAGCTTGGAGAGTCTTATGGAAGAGTTGGGAGAAAGATTGAGAAACCTGAAGAGAACTGGGACTTCTACAAGAAGACCAATAGAGTCAACTGACCTGGACCCTTGGGGGCTCTCAGAGACTGAATCACCAACCAAAGAGTGAGCACGGGCTGGACCTAAGCCCCTGCACATATGTAGGACATGAGTAGCTTGGTCTTCATGCAGGTTTACAAACAGATGGAACATTGGCTGTCCCTGAGGCTATTCTCTGCCTGCTTATGGATCCTGAGCCCCTAAATAAACCATCTCACCTGGCCTCAGTGGGAGAGGATGTACCAAGTCTTGATGTGTGAGAAGGTGGGAGGAAGGAAAGGGTGGTTTAGTTTGAAGGTCACACCCAGAGGAAGGGTTTTCTTCTTCTCTTTTGAGAAGGGGAAGGTTGAATGGGGAGAGGACTTGCGAGAGGGAATAAGGATAGGTGAGGGGGTACTGACATTGGGTTGTAAAATGAATAAATAAATTTTAAGAAATGGGTAAAATATAAAATAAACAGGAATGCCTAAAAGTGCGTCAACAGAAATAAGTGAACGGCAATCTTGCATATGAAGTAGAATGTGTATAGCCTGATAATTTGTGATTATTTGTATAATGCTATACAAATTTCTGCTAATTTTAAAACATACTAACAATTATGAGTGGCTTATTTATTTCTTATTATATTTCAACCTCACAGACCATGCAGACCCATGAACCCTAATCATATAATGACCTGCCCATGTTCAGTATGTTTCCTGAATTGTGATACACCATCACAAATATCTATTTTATATATGAGTATGTTAAAAACATTATTAATATACAGCTCATCCAAAATGTATGTGAAACAATAGTTTGAATATATTGAAGCAATTTAAGATAAGCTAGTCAAAAAATTACATTCTAATAAGAAAGAATGTAAACATGGGAATGTATAATCACACAATGAAATTAAAGTATAAATAAATTAAAGTATTTAACATGGATAGACTACAAGGTAGGAAATATGATTTCAGGCATGAAAAATCAACTGGTTTCTTTTCATTTTCTCCTAGATATATGTTATGTAGGCATATGAGTGGTGTGTATGTAGGGGTGTTTAAATGCCTATACCCATACATTTGTATACAGGAAGGAGGATGTCCCTTGTGGTGGGGTCTTCTGCTAAACTTGAAGTCACATGACCTATGATATATGTGTTATAAGTCCATAAAAGCACCATAGACGACTCAAAAAGACAAAAAAGTCAGTCAGTCATAGCATGTCTGGGTCCTCTGAAAGAGCATTGGCTGCTCCTGAATCACATCTCTGAGATATCTTTTCACCCTCTAAAGAATGACACATCTTCACACCAATAAATCTCAAAAATTCTATCTTGATTTTTTTCTGTATCTTCATTATAATATTCAAATATAATTCTGATAGAGTAGTCTATAAGGTACAACGATATGCATGCAGCAGAACCTGTCCCTTCACTCTGTTCCCGTCCTTCAGTAGTCTGAGCTCTAATACCAGTGCATGTGTTTCTTGAGCTAAAGTTCTCTTATAACCCTGCAGACATAGATCATGTCGAACAAATCAGAAATTTAAATTTCCTCTCCTTGCTGAGACTAGCTTCTACCAAATGATGGCTGGATACTATATAAAATATTTCAAGTTATCTGGTCTTGTGTATGGATATGTTATGCATTTATGTGTGAGGGAAGGTAACACTGAGGCATGTATTCTACACTGGATCCAAAACTTGTTTTAGAAGTAAAGAGTAATAATGTACACTGTGTAGGATATCACATTCTAAAGATTTTTTTTCCTTCTTTCTATAATGCCTGTGATTGTCTACCAACATGGGCTATTTTCAGTACATAAATAAACCACATAAACTCAAATGTCTGACAAAATGTCACACTCTAAGGAGAAATAAACAGAGCAGTATTCCATTTTTACATATATCTCAGATAAGGCATACACTAGTTACTTTTCAGTTGCTATGAAAAAAAAATATGACCTCATCAGCTTCTATAAGGAAGGATTTGTTTGAACACATAGTTCCAGAGGGAGAAGCATCCACAATAGCAGGCAGGTATGATATCACTCAAAAGGCATGGCAGCAGGAGGAGTAAACTTACTGTTCATGTTTTTATTGTAAACCTAAACCAGAGAATGAACAGGAAGTAGGATGAGACTATAAACACAAAACCCCACCCTAATGACTTAATTCCTTCAGCAAGCCTCCACCTTCCTAAATAATTCAACCAATGAAAGACAGAGTTCAAGGTGTGTTATTTCTTATTCAAACCATTGCCAGTGTGAACTCATTTGCTGGATTATGCAAAGAATATCTCGTTAGTGTCTTTCAAAAGAGCTTTGTGAGTGTTGCTACCAAGTAGTACTAGTTTACCAATTTGATCGTCATTTTAGTTGTTGCTATCATATGACAAATATAATAGGAAGAATTCTCCAATCCTTTTCTTTGACTTTTACCACCTTGGATTCCCACATACAATTTCTGTATGTATAATATCATACTTTCACTTAAAGACAACATGATAGGAAAATAACCTCCCCAAAGTAAATGGATTAAAAGGGAATATGGCAAGGAGTGAATCTCTGATTCTTGTGGTTTCTTCTAAGCTCCTTATCTTCTGTTTGATTCTCTTGTTTAATTCTCATGTGTTGGCTATTGCTTTATCTTATTTTATTATTATTCCTTGGAAATCTCTTCATTTCCTGAAATAAGCTTTCAGCTGCCACTTCTCCTGAAGTTTGGGTCATCTGCTTAGAACATCCTCTCCACATCCCTGTCAGTCATGTGTTTGTGTTCCCTGCTTCCTTCTACACTCTTCACTTGTTTAAATTTTCTCAAAGCGTCATTATCTGTCAAGTTGATATATGGAAGTGGTTAGCACCTGTGTTGATTTTCCTATCTAGTGCGACACTACAGACAACTTCTATGACCTTAATATTCTTTTAATTGAATCCTCAATCACAGCTTTCATATTGTCTTTTCTTATCATGTTCTGAGACCAAGAATGAAACGTCTTTAATTTTCACAGTATATTCAAGCAGATTCTGTGTGTGTGTGTGTGTGTGGTGGGGGGAGGGTTGTTAGCCATACACAATCTCAGAACCCCTCAAACCTGTCAAAGCTTGTATTTAATAAGACCTCTCATTATGAGTATGTACATTAGAGCTTCAGGAAATGAGCAGGAATAATGAGCTAATAGAGATGCTGATATGGTTGATAGGATTTATAGATCTCCAATACCTTCATCTTACTTGTGAGCAGATTAGGGTCCAGTGGTAAGGAAGATACTACAGAGCCCCACAAAGACAAAGTGAGAAATAGTGAAGCCTAGGCCATTCTGGGAACTAAAGCTTAGATAAAATGTGAGTACAGACCAACACTGCACTGTATTTTCCAGAAGAAAAGATGCATGGTCTCTTCCCAACTGAGGGTTGTGCAAAACAACCTGTAATATTTTAATGTTAAAAACTCAGAATAACTCAGGATTCATCAGACTGAATGTTTTTAGATTTTCTCTTTTTATCTCTATTCTCTCACTTTATTTCCCTTCTTATTCATCCCATCAATCATCTCCTTCCACTTATGCCCTGAGATGAAGGTTTCAACTTCTGGTTTCTCTGGTATGTGCCACTCTCTCTAATTTTAGATTTTTATCTCTACCATCTGTAACACCTATGGAGGCACCTATGATAATGTTTAGACACTATATCCCCAATTTTTAAATGCTATAGGAATAAATAAAATAAATATGTTCCAAATAGAGCAAAATGTAACCAGCAGGTCCCATGTGCTGTTGGTAAATTGGCTGTGTTTTACTTTTCTCAAATTTCCAAGTTGGAAATTTAATTCTGGAAACTAAATGGTGAAGCCCAGGCCATTCTGGGAACTAAAGATTAGATGAAATGTGAGTACAGGGTAACACTGCACTGTATTTTCCAGAAGAACAGATACGTGGTCCCTTCCCAACTGAGGGTTGTGTAGAAAATAGGATTGAAGAATTCAATACTTTGGTCAAAGAAAATGTTAAATAAAAAAGTTCTTTATACAAAACATCCACGAATTCTGGAACACTATAAAAAGCCAGACTCTGAGAATAATAGGAATAGAAGAGAAGCAGCAACAGCAGCAGAAGAGGAAGAAAAAGAAAAAAAGAAGAAGAGGAGGAGGGGGAAGAGGAGGAGGAGGAGGAGGAGAAAGAGAAGGAGGAAGAGGAGGAGGAGGAGGAGGAAGAGGAGAAGGAGGAGGAAGAAGAAGCAGAAGCAGAAGAAGAAGGAGGAGGAGGAGGAGGAGGAGGAAGAGGAGGAGGAGGAGGAAGAGGAGGAGGAAGAGAAGGAGGAAGAGGAGGAGGAGGAAGAGGAGGAGGAGGAGGAAGAAAAGGAGGAGGATGAGAAATGAAAGGAAGAAAGAAAGAAAGAAAGAAAGAAAGAAAGAAAGAAAGAAAGAAATTTCCAATTAGAAGGCCCAGAAAATATTTTCAACAAAATCATAAAAGAAAAATTTCCTAATCTAATCAAAGATATGCCTAAATAGATATGAGAATTATATAACAATAAATAGATTGAAAAAGAAATTAAAATTCTCCAGTCACTCAATAATTGAAACATTAAATTATGTAACAAAGAAAGAATATTAAAGGTGCAAGGAGGAAAGGCCAAGTAACATATAAAGGCAGAACAGAACTATATAAATTACAACTTATATCTCAATAGAGACTCTAAAAGCCAGAAGGACCTGAGTAGATGTCTTGTAGACTTTAATAGACCACAGAAGTCAGCCCTAACTATTATACCTTGCAAAACTTTCAATCATCATAGATGAAGAAAATAAGATATTCCATGATAAAACAAAACTTAAATAATAATATCTACCACAAGTCCAGCCCAACAAAAAATTCTAGAAGAAAATCTACAATTCACAGTGGCTAACTACACAGAAGAAAACACGGGAAATAAATAGCCACATACCAGCAAAGCAAAAGAAATAATACACACACACACACACACACACACACACACACACACACACACACAGAGAGAGAGAGAGAGAGAGAGAGAGAGAGAGAGAGAGAGAGAGAGAGAGAGAGAGAGAGAGAGACTACCATCATCGTCAAAATCACAGGAATTAATAATTACTGGTCATTAATAACTCTGACTCTCACTTAGAAGGGGAAATAAAATAGACATCAGAGGTTAATAGAGGGAAGAAACTGGGTGGGATAGGTGTAGGGAGGAGGACAGAGATAGGGATCACTTATAAGGAGAGCATGGCAGAAGAGGGCAAGGAGAGAGAACAGAAATTGAGGGCCACATCTGATACAAGCTGGAGACCTGGGCCAGAGGAGACTCCTAGGAGTCTATAGGGATAACTCTAGCTAAGATTCTTTGCGGCTGGTGATCTGCACACTGAAGTGGTCACCTCCTGTAGCCAGACAGGTTTTGCAGTGGAGGGAGGATGACACCAATTCACCTACAAAACCTTTGACCCACAATTTGTACTGCCTACAATACATGCAAGGATAAAGATGAAGCAGAGATTGAGGAAATTTCCAATGAATGACTAGCCAAACTTGAGACCCACCCTATGGGAGAAAGACAACCTCTGACACTATAAATGATACTCCTTCCTTGCTTGAAGACAGAAGCCTCGCATAACCTAGAGAATCAACTAATCTGATCCCATGGGGGTTCACAAAGACTAAACCACCAACCAGCGAGCATACAGAGGATGTACCTAGGCCTCTTACTACCTGGTTGGGCCTCAATTGGAGAGGATGCACTTAGTCCTACTGCAACTTAATGTGCTAGAGCAACTTGGTGCTGATGGAGGACTTCCCTTTCTTTGAGAAGCTGGAGGAAATAACGGAGATGGAATGTGTGAGGGTGGGACTGGGAGTAGAGAAGGGAAGGGGGCTAGAATCGGGATATAAAGTGAATAAAAAAAGAACATTAAAAAATACTTCCTTTTTTTTTTCATGGCCTTGAAGCCAGGTTATTAGTGCTATTCCTATGTCTTAACTTTTGGCTTCTCCCCGACTACTCTGTAAAGCCACTCGATGTAAAGCACAGACATTCTGAGCCTGTGCTTTCTTGAAACTCTCATGTCCATGGACTTTAAGGAGACAATAAGATAAAGAAACTTTTCTTGATTGAACAGAGTTTCTCTATATGCTCTGCTAAGTATGACTTTTTGACTCATATTGTGATGTTTAGATACAAGTTAAGGGAATCACTAACTCCTACTCATTGTCCTCAAATCACAACCATTTTCTAAACTACCAGTTCTCATCTTGTGACTCATAACCCCTCTGGGGATGGATCAAACAACTTTTCACAGGGATTCTATATTAGATATCCTGCATATCAGATGTATATGTATATGTGTATGTGTATGTGTATGTGTATGTGTATGTGTATGTGTATGTGTATGTGTATGTGTATGTGTATGTGTATGTGTATGTGTATGTGTATATGATGTATATGTATATGTATATATATATTGACTCATAAGTCACAAAATTATAGTTATTAAGTAGCAATGAAAATAATTTTATGGTTAGCAGTCACCAAAACATTAAAAATGGTATTAAAAAATAAAAATCACTAATATACTGGCTATCAGCATATTTGTTGCCTGTAAGGTATTTGAGTGATCATTTCACAAGATGTATCAGGAAGACACAAAAGATCAACCCCAACACATTAAAGGCTTTTTAAGTCTTCATTTCATAACGTTTTTCTTTTTTACTTTTATCAAATTCTACCCAATATTCAAGCTTTACATGACATCAAGTCTGAAAGACTGGCCATGGCCAGGAAATGCTTTGATTTTCTTTTCACTTTTGAATATCTTCTTTTAATCTTCTCTTTAATAGCATGCACAGAAACTCACCCAAACAACATGGGCTGACTCTCAAAGACTTAGTAACATGGCAGCCTATCTCCTGAAGGTTGGCTTTAGGATGTGTTGAGTGACATACCATTCATGTATTTCTAATTTTTAGTCCCTTCCATCATTGTCATTGCCCCTTGACAGTAATTTCAATAGGTATACCCTATTTTTTAAATTCATACATTTTAGAAATAAATATTTAAGAAATATTTATAAGTATCAAGTATCAGATGAGTAATCCTGCTGCTTTTAAAGTAATATATTCATCATTGATACCCAGTAATGCAAAATGTCAGGTAAATATTTTCTACTGTATAAACAAGTTTCATGTTAGTCTATATACCAAATATTACCTAAAAAATTAAACTTTGTCAAGATCAATTCGAGGCATAAAGTCACAAGAGAAATAAATAAACCATTCAACATTTTGGTAAAATAATTCTCAGTAATTTGATTATTGTAAAATATGCTGATGTGTAGGATATGTGTGCATAGTAAATGTTATCTTTAGCAGGACTCCAAATCTGCACATGTTGTATATTCTAAATTCAACATTCTGTTTTATTTTATAAGAGCAAACATTTTTACTTTAAAACTTTAAATTATTAAAAAAGTAGAAATCAAGATGCAAATGTCTACAATAGATCCAGATGCTAAGTGTAATTTGTGAATTTGTTTATAGTCCTGAAAAATGGGTACAGAAGAGTTCACTGCTGAGAAGACAAGGAAGAAACCTCACACATGTTACCAGGGAGACACGTGGAGGAGCCATGAAACCAAAGTCTTGTACCTTTACAGCTTTCATCGTGTGATCTGTCTCTCTAGGATGCTCCCTGTCCTATCACTACTCCTTTTTACTTTCCTTTATCAGCAGTCATTCTGTATCAAAGAAAAAACAGAACAATGGAGTAGGCTTGGAAGGGTCTTTAATTGAGAAGCAAAGATGAAAAAATACAGGGAGAGGTAAAGAGGAGAGATAAACAACACTAAGACAGGAAAGCCCATAGGGATCATATTATATTTATATAAGTTTACATATTTTATATACATCTGTGTTTATGTGCATCAATACATATACATAGTTTAAATGAGTTTATGCCCCTTGAGGTGACAATTCTCCCCTAAAGCTATAGACTATCTAAAAACAAAACAAAGAAACACTATTATGAATGAGAAATCAAATTTTGAGCAATTAATCAGGGGAGAACATTGGAATTAGCTGCTGGGATTGCTTTTGGAGTCTTCTCAGAACTAGAAGATAAAACCCTATTGCTATAGACACCACACATTTTGGACACACAAACCGGAGAATTTAGCTAAAATGGACTTTGAAGCCTTTTCTCTGTGAAATGGCTCTCACAGTGCTAAGACGTACTTTGCTAGGACTCAGTACGCATAACCTCATATTTTCATTATCTACGTGAAGCAGTTTTTTAAATTATTTGACCATTTAAAAAAAAAGGTGTTACCTTTTCACTTTTGAGATGAAAGACTTATTTTACTTCTGAATTCTAGAATTTTACTACTATCCAATATTTGTACTATTCTGTGTATTCGTACAAATATATATATTTTTTTTTTCTTGTGGTTTTTTTCTTTTTCTTTCTGTACTTTTAGTATCAGAGCTGAGAAAGCATGATCTAAACAAAAGTCATAAGGAATTACACAATGAGTTTTTTCATGGCTATTATGGTTAGATTATTAAACATTTCATTTTAACTTTTGTATCTAAAACAAAGTATTAGACATTTTAAAAATGTATTTTAATTTATGATGTTTCCTGAACTTCAGGAGTAGGAGTTGCATTGTAGATATAACTATTTGGGTTGGGCATCCTGCTTGGGTGCTGTTTTTTTTTTTTGTTTTTTTTTTTGTTTTGTTTTGTTTTGTTTTTCTATTTTGGCAAGTTGTGGGTTTCTATAATAGTTTTTGTTGCAAAATGGATAATCTTTGATCAGGGTTGAGGGACACACTCACTTGATAGCATAATCATTAGGGCTGTTCATGGCCTTACAAGCCATGGGTAGTTGGTTGAGATATACTGATTGATGTTGGTCATAGGTGCCACAGTAGAGAAAAAGGCTCACCAAGAAGCTAAGCCTTCATATTTCAGAAGAGCAAAGTAGTTCAGCCTTCTTGGGAAAGACCTATTCCCAGCTAGCTCATTCCAGTTACTATTTTCAAATATTATACATGGTAAATTGGGCTTGAGAAAGGTTCCAACTACCATACTTATATTGCCCTCGAGGCAGGTGAGAGCAGATAATCTATACAAATTTCAGTTCCTTTTGACCACAGCTAGCCATGATTTTAAGTATGAACTCCAGGCTTGCCTACAGTGTCTTAGGACAAGGTTGGTGCAGCTGCATATTCTCACATAGCACCAAGTTCAAATTTTCTAGAGAGACAACACTTCTTCAAGGTTCAAACAGTTTTAAAACAACTTCTCAGCCTCTACTGATTGAATCAAATATAGAAAAGGTTTTAATAAACATTTCACTCAAAGCCAGACACAAAGGCGTTTACTATACACATCACTTTAGGATTACATTACCAGGGAAGAACCACCTTCTAGTTAGATGGCTAATGGTCCCTCCTCCCCGGATATAAGTTCCATTGTTTTACCATTGGTTATATCTTTCTATGAGGGTCATTGATGTGGTTCATAGGCTTTCCAGTGGGGTAGGAGTACTGATTACCTTTCCCACTGGCATCTTGTATAGTACCTCTGATAACTGAGAGTTACTTTTCGTGGGGGAAGCTTGCATTTCAGTTCCAGCTCAATACTTCCAAGTCCTGTGTTCAAAGTTTGTTCATCTTAGGCAATAGGGTCTTCAAGTTGACATTTAAGTTCTAGGAGATAACTGAAGGCAATGACAATTGCCTTGATTGTTTGGGAAGCCTCTTGAACTTTTTTGAGCAACAACAGGAAGGTAGCATGTAATGAAGATGCCATGTGTGAGGTAGTGTCTTCTATGTATGATAAGGAAGGTGCATCTGTGACACTTTGGCGATATTATCACTTAAGAAAGGCATACATAATGACAACAGCAGTTGATATGAAATTGTATACCAGGAAAATCTCACAAGCCCTGTCCCTAGGTAAAGAGTTACAAACAATTAATGGCTATTGAGGAGGGAAGAATAGGTTTTCTCCAGAGAGAAGCTTCCAATAGGTTATCTGATCCCAAGTGGTCATATCAGTCCTAAACACACACACACACACACACACACACACACACACACACACACACACA
>JANHMN010000001.1:160651743-160687313 GCA_030674055.1 Rhabdomys pumilio
CACACACACACACACACACACACACACACACACACACACACACACACCATTAAATAGATCTAACAGATTGTATGTGAGTGTGTGCATGCATAACAGTGTGCATATGAAAAGAATTATTAAAGAAGAGATTAATGATTTGAGAGGGAGTAAATGGACATAGGGAGAGTGGACATGAAAACTGAGAGGAATGAAAATGATAGAAATACAGGACACATGTATAAAATTCTATACAAATTAAATACAAAATAATATGTACCTCTCTCTCTTTTTTCTCTCTTTCTCTTTCCTCCCTCCCTCCCTCTCTTCCTCTATTAAAGTAGATTTATTTCATGTGACTTTTAAATTATTATTTAAATCAATCTTCTAAAATATTCTCTGTAAAACTGTGTACCAGCCTATATTCGTATCAAGTGAAATTAGATCACTTGTTGAAAAAATATCTTATGGATATATTTCTGAGAGTACAAAATAAGAAACTGTAGAATAAAAAATAAATGCCAAATTTTCATATAAGGCAGAATAAGTTCATTTAGAACCTCACAAAGAGAATGCCAGGATTTTGCCTTTTGTATTTTAGCTTATGGTTTGAACATTTGTTAACTGCAGTCATGGTGGAATTAACAACTATGTCTGTTCTGTTCTGCCCCTGCCCTACAGCTACAACCCTACAAGTGATACAGGCACTTGTATCATACAAACCACAGCTTAACTCTAAGCACCAGTGCAACTCGAGTCACTCCCTGCTGTCTGCGTATATGTATATAAGTTGTATACACATGGTGTGGTATGTGATTTTATGTCTACATGTCTGAGTGTGTGTGCATGTATGTATTCTAGAGGCCAGCCTCAAATGTCAGTCTTTCTTTCTGCTTCCTCCCCTTACTCATTGAGACAAGGTCTTTTACTGGATCATGCCAGAGAGCCCTAGGGAATCTGCCTATCTCAAGTTCCCACCTCTGATATTACAAATATGTATCATGGTGCTTGACTCTTTATGTGGGTTCTGAAAAACAAACTCAGGTCCTCATGCCTGGGGGGCAAATGCTTTACCAGCGGAATCATCTTCCCAGCCAGGCCCACTTTCTACCTTTGTATAATAGTAGTTGATATACACCTGCAGTCTCCTTGATCTCTAGTGATCTATTCTGCCATCACTGTTTGACATGCCCAATCTGCCTTACAGAATGTTTAAAGACACTTCTGTATCCGCTGACTCTTTGCATTATAGCAGGGGTGAGAATGAGAGTAAATTCCAGACTCCCAGGTTTTGTCAAAGACCTTAAATCACACCCATCCTGGTCCTCCTGTCTCCCTACATCCTAGTCATACAGAGGGTGTTACACAACAAATGAAGGGCAGTGACAAATGCTTAGGTCAATTACTGGCAGCATCACAGATACTATTATTCTCCTGTTTGCCAGATTACCTGCTGCAGTGGATTAACTTGCAGATTCTCTAATACATTTTTTTCCATTAGAAAGAAGAGTCTTTGTTTCTTCACCATAGTCTGAGCAGTGCTGTTTATAACTTTAAACAGTCATGTAGAATAGGAATTACACTACATAATTCTTAACAGTGACTAAAGAAATACTGCTTGGTTCACTGAGGATGCTTGATTTGAGAGAAGTCACAGCCCATTCAGGAATCTTAACGATTCTAAGACCATTGTTTTAATTTGCATTCTGATGCTTTGAAAAAACGCCAAGACCAAAAAAGCACTTTGGGAAGAACAGAGATAATTTCAACTTCTACATTGCATTTTCAAGGAAGAAAATCAAAGTAGAAATTTGGAGGAGAAATAATGGAAAACGCCTGCTTACTGGCTTGCCAGCTTTGACTCGCTCAGTTAAGTGTCATATACAGCCTAAGTATACCTGCCCTAGGGATGGCACCGTCTGTGGTAGACTGAGGTCACCTACAACAATTAGCAATCAAAAAAGTGTCTCTACAGGCAAATCTGGTAGGAACTATTCCCTCAGTTGAGACTCCTTTATACCATTCTGGGTTGTGTTGAATTGACAGCAGAGGCTACCTTGCAGAACCCCTGTATTAAAAGGCTACACGTAACTGTTGTGCTTTACATTCCTTTATGAGCACCTAGTCATAAGGCAGAGTCAATTTTCAATGAACTATTGTGGATGCAATATTTTGGGGATAAGTCTTGAGATCAGGACCACAGTCAGAGGTATAAGCTACAGAGGGTACCAAGAGCTAGGGGTTCTTTTCTTAGTTTTTGATATTGAAATATAATAATCTGTTTTTCTCATAAAATTCTAGTGGGACAATGAAATATGTATTTAGCTAATAACATAAGTGCAGTACATATGCATGCTATTTTTGCCATTTGCTCACAGACACAGTCCCTCATGCTCAGTGAATATGACATTCAGTTGAACCCTTAGAACACTGGAGCTAGGAATATTCTATTGTCTTATGCCCAAAAGTTCATTCATATGCACAAAATGCCATGCTGGCTTTCTAACAGAAGTTTCTTCAAATGCAGAAGTAGGGTTATGACACTCTAACAAATAAAAATAAACCAAGGGGAAATAGGAACAGCTTTTTTTCTCTTTCAGTCAACTAATTAATAAAATAAACAAGAAAGCATTGAGGAAAAATGTGTACATATCCAGAAGTGAAATCAGAGGAGTGGAAACAATGTGAATCAGGCAAAGGCATTTACTAACAATTTGGATAATCTGAGATTGATTTTATGAAGTATATGATAGAAGAGGAGAACCTATTTACATATGCTGTGTGTATGTGTATTAAATAAAATATAATACATTTTTAAAAGAAACAAATTTAAAACTACTTAGTTGTTTGCAAGGCATTCATTCTGCCAGAAAGACAGAAAAGTGTGTGTGAAACTCTGCATTTATAATTTCAGTAATTTCCCATGAGTTTCTGGGTCTCTGCATTTCAATGACATTGAATATTATAAAAACAAATGCCAAAGTTAATGCTAGGAATTATAAATGGTGTTTCTTTTTCTTTAACTAGAGCAGTATTAAATAGCAAATAAAGAATGCTACAAGCTGAGAAGAATAAAGAGATAAAGGACATTTAATTTTTATTCCCTTTGTAGACAGTTTCTTTTTGATTTCCAAATAATAACCCTATCTTTGTGTTTTGTGCTGGATTTTGAAAACTATGTAATTGAAAATTTTTCTGATGTGTACATCCCTAGCAGTTACTTGTCTAAAACATCATGATGCATGACAGAATTGCACATTATCAAATTCTTGATCCATAAAATTGTGAGGGCAAACAAGGATTATTGAAAGGATCATTGAAATATTCACCTGAGGTCTGACATAACTTTTCTGACATAACACATTTATTGGGCAAGAATATCCATCTGCATCCCTGCTTACTAGGCAAACCAATATTTCACTTTGTGATTATTTAACTCATAATTCCACAGAAGAGTCTTGTAATAGTCAGTGCTCTCTAGAGGTACACAACTTATAGAATGAATCTCTCTCCTTTTCTCCTCTCTCTCCTCTCCCTTTCCCTCTCCCTCACCCCTATCCCTCTTTTTGCCTGTCTCTCTCTCTCTCTGTGTGTGTGCATGTGTGTGTGTGTGTGTGTGTGTGTGTGCATGTGTGTGTGCGTGTGTGTGTTTGTGTGCATGTGTACACATATGAGGTTTATTAGAATGACTTACAGGCTGTGGTCCAGGTAATCCAACAATGGCTATATACAAGAAGTCCAAGAATTTAGTAGTTACTCTGCCTACAGGGCTAAATGTCTCAGCTTGCCTTCAGTATAATTTAGAAGTAGGCTGTATGGCCAGTGAAAGAATAGACTTGCTTGCAAGAGGTGAGCAAGCAGGAAAAGAGCAACAAATTTCTTCTTCCATGTTTTTATATAGGTTTCCAGAAGATGTGGCCCAGGTTGAAGGTGTGCCTTCCTGCTTCAAGAACGAGATTAAAGGGTTATGACTTCTAACCTCAAAGATCTAGATTGAAGATGTGTACCTTCCTAATTAAAAAATCCAGATTAGAAATGAATTACTCATAGGTGTGTCCTCCATTATTAAAATGTAGTTCAGATTCAAGATGGCATCAAATTGAAAACCAAGAATATCAATCACAAGTCCTCATACTAACTCTAAAGTTTGTTTCGGTCCCTTTTTCTCTCCATTTAAAATATTTAAGCATTGAATTAGATGACTAAAGATAAGAGTTAGCTATAGCTTTTCAAAAATAATGATGATGATGATAGTGATGATGATGATGATGATGATGACGACAATGACGATGACGATGATGATGATGATAATCTAATGCTACTAACCCACTGCCATGGCTGAGGAAGGCATAGCTGCTGGAGGTGTAATGGATGTCAACACTGCTCTACAAGAGGTGCTGAAGACCGCACTCATCCACGATGGCCTAGCACGTGGCATATGCGAAGCTGCCAAAGCCTTAGACAAGTGCCAAGCTCATCTCTGTGTGCTTGCATCCAACTATGATGAGCCCATGTATGTCAAGCTAGTGGAGGCACTTTGTGCTGAGCACCAAATCAACCTGATAAAGGTTGACGACAGCAAGAAACTAGGGGAATGGAGGGGCCTCTGTAAAATCGATCGAGAGAGTAAACCACGGAAAGCGGTTGGTTGCAGTGGTATAGTGGTTAAGGACTATGGCAAAGAATCTCAGGCCAAGGATGTCATCAAGGAATACTTCAAATGCAAGAAATAAATAAAATTTTGGCTCAAAAAAATGGGTGGGCATTACATTTCTGAAGTCCCAGATAGATTAAAATCCAAACTATTATTAGAGTCACCTTTAATCTTTAAGCAATGTAGTCAATGCAGAAGGAAGTGGTCCCTTTATGAAAATTGAAATTGTCAATAAACCTTAGGGTGACATTCAGAAAGACCATTTATAGTATATAAGGAGAGGAACTGTCAAAGAAGAAAAAATTATAAAGAAAGACATAATCCAAAAATTTACTAAAATCAACATTTAATGCAAAACAACTGGATGACAATGTTAAATTTCAAAGACTGTTTCAAAGTTGGCCAGATGGCTCAATATGCTAACATGGCTGCTGACCAAGCCTGATGGCCTGAGTTGATCCCCAGGGCCCAAGGGAAATTTACAGTGTAAAGTACATCTGTCATAACATTGCTGGTGGGGTACAGACAGAGGGATGTGCCAGAGCTCACTGACCAACCAGTATAGCTGACTGGAGAGCTGGACGTTCAGGAAGACACATTTGAACAAGTAAGATGGAAAGCAACAGGAGAAAATTCCCTGCATCAGCTACTGAACTACGCATGCACAAGCACTCATGAGAGTGACACATGTGCCCATGTGGACACACTCACAGGAACACACACATATATGCACTATCACACACAAAAACACATGCACAGGCACACCTACAGATATCTCAGTTTAGATGTCCTTATGTACCTTATAATAAAATGTATTTCAAACATAACAACTTTATAGACACCATAAGAATAATTGTTACAGCTGTTGTTACAACACAACTGTTGGCTCTTTCAGGAACACACGCACTCATATTCAACAATTCAGTACATGTTTAGCAACCTGGTACATGGGAAAGGACTCTTTAATATCTCCACCTATGTGTATATATATTCCTCATATCATTGCTTATATCTGAATTTAAAAAGCTACAATCTTTCTGTTCTCTTGGTGAAGGAAGAATACAGTGAAAACCTCAAGTAATTTAGTCATGAGTATATACACAGAAAGTAAAAGAAAACAAAAAGAAAAAGTCAAAAGATTAAATCCCACTCCTTCATTCTAAATTGTTCTTTGTAGATTCAAAACTTGCTGTTTTAAGAATAAAATTTCATCTGTTAGCTAATCTTCTCCTCAAAATCTACACAATATATTATTAAACACATACCAGCAATTGTACTAGAAAGTTGACCTTAGTAAAATAGGTATAAATAATTAGTATAATTAATGAAATATGGCCCACTGTTACCTAGCTCTGGTGCTTTGGGAAATGTTTTGATTGTCTAAATAGTCTGAGTACTTGTGGTACACCAAATAATTTTTCCAGAACTATGTTCTCAAAATGAGATAGGAAAGTTTATTGACTTTTAATTTTCTCAGTTGAATCTAGTCTTATCAATGGAAATTTTTATAGCCACGTACATGAGATTATGCTGGCATAATTTCTTTTAGTCTCTAAAATTATTCTTGATGGCTTACAGGCACTTTAGCATATTAAAACAGTGTCCCATAGTATCCTTCATCATGAAACAAATTTAAAGGTTGGTATCGCAGTTAAGTTTCTACATGTATATGAAACAGTTGAGTTCTTGCATATGCTCACAATAGGCTACCATCACAGCTAGTATGTACTTCAGTGGCCTTCCTGAATAATGAATTCACATAATGAATTCACTATGTGCATTTCATGCAGAAGCACCCCTACAAGTATGAGTAGCAGAAGAGTTCCTACATGCATCCAAAGTACATGTTCATGTTTTAGGTACAGTAGTCATATTCTATATGTGTAAGCAGCAAGTATACACAGCACTAGCTTTTCTGTATGTCATGCACATATGTGAAGCAGTAAAAACTCATGAACATGGAGGCTAATTTTTAGAAGAAAATCTGATCACAGTAATTGCCTCTTTGTCAACAGCTTTCAAACAATTCTGATTTCCCCTCTTAAAAGTTTCACTCCCACATCTACTTTTTTATTTTGCTCTTCTTTCTCAACTTTTACAGAGTTTAAGGAAACTTCTTTTAATTATTTCTTAAGGTGTAAGTAATATTTTAACATACAGTAGAAAAGTACAACAAACTTAAAATCTCTATCACAGGAGCTTGGAGCTAATAATTTCTGAATTATGGTCTATTTCATTCTATCATCCCTCTCTTCATTTCATCATTTTTCTTCCTTCCTTTCTCCTCCTCCACCTTCTTCCTTATCCCTTCCACCATCCAGTCTTGCCTGCCTATTCTATGCATTTCTGCTTAGTATAAAATGATTTTAATTACATCACATTTAAAATTTTAACATCTAGTTACATATTTCAAGAGTCAATCACCAGCTGTCACAGTTGACAGGTTGACCCTAGAGAAGTTTTCACCCATGCAAATTGTGCCATCATGTCTCATCTCCACTTTGCCTTTACTATCTCCATAAGCATGTGCTTCCATGACTAACTGTCTAAGTGAATTAAAACTGGTTTGCTTCAAGATCTCTTATCTCTATTATATTGAGAATACCTCTTTCTACTGCATGTATCCTTTAGGAAATATGTGAATTATTCAACTGAACATACTTATATATTTTGCAAACTCAATTAAGAACTCATGGGTAGCATATATTCATGTTTGCTGAATGACAAAATGAACACTTTTTTCTGATTGTATTTGAAGTAGAAAAGTTGTATATACTGGTTCTGTGGTAAGAATGCAGAGACCATTTATAGAGGATTCTGTGTCTCCATATTCTCCCTCTCTGATTAATTTCTCTTGTCTATCTACTTTTAGGTTCTCTCTAATGTACAACCCACTGGCTTTAAATAAACATATACATCATTGAGGCTCAGAATAGGACTGATCTACTCTATTCTTTTTTAATATTCTGTAGTGAAGACAAAGAACTACTAGATGGCATGTCACCATGGAGGCTTACATGACAGGTTCATAGGAAACATTTTTTCCAAACAAAATTGGGAAATTAGAATTCTAGATAAGCCATCAGTGTTCATGGAGAGAGAAAAAAAACATAATAAAAATCAACATTATAAAAACTAAGAACACCTGTTTCCCCCATCCATGCATAACTATCTTTTCTAGTTCCCTTTGCTAAGAAAATCTATCTGCCCTCCCCCTCCCCCATCAACCAGTTTTCTTCTCTGTATAGAATTTGATTGATTCTATAGACTGTGGCCTAGATATCTAAGTGAGGAAGGGAAGGAAAAGGAGAAGAAAGGAAATACAGAGAAAGTTAAAATTTAAGGGCCTTTTGTGGAGTATAATGAATACCTAATACAGAAAAAAATATACTTCCTAAAATATACGGTAGTGATCTAAATGAAATTAGGACATAGTGGGTGGAGACAGATAGGTCCTAATTAGCTATCTTTTGTCACCAAATGAAGCTTTCAGTACCAAGATTCTGTTACATTTATTTGGGTTGCTAGCCAAAGAAGTCCCACCATGGGACTCTCCAAACAACTCACACTACTGCTGCTAAGACTATCGTTTTCTCTCTACAATCTGATAACAAGTCCCCTTTGCTGACGACAACACCCACACAATTCATTGGACATGGAAAAGTTAATCTGATGCCTACATACAACCTTCACACTTACATTCTAGAATTTTGAGTATAGGAATGTCACTTTTCATGCTACCAAAAAAGAAATATAAATGCCGATCTAGCCACACATCCTTTGGTCAATAAGTTTTTCCTGCCTGCAAGATATGCTAGTGCAACTGTGGTATAAAATCAATGGGAGTAACCAACCAATATCTGATTTGACTTAAGATTCAGTTCACAAGATGAAACTGATGTCAGACACAGTTTGGGTCACAGAGAATCTGAGGCTAGATAACACAGGGACCTAGAGTAAAACCAAAAACTACCACTGTTTTGTTTTGTTTTGTTTTTTGTTTTGTTTTGTTTTGTTTTGTTTTAAAGAAAGAAATTAGCATTAAACAACTCCATAATGATATTCTGTTACACTCATTGATCAGTGACTTGCTCGAACACCACCAGAGAAATTCCCTGCTGGAGAAGATGGGAACAAATACAGAGACCCACAGCCAGAAATTATGCAGCCTGAGATGCCTTTGAACACTTAACTCTAAATGGGGCATCTCCATCACATTCCACCTTAGGGCTCAAGGAACTCTGCAGAGAAAGAAGAATGTAAAAGACAGAAGGGATTAAGGACAACAAGAAAAGAAAAACCTCTAAATCATGAGCAAAGCTCATATAAACTCAGAGACTGAAGAAGCATCCACAGGACTTACATAGGTCTGCATCAGGTGTATACTTTATGATTTCCAGTTCAATACTTTTATTAGACTTTTAAGTGTGAGAGTAAGTGGGTCTCTGATGATTGGAACCTTTTTATCTTGTTTTATCCAATCCAATATGTTAGTCTTTATTTCTTTTTCTTATTTTGTTTCATTAATGTCCCTCAGATGACCATTTGTTTTGTAATGAGTGGATCTAGATGGAAGGGTACATAGGAGGAACTGGGCAGAGTAGAAGGAGGGAAACCGTAATCAAGATACATTATGTGAGAAAAGCATCTATTTTTAATAAAAGTATAAAAACAAAATCTAAGAGGCAGGCGAATTTCTGAATTCGAGTCCAGCCTAGTGTATAGTGTGACTTTCAGGACAGCCAGGGCTACCCAGCCAGTGCTACACAGAGAAACCCTGTGTCGGGGGGAAAAAAAGAAAAAGAAAAGAAAACCAAAAACCAAAAACCAAAAACCAAAAAAATCAAAACCAAAACAAAAAAATCTATAAACACGAGATCTACGAAAAACACCATTAAAAAAAAAAAAAAGAGCAGCATGTGACAGACTTTAAAAATGTACAAATTGTATGCATGTAAAATATAGAAGCAAGATAAACAAATTACATTAGAAATTCAGCATTATAAATTCAATTTTTTGAGTCAGTAGGATGATATGGCTTTCATCCTAGCACTCTGGAAGCAGAGGCAGGCAGATCTCTGAGTTTGAGGCCAGCCACTTGGTATACAGAGTGAGTTCCAGGATAGCTAAAACTACAGACAAAGTACACACTGTCAAAGGACTTATCAATTCTACACAAATTAATCTTAAATACACATTGTTAAATGAAGGAAGCTAGACCCTTCAGTAAGGTGGATAATCAAATACCTACATAAATTACAGCTAGAGAGAACCATGTGTCACACTCTTGATAAAAAAAAAGAAAATTATGAAAAGACAAAGGAGAAACTCCAGCATGAATACTCTGGTGTCAAACTAAACTCAGACTTCTACATTTTATACCTACCTATATGTATGTATTTGAGTGTCTATATATGAGCAGATGTATATATCCACACAAGCATACAATTGCATACATACATAATATACACATATATTTACATACATGCATATGCATACATGCATATTTGCATATACACACATATATGTATAAACAAGCCATGCAAACAAGTGATAAATAATGAAGTTACACATACATGCGCATGGACAAAAATGGCCATTTATTTTTGTCTTTGCAGGTTTTGAGTTAATGTATAAAACCGTGTGCAGGTAGGGTGGCTGGGAACACTGGAAGTTCCAGTTGTGGGTTGGGTGGCTGGGAACACAGGGGTTTTCTCCAGGCTGGAAGTTAGGCATCTTGGCTGTGGCTGCAGTGGCTCATTAAAGGCCTCCACGTTTCCTCACTGCACAGCCACAATGACATAAGAAAGTCCATGAGTTTTACAGGCTAGAACCTGGGGCCAGGAGCAGAGCCGAACTCCTGCCATCCAATAAGGGTCTGGAGTTTCAAGCTTATGCTCGACCAAACACCCAGCTGCTCTCACAGCCCACAGCCCCACAACTGTATTCCTTTTTTCCCTTTGTATTGAAATTAGTTTTTTCCTCATATACTCTATCCTGATTATGGTTTTCACTCCCTCTATTTCTCCCAGCTCATCCCTACCCCCTGTCCTGTCTAGATACACTACTGAAGTATTCTGAGCAAAGGAGTAAGATAATAGAAGGTTACTTTGAAAAGAAAAAACATAGAAAACAGGTACAGAAACTAAAGTTATTGCAACAGAAAGAAGAATGACCTAAGACAACTAGGAAACAATGAGAGAAAAAGTAAAGTGGATTACCAGAACTTGAGAGGTTAAGTTCAATGTCTTAAAAATGATGTATATACTTACTTATAAGGGATTGTTAGCCATAAAGTACAGTATACCCAGGATCCATAGATATAATCAAGCTAATTAACAAAGAGGGTCTAGGGGAGGTTTCTTGAATTCCAGTCAGAATGCAAATAAAATAATCACCAGAGATAGATGGAGAGAGGGAACAACTGTGTGGGGGAGGGGATGGAGAATGGAAAGGATGCCAATCAAGTGTGAAAGAGTCCAAGAGAGAGGGCCAGTAGAGTGAATGGAAATTGGTTGCTGGAAGGGAGCATCTCTGTGACTTGACAGAACCCGGAATAGGGGAGGCTTAGGGAGTCTATGAGGTTTACTCTGAGACTCCTAGCAGTGAGAGACATTTAGCCTGAACTGGCTATCTCCTGTATGCAGGCAGGACTCCCAGTGGAGGGATATTGACAGCAACCCACCTACAAAACTTTTAACCCAAAATTTGTCCTACAAGAAGTTCAGGGGCAAAGATGGAGCAAAGACTGGGGGAAGGGCCAACTAGTGACCAACCAACTTGAGATTCAATCCATGGCCGAGAAGCAATCCCTGATCTTCTGTTGTGCTTGCAGACAGAAGCCTAGCTAATTCTCATGTGAGAGGCTCCATTGACTGAAAAAAAAAATGCTAAAACCCACAGCTAAACATTAGGTGGAACTGGGGAAGTCTTGTGGCAGAGTTGGGGGGAAAGATTACTTACGAGACCCTGATGGAATAGGGACTCCATAGCAAGATCAATATGAATCAACTAACCTGGATCCTTGGGGTTTCCCAGAAACTGAACCACCAACCAAAGAGCATACATGAGCTGGACCTAGGCACCCTGCACATATGTAGTAGATAAGAAGATTGATCATCATGTGGGTCCCTCAACAACTATAGCAGGGACTGTCCCTAACTCTGCTGCCTGCTTGTGGATCCTGTTCTCATAACTGGAGTGCCCTGTCTGACCTCAGTTGATAGAGTACGTGCCTAATCCTACAGTGACTTTATGTGCCAGGGTAGGATGTTACCCAGGTGAAGGGTGGCCTCTAGGTATTCAGAGAAAAAGGAAACGGGGAGGGCTATATGAGAAAGAGACTGGAAGTAAAGTGGTAGTGCAATTGGTATATAAAGTAAATTAATTAATTAATTAATTAGTTAGTTAATTAATAGAAAAATCAAGAATAAAAAGAGAGAAGGAAAGAAAGAAAAGAAAGAAAGAAAGAAAGAAAGAAAGAAAGAAAGAAAGAAAGAAAGAAAGAAAGCAAAGACAACATTGTTTTGAGGAAGGACAAGTGAAGTGAGGGTGTTTTGAAAGATGATCAGGGTTAGACAAAAAAGCAGTTAATCAGTAACTGGGATATGACCAACTTTGTGATTAGATCCCTTCAAATGATGTTTCTAGTGCTTAAAGCAGCACTTAAGCTCAGAAGATAAACTAATGCACCCTTAAAAGCTTTACAAGGTGACACATCTGTCACCACTGCACTCAGGGAGCAGAGACAGGGTGGTGATTCTGAGGCCACCCTAGGCTAAAAGTGGACTCTGTCTCAAAACTAAATTGAAATGAAAGCAAATGAAATCTATTCATTTG
The DNA here is from genome assembly GCA_030674055.1 of Rhabdomys pumilio. NCBI lineage: Eukaryota > Metazoa > Chordata > Mammalia > Rodentia > Muridae > Rhabdomys > Rhabdomys pumilio. Next base: position 160,664,213 of record JANHMN010000001.1, read on the forward strand.
CGATATAATGACTAGAGCTTAGCTAGAGACCATGCCAACAGCCAGCCTTTCAGTGGTGAGTATATCTCACACCATCTTCACACTGCCCAACTAGAACTAAGCAAAGCAGCTAGAAACCCCTTGAGATCCTTTCTTTCTCTGGAAGCCAGTGACTCAACAAAATTTCTACTTCTAACAGGTTCTAGTACTGTGCAGGAACCTGGGCAAACAAAACCGATTTAGCCATTCTTAAACTTGGTGTCAGGGATTTATTGTGAAGTGATTTGTCTCAAATTCATGTTAGTCTTTGTAGAGACAGAAAAGAATCACGTTGAGCTTTGCAGGAGAGTGACACCAAAAGCACTGGACTGAGAAAATGGCAAGTGTCACAGGTGAATAAAGTCCATGGCATGTGCACCAAGCAGCTTCTCACGAGAGCAACAGGCAGCAGAAATGTTGCTTCTTACAAATACTTGATTCAAAGTAAAATACTTTAGACAAAGCAAAAAACAAAACAAATGAACCAAAACAAAACATAAAAACTTAACCAACCGAACAAAACCAAACAGAAACCAAATGATAACAGAAACAAAGAAAAATTAAACAAAAATCAAATTTAAAACACCAAACTATTATTTTTAGGATGGTTTTAGAACTGTTCTCTGTTCAAGTTCATCTCATCTGCTTATAATTCAGAGGAGCATATATCAAACTGAAAAAAAGACCACATTGTCTCAGACATCATGACTTCTAACATCATGGTTCTGGCATAGTGCTGCTCCAACATAGCCTGCCTTAGTCTTCAATTCTTTAAGTAATTTTCATTCATAACTGACTTGCCAGTGAAATGAAGACAGACCTTCTAAGAGAGTGGAGAAGATCTAGAGTCTATAGACCCTGTTTCTCTTACAAGTAGAAATGCTGTGTATAATCTCCCAAGGGAACTGTGAGGTACTAGACATTGAGAGATAAAGAATATCAATAAACAAATTAATTTCAGCAATTGAATTAATGTTGCTTTTGCTCTCATTTAAATTAATATTTTATTTATTTATTTATTTATTTATTTATTTATTTTTAGTACTAGGTATTGAACCTAGGATATCAGGCATCTGAAGCGAGACACTTTCCTATTGATATTTATTTATCCTGCTTCAGGATAACTCTAGATTTAAAAAAAAAATTCACTGAAGACGTATTTAAGTAGAGAAGATGGCAACACCAAACTTTTCTATCATCAACATTTTGGCCCCAGCATTTCTATTATAAGAATGCATCCCAGAACTGAGACAACTGTGAATCCTACATTCTAAGGATGACTTATAGCTGGTTTTACAGCAGCAAGGCTTCATGTCAGTATGTTCTATGAATATTCAGAGGAAGCACAGGCTAGCACACTGAGACTCAGTTGTTTGTCCCAAAGACAAATAAGCAATACATGAATAAAAGGGTAAATGCATAATTTAATTACTACAAAAACTTTTCACTCTTGTACTGACTAATACATTCAACATTTAAACCAACAAATATGATTCAGGCTTTAGCTCACTGTGGGATGGAGAACAGTGAAAGGATAGCATAATTTCTGGTTGAGCACTGGCTAGAGATGGCTGGAGACCCAACAGGTATCCCTGCAAGGGACAGCATGCATTTTGCCACACCAAGCTCCCAAACTCCAGGCTCCTGACACGAGGCCGAAGAACTCCATTGATCTGCCCCTTTCATTCATGTAGGGCAGCCCCTCCACAAGTAGAGGGCATGACTACAGGCCACAGAGACTCAAGAGATCTTCATATTAATGAGATACATAAAGACCAGAGTGTGTAGCCAAATAAGCATTTCTCCCCAGACCTTCCTCCTTGCAAAAATTATTTAGCCTCAGGCCTGCCCTGATGACATGGGGTACAGCATCATCTATTTTCCGCCATGACAATAAATGTTTTAAGATCATGGACTTACTCTTGTACTCCCCCCCCTTTGCCCCCCCCCGCCCCCCGGGGACCATGGAGACCGTCTTCAACCAATGAGCTGCCACATAATCTCCTGCCAGAGGACTTCTCTGCATTCCAGCCTTGAAAGCCTGCCAATTCAAGCAAGCTAGCCAAACCAGACATGATCCAGCCAAGAGAGTCGCCACAACCAAGACTCTCACTACCCTGCAGGATGCTGTGGTCCCCAGCAGCGCCTGGTAGCCCAGGAGTTTGAGACCAGTCAATCCCCACATGCCTTCTTGTCTGGGGGGTCCCCACTCTAGAGGTTTATCCCCACGGGTCTCAGACTGAGATCTTCCTATGCCTGGAGTGGAGCTTAGTGGCTTCTCATAGCCCAGTGTCTGCCTGTCACCTTGTGGAATGAACTCAGTCAAATTCCCATGCTTCTGGCTCTCTGAGCCATGGCATACACTCGGGATCCACAACTCAGCCGAATAAGACCCACACCCATGCAAGAGCCACAGCCCCAAAGCTCACCATGACAGATTGGCATGCACTGCTCTGCCACAAGGATGAAGAGAACAGTGCAGAAAGTGCTTCTACCTTTCTTTCCTTAGGTTTTTGTGATTGTATATGGAAAGATCTCAATTGCTATTTGTCTCAGCATGCAGGAAGATCGACTTCTGCACTCTTCCAGCTATTAGAAGCAACAGTGATTAAAGCTGGCATGATGAAGCACTCTAATCAACTAATAATCTGACTCAGTTCCAGAAAAAAAATCCACAAAGGGCCAGAGCCAGGCTTAGATCCCAGTGCAGACAGGACTCCCTATCTCAGCTAGTCTTAGCTGTATAGGCAGAGCCTAAATCTAGGTTCCAGTCCAGAGAGAAAATCAGCCAATCTCAGCTGCATTAGGCAGATCCTGAATTAAGATTCCTATGCAGACAGGAGTCCCCATCCCAGCCAATCTGAGCCTGAACAACCATCCAGGACTTTTACTTCTTAAAGTGGCCATCTGGTCTGGATCTATGAACATTAGTAAATGCTCAGATAAAGTTATCCAAATTGCAGATGATGGAGCATGTTTTAATTTTGAAATTTGATTCAATAATTCATTTACAACTATTTTAATAGTTCATACTAGAAGAGATTTTTCAGTCTCTCTGGGTCTTCAGAATTTCTTTTATGTGATTATATGCATTTCTTTGATGATTAATAAAATCATTTTCAGTCCTTTTCCTTTTATACAGTGTTATACCTTTAGTTTTTTTCCTGCCCTTGTCTATTCCAGAATACTGTGCCTTCTCCAACTTTCTGCAAACCCCTCCATACAGGTAACACTCAAAAGCCATGTTCACACTTTTAATTAAAGTCAAAGAACAACTAAGAATTATCTTTATAACTATACTCACAAACTACAAAGATGTAATGAGTCTTGCATCAGAGGCCAAAGCTACATTTATCATGAAGCTAACAGGAATGCTGTGGTTTTGTTAACTTGACAACTTAAGTGTTTCTGATGCTTAAGATAGGTACTAAGTCATTCTAACTGAAAGGAAGGTTTAAAAGTTTTGATTTTTCTATCTTATGATCAAAGTGGAAATTTTATTACAATTTTAATACTACAATGGAGGTGGAGGAAATGAGAATCTTTCAGAAATGGCTTTGAGAGACACTGGGTCTATTAAATCTTTAGCCTCAGAAATTTCTAGTCTCATCATTTTCTGCTTCTAAAATGTGCATTTCCCTGGACAAGTTCTGACACTAAATTTGAAGCTTAACTTTTCCATGATTTTTTTTTATAAACAAATATTGTCTGTATGGACATTCTGGTAAAATAATCATTGTGCTTTTCTGTCCATGAAGCACATACATTTATATCATGAATTTTTACTAATATACAACAAGTTTATTTTGTATTTTACATGAATACTATTATTCTGTCTCTCTGTCTTTGTCTCTCTCTCTCTCTCTCTTTCTCCCCTTTGTGTGTCTGTTTTTCAAATATGGTACACATATGAGTATCATTTATTCTTCCTTTTTGTTAAATTTTAAATTCTATACATGAAGAATATGAACTAGCTATTTGCATCAATAATGGTGGGCCACAAAATAGACCTTTATTTCTTATTAATACAGAGGCTTCTTAGTTTTGCAACATGGTCACATCCTGGTTAAATCCAACATGAAAATCTAAGTAAATTTAGTTTATCTATAGTGCTAAACATCAGAGCACAGCATCAATCCAACAATAAAGGTAGCTGTCACTGTTAATCACTAAAACATCACTGTGTTTTCTGTTCACTGACCAACAAAAAGATCAAAAATCAGAATTCTAATCATAGTTTCTACTAAGTGTACATTGCCTTATTGTGTATCACAATAACATTTAAAGGTCTTTATTTCAACCACTCTACATTGGAAAAAATCTGTGATGTCCTTCATTGGAGTAAATCTGCAATGTCCTTCAGCTGCCTTGATTATTTAGTATAGGAAATCGGCTGATTATTAGAAAAAAAAATCAGTTGAGAGTGTTTTATTAGCTAAGTATGAAAACTAAAGCAAAATGCTAGCAAAGAGAAAGTGTGTTGATAACAATTATTAAATATAACAAACTTTAAAAGAGGACTTTTAGACTACAGGAAATACTGTTGCTGATGACTATTTAAACTCTAAATCTTTACCAATATTACTGCAGTAAAAACTATAAGATGCTAGAAATTAATCTTTTGATGAGGATTTCAGAGATGTTCTGAGGGTTATAGCAACCACATTGCTTCATGAAATCATGCAAATTGAACTTGGAATTGTTTTTCAATATTTAGCAGATTGCTACTACATACCACAATTTTCTTTCATAACAATTTACACAGTAGATTTTACATGGATTCAAAACTAATTTTATCAAGTGTGAGAATTTTACTGTGCATAGACATCATAAATAACATCATAAGATCATATTATAATGCTTTAAGACTACAAAGAAAAATGTCACTTTTTTGACAGTTCCCTGGCCAAACAGCCATTACAAGCATTTAGTTTCAGACCTTGCATCCAACATTCCACCCTACACCATGATAGAGTATTCAACTTAATCATTCATTCTGCTAAGGGGAAAGAAACCCACCCTCAATCACCTGCAGAGGAGATAGGGCCACACTGTCTATACATGACTACATGGTCTTATGAAAAAAAGGGGGGTCAGATTAGTCAAGCACAATGGCATTGCACACACCTTCTTTCATTTAGCAAGTATTTAATCTACTCTCTACTTCTGTCATGCAATGGGAAAACAGTGAAGTAGACCCACGAAGTTGTACAGAATTCCTAAATTGTTATACTTGGAGGGCAGGATGTTAAAGCAAATCACACAGCAAATAATACACAAGTCAGAAAGTCAAAGGACAGATGAGAAAGTAGGAAGTGAGCTGCTTAAAACTGAGAATCTGCTTCAAGGTCTTTTCTTTTTTTTTTTTGTACCTGCTCCCTGATTGGTTTAGCCATTGTCATATAAGTTCTGTCTCACTCACCACTAATGTGGGAATTAATTTCTTCACATAGGGACTTTTTAGTGGGACTGCAAATTATTTGTCATCCCTCACCTTAATAGGTAAAATTCTATTTCCTTCATGTGATTACATTGACCTCCAGGGTACAGAGGTAACATTCTACTCTGCACATGAGGTCAGACAGAACCAGTTATCTCATAATTCTACCTGTCCCTTTGGAACACATTCACTAAGGACTTACTCTCCTCCAAGGTGTCTCTCAGCTGCTGCTGACAAGAGGGCAATCAAGGAGCAGTTTCATAAGAACACAGATGGCTCTAGATGACATTCTTTTTTTATATGAATGAAGAAGCCAGTTTCATAGCATATGCTCCAACTGAGATTTAGGCACTTACTACAAACTGTGTCTTTTCTGAATCCCAAGTTTAGAACTCCCATCTTAGAATCTACAAACATAAATGTGATATCCACAATTTTTTAGCAATTAACTTTTTTAAATAGCTTGATATATATCAATACAAAATCAGAACCACCTCCATCTATACCAGCAACAGCGCAATAAATGTGAATCATTCAACACTGCATCTTACAGGAATTGGAAGAAATTGGAGGTTTATCAGAAAGTTCAAGGAAGGACCACATACTTAATGTCGTACTTGATAGATTACTAAGTGTTCTGATACCATTATACTCTTCTGGGTGTTGCCCTTGATCCTAACTCTGATCAGAAAGTAACAGTGTGATAACAAAATTTAACTTACAAAGACAAATAGAGAAAAGTAATGCACATCTCATGTACATGACTCTATGAATAATCATGAGGCAAGCCAACTTGATATGTTAGAAAATACTAAAAATAGAGTTTTCCACAGTATAGATAAATCCATGAGTAACAAATATAAAAGGAGCAGCAGTTGATAACAAACCCTTTCAAAACTCCTAAGAAACACACAAAGTTGCACTATTATAAATCATTCTTCCCTTCAACCTCTAACTATTGGAGGCTAAAATTCCTTCACTTCTATTTATGCTCTGGCCTGCAAGAGTCAACCTGAGAAAAGTAGAAGATGCGTGTGTATGCCTTGTCGGCTCCTAATTCTTAGTGAAGCTACTATAAGATGCAGGTTATGAGGATATGGATCAGATATTTGAGATTAACTGTAAACTTTTATCTGGGTTAGGGGAATATTGTTATATTATGCAAAGCAAATACAAAGTATAAAAGCTCACTCATTTTCCCCCCAAATAGACTTTTATACTCTGTCTCTAATCAGTAATTAGGCAAGAGGACATAGCAAAACTAAGTTAAATTTAAGGTACTTTCTCCACTTTCCATTTTTAGATAATAAAGCATAGTACTGTATAATCATATAAAATACAATGAAATAATGTTTTAAAAGTTTTTGTCCTGTATTTCGTCCTTGCATTTGGAGCATTATTTGACTGGGTTGTATTGTGATTTTCTTTTCAATCTTTTTGTATCTGTTGAGGCCTGTTTTGTGTCCAATTATGTGATCTATTTTGAAGGAGGTAACATGAGGTGCTGAGAAAAAGTATATTCTTTTGTTTCGGAATGAAATGCTCTATAGATATCTGTTAAAACCATTTGGTTCATAACTTCTGTTAATTTCATTGTGTCTCTGTTTAGTTTCTGTTTCCATGATCTGTCCATTGCTGAGAGTGGGGTGTTGAAATCCCCCACTATTACTGTGTGAAGTGCAATGTGTGCTTTGAGGTTTATTAAAGTGTCTTTTATGTATGTGGGTGACTTTGCATTTGGGGCATAGATGTTCATAATTGAGAGTTTATCTTGGTAGATTTTTCCTTTGTTAAGTATGAAGTGTCCTTCCTTATCTTTTTTGATTACTTTTGGTTGAAAGTTGATATTATTTGATATTAGAATTGCTACTCCAGCTTGTTTATTGGGACCATTTGCTTGGAGAATTGTTTTTCATACTTTAACTCTGAGGTAGTGTCTGTCTTTGTCACTGAAGTGCGTTTTTTGTAGTGATTTTCTTTTAAGTTGCAAGGAAATATAGACAAGAAGGCCAAACATATTTTCAAGCTACATGTTTAACAAATACTGGGTGCTGTGATCATCTTTATCAGGCAGGTATATTTATGATTACATCTTACTCTAAGCTGACTCTTATTTCACTGGTAACATTTATTTGGATTGAAATGGCTTTGCTCTTAATTAATCCATTAGGAGTGCATTGGAATATTATCCCAGAACTCTGTGTTTCAGCATGACAATATGTAAGCAAATGCACTTGCTGAAGAGAACCAGCAAGATCTAGGCTCCAGAGCAAAATGAAAATGTGACCTGTGGTTAAAATTTATCTATTTCCAAAGAATCGTAGGGTAGAAGAACATTAGACAAAACATACAGCCTGCTGAGCACACACTACCACGCATCTGTACAGGTCTACATTATGAAATTATGATTTATAGGAGCAGAGAGGAAAATACACTCAGAGGAAGTTCCAGTAATTCCATGATTTTGAGTCTGAGCCATTCATGCCAAAAAATCTAAACCTTGGAATCCAGTGTCAAAAAAAAAAAAAAAAAAAAAAAAAAAGACTAGCAAATACTTAAAGACTAGCAAATATTTTGGCAAAACGAAGGATTCCACCAACTTCTCCCCATTAAAGCATTGCCATACAGCCAGCTCTATAGACAGAGCCCACAGTTATGTCTCATATTACTATGCTCCAGTATTTGAGTGCTCAGCTTTGTACTTGTTACCCATTACACATTTTAAAAAAATGTTATCTAAATGCTGAAACTGATAAAAAGGAGGTTAGCCCAATCAATAAGAAGGTAATCAGGGACTCAGGGAAAGGAGGAAGGAAAGATAATAGCTCTGCTCTCTTTGATGCAAACTGTAAAGAGTTATAAGTTATACAATAGCACAATTCATAGTTTCAAACAGCTGACTTAAAAACTTAACTGTAAACTGTTATCCTTCTTATTCCCTCCATCTTGTTATCCATTTCTTCTGTCTCCTCCTTTTTCTTTCTTTGTGATGTTTTGTTTGAGATCAGGTCTTAGTGTAGTCCACACTGAGCTAAAACTTTTTTTTTTTCGAGACAGGGTTTCTCTGTGTAGCCCTGGCTGTCCTGGAACTCACTCAGTAGACCAGGCTGGCCTCGAACTCAGAAATACACCTGCCTCTGCCTCCCAAGTGCTGGGATTAAAGGCGTGCGCCACCACCATCCGGCGAGCTAAAACTTTTGAATTTGCTAGTTCAGCATTCTGAGTGATAGGATTTCAAGTGTGCTTTGCCAGGCCTATATTGCATATTTCTTAATACTTTACTCCATTCTCTTGAAGATAAATTGGAGAAAGAAACACGGGCCATTAGATTGTTTCAGTTTTCATTAATAAATTTTATTTAGATTATGTCTACTTCTGCAAGTCTTCCCTTGTCCAACTGCTTCTCGTATTGCTCTAAAAGAGAAAATTCATGCCTGGTACTATAAACTTAATAGGAACTCTTGGCTAAGGAGGTAATAGTTCTTAATACAGTCATTTTGCTAAAGGTAGATAGTATAAAACTGTCTTCTAAATACTTCTTGTAGCCACAGACTAGTGTAACTCTGAGCCTTCATCAGATAAGATTCCTCATATAGCAGATGGTAGTTAATACAAATTCACACTGGCCCAAGTGCAGGGAATAAATGACTGGTAACATCACTTAGAATTTATCACAGAAAGAGGACAAAATGATTGTAAGGCCAGAAGTCAGGAAACAAATAATGTCTTCTGAATTTGAGGGCCATGCATACCTGGATACACAGAAACACTGGGTGTTTCATCACATGTCTTAAAAATCTTCTGAGCCCATGTTAAATACCATTTATTTGATAATTTTAATAAGACTAAGCCACTATAGGAAGAGTATAGGTGTTTACCATTTAGATTTGCCTCCTAATCTTAGTGTTTAGGTAAGGTGCTATATGAATAGATATTAGACAGTAACTCAACATGCAAGCTAGCCAAAATAAGAATTAATTAAGATTTTTCTGTGATTTCCTGGTGTTATGCAAAGTTCTTAACATTCATTAATACCTATAACACTGTCTGAGTAGCTTAATAAGGCTTTCCAGGCAAAAGGGCAGATGCGTGCAATAGCCTCGGAGGATAACGCATGATAAACAAAGACTAAATAAACGTGCTTTAGAAGTAACAGCAACAACAAAGACATAGACAAATGGGAAACACTTGAACATATGCTATAACCTTGCAGACATGTGAAATCAGTTCAAAAATTTCAGGATGGTTGAAGTTCAGGATGGTATAGTTCTTTGTTGAGAAAATTGAAAGGTTAAGAGCTGACAGGCCAAGATTATTTTTAAAAGGTCTCTCATTCCAAGGTGATGGGTTTATTTTTATCCTGTTGACATCAGAAAGGAACAATGATTATGGTGAGTCCCAGCATGATACAGCAAAAATATATTCTTGTGAAGGTGATTTCAGAGGCATAGTATCAATCTAAACTGAAATACAAGAATATCTGAAAAAGGTACAGATGTTGGGAGATGTGGTAAGGGAGAGGGGGTTTCAGATCAAACCCAATCTGGGCTGAAGGGTAGACTTCAATGACAGTTTCTGAGATGAAAAGCTATGAACACAAATGCTATATATGGCAGAAAATTAGACCATGTCAAATAAGGCTTTTGTAAATACATGGTTGTGTTGGCCTTGCAGTGGGGAGGGAAAAGAAATATAGAATAAATTGTAATCACAGCTGGAAGTATATGGCTAGCTGCAACGAAGGAAGCAATATTAACTTATGGTAAAATAGGCTGCTATGTTTAGCTCACAGATTTGATTTACAGGTTTAACTTCAGCATCCCAATAATGATAAATTACAAAAGGCCTTACTAAATAGGCATGTCTTCGGAAAAAAAGATTGGGGGGGGGCTTATAACCCATTCAGCTGTAATAATTTTTTTTAATAGTATAAGACTGTTATGGGTGATAAAGGAGAATTTGTCTTATGTCTTATGGTGGGACATAATGCATCCTCATAATCTAAGCAGGCTCACGAATGACAAGATTCCAGTTCTCCACTAGTATTTTAAGAGGTTTGATTTAATTAAACTTGGAATGTCAAATGAGGTTACATTAATTTTTTTATTTTTTATAGTTTTTTGTCATTGATCCAAAGTTGGAACCCAAAGTAGAATTATATAACAATAGCTACCAAAGAATAGCAAAAATGATGAGTTCCTGAGAATACATAATTACTGAAGCTGTGGTGCACTGGCACAGGAAGAGCCAAATTAGCTGAAAAAAAAAATCTGAAAACAGAATGGAACGAGAAAGGTGTTTCAGAAAACTAATACTATATATCTTCCTGTTCCATGTATCAAACTGAATGAGTCCCTGCTGAAGCAAGAAACAACCACAAACCTAGGTGTTATGACTGTAGAAAGCAATTGTTTTGTTTTATTTTTATTCAGTATATTAGAAAAAGCACAAAGATATTCCAAAGACCCATAATTAACAGGGAGAAATATTTCCAGGTTGTAATCCCTAAAAAGCATCGCTTATCTTACTGCAGACAATTCTCTTATGATCAGCTAAAGAGAGATTCCAAAATAAATGATTTTGTAGAAATAGAGTGAGAGACATACATAAGTGATCTATAACAGAACTGAAAATGAGCAATAAATATTTCAAAGATTGTGAGTCTTACCAGTAATCATCATTATGCAAATTAAAGCACTAATGGGCAATTTGTTTATTCAACTGGCAAATACAGCTGCATGTATTTAGTGTTACTCTCAGGATAGGCAGAATACATACATATTGCTTTCCCCTCCAGTGACACATACCTTCTGTGAAATAACTTTACTTTCACTATCAGAGGTGTTTAATCTGCACATTTTAACCCAGCAAGCATCTTGTGCGTGTTTATAATAATGTTGTTTATTTCTAATTGCTTTGTGCATTTCATTATAAAATATCCACTTTCCCTAAATACATAGCAGATTTAATTTACTCTGTGAACTTTTAAGGATGCTGCAAAGAAAAAAAAAAAACTCAATTTTGTAATCAGCACTAACTTGCAGCAAATTAATGCTAGCATTAATTTTATAGTAAGTTCAGACTGCTGCTAAAAATAGGGGACATATAATGACATATAAAATGCTGTCATAAACCTTTCCAACTTCCCTCTGATTATTTAATATTCACATACACAAACAAATAAATTTTGTGATATTATTTTACTTCTGAATATATTACATGTTAAATATTAAATACTTTGTTTAAAGACATTCATAATTTTGATATTTTTCTTTTTTATTCTTTACAAGACTAAGTAAGCTTTGTTAAAGATGTCTTTATAAACTACTAATGCTTTATTTCATGTTTTTCTGCTTGATAAGACACTTTTACCAAAAACTTACATTGTTTTGAACATTGGTCAGAACGGTGACATCTTTGACACTTTGCATGAACTGTTTCAGGAATTGAAAACATACCAACATATTTTGACATATTAGGTCAATAATGAAACTTCTGTGTAACAATAGCCATTTGATATATCACTCCTGGGCCAGAAAGATGGTGAGGTTCCCAGCAACCACGCAAGCTCCAGCCACTTCCAACTGGCCTCTGTAGACACTCACACATGTGTGGTGCAGAAACATACTCACATATACACATACATAAACATGTGTATATATTATACTTCAAAATCAATAGTAACTTGCAACAAATTAGTGTTGGCATTAATTTTATAGTAATGTCAGACTGTTGTCAAAATAGGTAACACATGTACATACATACACTTAGAGTTTAAATTTAATAACAGGAGCTTTCTTTATTTTAACCAAGACTTTAGTTTTTCTTGTTGATTTGTTAGAGTGCTGTTGCTATTTAAGAGAACGTCCACAAACATTGATGTACACAGTATATATTGAGTCACTTGTACTTTCAATTTCAAAGCAGACTCTTGAATATTCTGTTGGTTAATTCTGCATCACTGCGATGAAGCACCTTACATACACAAATTTAATAGGGTAGGGAGGGAGGTATTTTAGCTCATGGTTTCAGAAAATCAATGCATGGTGGCTTGGACGCATAGGATAGCTTGCTTCATAGTAGACAAAGCAATGGAACAAGAAGCTGGAGACTAGGTGAAACCTTCAAAAATACTCCCCATTGACCCACCTCCTTCAAACATAATCTTCTTCTCAAGGTTTCTAAAACCTCACAAAATAGGACCATGAGCTGGAGACAAACCATTTAATATCCTCTCTGGCACAATGTCACATTATTTAATTTTTCTTTTTTCTTTTTATTGGATATTTTCTTCATTTACATTTCAAATGTTATCCCCTTTCCCAGTTTCCCCGGAAACCTCCCTCCCCTTCCCCATTCCCCTGCTTCATAAAGGTGTTCCCCCAATCATCTACCCACTTGAGCCTCCCTGCCCTGACATTCACCTACACTGGGGCATTGAGCCTTCACAGAACCAAGGGCCTCTCCTCCCATTGATGCCTGACAAGGCCAGTATCTGCTACATATGAGGCTGGAGCCATGGGTCCCTCATGTGTACTTTTTGCCTGGTGGTTTAGTTCCTGGGAGGTCTGTGGGGTCTGGTTGTTTGATATTGTTGTTCTTCCAAAGGGGTTGCAAACCCCTTCCGCTCTTTCAGTCCTTTCTCTAACTCCTCCATTGAGGACCCCATGCTAAATCCAATGGCTGGCTTTGAGCATCTGCCTTTGTATTTGTCAGGTTCTAGCAGAGCCTCTCAGGAGACAGCTATATCAGGCTCCTGTCAGCAAGCACTTCTTGGCATCCAGAATACTGTCTACATTTGGTGACTATGTATGGGATGGATCCCCAGGTAGGGCAGTCTCTAGATGGCCTTTCCTTCAGTCTCTGATCCACATTTTGCCTCCATATTTTCTCCTGTGAGTATATTGTCCCCCCTTCTAAAAATAACTAAAGCATCCACACTTTGGTCTTCCTTCTTCCTGAGCTTTCTCATGTGATCTGTGAATTATATCTTTGGTATTCTGATCTTTTGGACTAATATCCACTTAGCAGTGAGTGCATACGATGTGTGTTCTTTTGTGATTGAGTTACCTTACTCAAGATAAGTTTTTTTTAAATTTTTTATTAGATATTTTATTTACATTTCAGATGCTAACCCCTTACCACATTCCCCCTCCCAGGAACCCCTTACTCCATCTGCCCTCCTCCTGCTTCTATGAGGACGTGCCCCCATCCACCCCCCCACTACCCCCTTCCCAACCTTGAATTCCTCCGCACATGACATCCAGCCTTCAAGGGTCCAAGGATCTCCTCTCCTACCTAAGCCAGACAAGGCCATCCTCCCCTACATGTACAGCTAGAGCCATGGGTCTCTCCCTATGTGTTCCCAGGCTGGTGGTTTAGACCCTGGGAGCTCTGATTGGTTGATATTGTTGCCCTCCTCATCATGTCGCAAACCCTTTCACCTCCTTCAGCTCCTTCTCCCTAACTCCTCCATTGAGAACCCCTTGATTAGTTCAATGGTTAGCTGTGAGCATCCCCCTCTGAATATGTCAGACTCTGGCAGACTTCTAAGGAGACAGCTGTATCAGGATCCTGTCAGCATGTACTTCCTGACATCCACATTAGTGTCTACCTTTGATGAATGCACATGGGATGGATATCCAGGTGGAATGGTCTCCAGAAGGTCCCTCCTTCAGTTTCTTTCCCACACTTTGTCTCCATATTTGCTCCCATGAGTATTTTTTTACTCCTTCTAAGAAAGACCGAAGCACCCACACTTTGGTCTTTCTTCTTCATGAGTTTCATGTGGTCTATAAGTTGCATCTTGGGTATCGTAAGCTTCTAGGCTAATATCCAGTTATCAGTGAGTAAATACTGTAAGGCCTGCCAGAAAGGGAGGAACTCCCTCCCTGCTCTCGGAAATTCACGGCCACCCCAATAACTGCAAGACACTGGAGTTGATGCAATTAACAAGAGGTATATTTGATTCAATGCATTGAGGCTGCACTTCTAGCCTGTCCTACGCAGAGACAAGCAATGAAGTACAACCTCCACTAAAAGAAGAGGAAGAGCTTTTAAAGGGAAAAACTGCAACCCAGGGAGATAAGGGGGGAAATCATGTTTAAGTATCTATAGAGAGCACCTGTCCAGTGTTCAGCTTCCGTAACAGGTTCAAGAAACTGTGAGGGAGGAAATATCTCTTTGTTCTCTTAAGAATCAAGCCTTATTTCAGTTCAGTTCCTGGTATCCAGGGTGCATGGGCCTGCTGACTCCCAGCTCAAACTCTATTCAATCTATCTTGTGGTCAGTTTAGTTCCTGGTATCCAGGGTGCATGGGCATGCTGACCTAAACTCTCAGCTCAAACCCTATTCTTATCTATTTTGTCTTATGGAAAGCTAGTTTCCTAGGACCCAGAGCACAGAACAAGCTGATCTGCACTCTTGACTCCATCTATGGAAGGTTTAAAATTTTTTTAACTCTTTCAATACCATGAGTATTCTTTTGTGATTGGGTTACTTCACTCAGGATGATATTTTCTAGTTCCATCATTTTACCTAAGAATTTCTCAAGTCCAAGTGCATAAAAGACCTTCACATAAAACCAGATACACTGAAACTAATAGAAGATAAGGTGGGGAAGACCCTTGAATACTTAGGCACAGGGGAAAAGTTCTCTAACAGAACACCAATGGCTTATGCTCTAAGATCAAGAATTGACAACTGAGACCTCATAAAACTGCAAAGCTTCTGAGGATCCAGCTATACCACTCCTGGGCACATACCCAGAAGATGCTTTGACATATAACAAGGACATATGCTCCAGTATGTTCATAGCAGCCTTATTTACAAGAGCCAGAAGCTGGAAAGAACCCAGATGTCCTTCAACAGAAGAATGGATACAAAAAAATGTGGTACATTTACACAATGGAGTATTCCTCAGCTATTAAAAATAATGAATTAGAGAAATTCTTAGGTAAATGGATGAAACTAGAAATTTTCATCCTGAGTGAGTTAACCCAATCACAAAAGAACACACATGGTATTTACTCATTGACAAGCAGATATTAGCCCAAAAGCTTGGAATAGCCAAGACTCAACACACAGACCACATGAAGCTCATGAAGAAGGAAGACCAAGTATGGATGCCTCAGTCCTACTTAGAAGGAGTAACAAAAATACTCAAGGGAGCAAATATGAAAACAAAGTGGTGTGGGACAGAAACTGAGGGAGGAGCCATCTGGAGACCATTCCACCTGGGTATCCATCCCAGGTACAGTCACCAAAGGTAGACATTGATGTGGATAGCTGGAAGTGCATGCTGACAAGAGCCTGATATACCTGTCTCCTTATAGGTCTGCCAAAAGCTGACACATTCAGAGGCCAATGCTCACAGCTAACCACTGATCTGATCAAGGGTTTCCCAATGGAGAAGTTAGATAGAAGAGTGAAGGAGCAGAAAGGGTATGTGGCCCCATGAGGAGAGCAACAATACCAAGCAACCAGAGCTCTCCAAGGTCTAAACCACCAGCCTGGGAGCACATAGGGAGGGATCCATGATTCCATCTACACATGAAGGAGAGGATGGCCTTGTCTGGCATAGGTGGGAGAGGAGATTCTTGGTCCCATGAAGGATGAACACCAAGTGGGGGTGGGTATTTGAGGGTAGGGAGGTGGGAGTGGGGGGTACGTGGGAGCACATCCTCATAGAAGCATGAGGGGGGATGGAATAGGAGGTTCTTGAGTGGTGGGGGAAAGGGGGGTTTAGGGGATAAAATCTGAAATTTAAATATAATATCCAATAAAAATAAATTACAAAGAAAAGATACCATGACCAAGGCAAATAATAAAAATAAAAGAAAAGAAAAAAAGAATTTCTTGAATTTATTGTTTTTAATAGCTGAGTAATACTCCACTATGTAAATGTGCCACATTTTTTTGTATTCAATCCTCTGGGTTCTTTCCAGGTTCTGGCTATTATAAATAAGGCTGCTATGAACATAGTGGAGCATATGTCCTTGTTATATGTTGAGGCATCTTCTGGTTATAAGCCCAGGAGTCAGATAGCTGGGTCCTCACGTAATGCTATGTCCAATTTTCTGAGGAACCACCAGACTGATTTCCAGAGTGGTTGCACCATCTTGCAATCCCACCAAAAATCGAGGAGTGTTCCTCTTTCTCTGCATCCTTACCAGCATCTGCTATCACCTGAGTTTTTGATATTAGCCATTCTGACTGGTGTGAGGTGGAATATCAGGGTTATTTTGATTTGTAGTTCTTTGATGACTAAGGATGCTGAACATTTCTTTAGGTGCTTCTCTACCATTTGAGTTTCTTCAGTTGAGAATTCTTTGTATAGCTCTGTACCCCATTTTTTAATAAGGTTATTTTGTTGTCTGGAGTCTAATTTTTTTGAGTTCTTTGTATATATTGGATATTAGCCCTCCATCAGATGTGGGCTTGATAAAAATCTTTCCCAATCTGTTGGTTGCCATTTTGTCCTATTGACAGTGTCTTTGCCTTACAGAAACTTTGCAATTTTATGAGGTCTCATTTGTCAATTATTGATCATAGAGCATAAGCCATTGGTATTCTGTTCAGAAACTTTT
Source organism: Rhabdomys pumilio (assembly GCA_030674055.1). Classification (NCBI taxonomy): domain Eukaryota; kingdom Metazoa; phylum Chordata; class Mammalia; order Rodentia; family Muridae; genus Rhabdomys; species Rhabdomys pumilio. The sequence continues at coordinate 160,681,259 of JANHMN010000001.1, forward strand.
CCCCTGTGCCCAACTATTCAAGGTTCTTTCTCACCTTTTCTTCTATTAGTTTCAGTGTATCTGGTTTTATGTGAAGGTTCTATATCCACTTGGACTTGAGCTTTGTACAAGGAGATAAGAATGGATCTATTTGCATTCTTCTACATGTTGTCCTCCAGTTGAACCAGCACCATTTGTTGAAAATGCTGTCCTTTTTCCACTGAACAGTTTTAGCTCCTTTGTCAAAGATCATGTGACCATAAGTGTGTGGGCTCATTTCTGGGTCTTCAATTCTACTCCATTGATCTTCCTGCCTGTCTCTGTACTAATACCATGCAGTTGTTTTTATCACTATTGCTCTGTAGTAAAGCTTGAGGTCAGGGATGGTGATTCCTCCAAAAGTTATTTTATTGTTCAGAATACTTTTTGCTATCCTGGGATTTTTGTTATTTCAAATGAATTTTGAATTTGAGAATTTCTCTGTCTAACTCTGTGAAGAATTGAGTTGGGATTTTAATGGGGATTGCATTGAATCTGTAGATTGTGTTCAGAAAGATGGCCATTTTTAATATATTAATCCTGCCAATTTATGAGCATGAGAGATCTTTGCATCTTCTGAGATCTTTGATTTCTTTCTTCAGATACTTGAAGTTCTTGTCATACAGTTCTTTCACTTGCTTGGTTAGATTCACACCAAGGTATTTTATAGTATTTGTGACTATTGTGAAGGGTGTCATTTCCCTCATTTCTTTCTCATCCTCTTTTGAGTAAAGGAAAGCTACTGATTTGTTTGAGTTGATTTTATAACCAGCCACTTTACTGAAGGTGTTTATCAGGTTTAGCAACTTGATAACACACCTGAAAGCTCTAGAACAAAAAAAAAAAAAAAAAAAAAAAAAAAGCAAATATATCCAAGAGGAGTAGAAGGCAGGAAATAATCAAACTCAGGGCTTAAATCAATCAAGTAGCAATCCCACTAGAATCAAGGACTAGACAAGGCTGCCCACTCTCTCCCTACCTATTCAATATAGTACTGGAAATTCTACCTATAGCAATTTGACAACAAAGCGAAGTCAAAGGAATACAAATAGAAAAGGAAGAAGTCAAAATATCACTATTTTCAGATAATATGATAGTGTACATAAGTGACCCCAAAACTTTCCTCAGAGAACTCCTAAATCTGATAAATAATGTCACATTCTTATAGGACTTGGGTCCTGGACCTGTGTCAGGGGCAGCCCTGCTTATACACTGAAAGCCTGGAATCAGCCATAGACCTAAAAAACAGAAATAGGCCTGACCTACATGCCTGCTAACACAAAGTTTTGGGTCTCTGTGGAAAATCACTGAAACAGTTGGCTAGAAGCTATTGTAAACAAGCAGCTTTGGTGGAAAATTGCAAGCCTGAATAGTCATAGATCTTGTAGATAGGTAACCTTGGTGGATAGAACCAACTTAGATAAGGACAAGTGAATTCTAGTCAGAGTCATACTGATCTGTCCCCTGAAGCTTCACACAGCTGACACTCTGTTTTGGAAGATATCTCTACTCCCCCTGAACACCTATGCTCCTGTGTCATCCCTTCTTCACAATCTGTCTTTTTGTGTATATAACTCATGTGTGAAAAAGTAAAACTCACGATTTGATCAGCCTATAGACAAATGTTCATTCTTTGTATTGGCCTGTTTCCCCCACTTTTTTCTTCATGTGACCTCTCTGGACCTCTGTTTAATGTCCTGCTGGACAGGACAGACCTGAGTAGGGGCTGTGAGGGAATAATGAAAGAACATGGGCACAAAGACATAGGCAAGATTGGACCTGGAAGAGTTGGCTCTCTGATGGTAAAGTATAGGCACCTTGGAAGCATTCGGTGCTTTTTATCTACAGTTTAGCAGGGGGATGGCATTTTACATTCAGCTGAACAAGGTAGTAGAGCTTATAGTTCACAATCAAAGAGTCAGGGTTAGCTCATCTCAGTAGGATCAGGCCCTTGTAGGGAGCAAGCAGTCTCAGGGTGCCATGTCAAGCAAAAAGCATTCACTCAAAAGTTTGCTTGCCCTCTCCAAGGTAGAGTTTATATTTGAAACATAATAATTTTTACCACATATGCAGATAATTTTTATCAAACTGAATCAGTCAGTTTTCACCAGTTTTTTTTATATAAGGCCACATTTCAGAAATTTCTTTCCCAATTTAAAAATAAATTGCAATTTCTTTGAATTAGAACCTACATAGGTATAAGTCATGAGGCAGCAATGTAATTTCCTTCTCTGTACATATTAATCATACTATCTGTCAAAAAACAACATTGGCTTCCTTTGCTTGCATATCCTTACATGAGCCTTGAGAATACTTCAGTATTCTGCATCATGAATGCTTATGCTAAAACATGGAATTATCCTGAGCTGTTTGCGCACAGCCTGCTGGCTTGGTAAATATTTTCTACATTTGCCTTTTCTTTGGAAGTTTCAGGACATTATCAAATTACTACCATGCTAGATTACTAGCATCTGAATTTTGGCCCAATGTGCCTCACACACATGAAAAATGTACACAGTAGATTCAGGTCAAAGATACATAAAGAATGGCAATCTATTTCCCTTGGATTGTTACCTTGGATGGACAGCAAGAGATGGTGGTTAGCTTCAAAGGCACCTGTGATTGTATGAGACATTGAGTCTCCTGAAATCTGACATGTAGACAGTGAAGTGTAGGGAATCTGCTGCAGCTCCCTCTACTTTATAAGGCTTTAGTGGATTTGGGTAGGTCAGCTAAGATCTAAAGGGAAGCAAAGCTCAGTTCCTGCATCAGTATTGGAACACTGGTGCAATCTTTATACATATCAACTAAAGCAAATTTGGTCCTATGTTACCCTATGCAGGCCAGCAAAGAAATCAAGTTACTCTTAAAACACAGCCTAAAAATAGCCCACTGACTAGCTGTGCTCTCTCTCTCTCTCTCTCTCTCTCTCTCTCTCTCTCTCTCTCTCTCCTTTCCATCTCTTCATACCCTCTCCTTCTCCCTGCTGCAGCAGTGTATAAAGCTCTTAGTTACTGCTCCAGTGCAATTCCTGTATAATTCTTGCCATGATAACCATGGTCTCACCCTTTAAAACTGTAAACAACCCCCCCACAATTAAATCCTTTCTGTGATAAGCATTGCTTTGTTATCTTTTCATAACAAGTGAACTGACTTCCAGCACTCTTGTTTCCACAGTTATAAATGTTTTAGTACATGTTTAGCTTTTCCTGCATTTCTGTATCTGTCATTACTCTTCCTTGCTTTTGTGGATATTTTTGCTCTCTTTTCCCTGCATTGGCATATGCACAGTGTTCCAAGCCTATTGTGTAGATGTTCTGCTACTAAGACATACTTCAAAGCCATTTAACAAAAATCATATCTTCCTTTATGCACAGTCAAGCCACATTCAAATTTTAGTGAGTCCTTAACATAAAATAGGGGAGAAATAACTATCCCAATCCATCAACCAGACTACTAGTAAACATGGCACTGAGATAAAGAACTGGGACACAGACTAAAGGAAGAAAGAAAATAGTCAATGAAATAATTACTTTCCAATGCTGGGAAAGGTATGTACTTCTTGGCAAGAAGGCATCTGGAAAGACCAGAAAATCACATCCCAAGGGATATTAAAGATGCTGAGAGTACAGAACAAATAATAATGGAAGCTGTGAGAATTGCCAACTCATGTATAAACCATCAGGATAACATTTCTAAGCAGAAGACGTGAAGACCCAGAGATCACTGGGTGATGCACCCTCATCATTGAAGAGGACATAAACACCAATGTGTATTGCTAGATTCAGCATATTTATCCTTCTAAATTGAAAGGGAAACAAAGAACTTTCTAGATGAACACCAAGAAAAGGAGTGCATGAGCATTAACCCAGCACTGCCAAAATGCTCAGCAGAATTATTTTCCACAGAGAAGCAAAAATACAAAATGAATGTAAAAGAATTAGAGCATAAGATAAGCAAAGGAGACATAGGAAAGAATCAATCATGGGATGAGCAACAATATCGCTGAAATTAGTGCATAGTTTTCCATCAGGATTCAAACAATGTAAGGGGTTTTAATGCTTCATTAAAAATAAAGACTGGACCACTGGGTTCAAAAGATAAAGTTGTATGCTTTTTGAAGGAAAAATAACTTACAGGCAGATAGATACACGTACATGCTACAAATAAAAAGAAGGAAAACTATATTCAATTTTATATGTTTATTAGCTATGTTCCTTTTTTTTCTGTGAATAAATACTCAAGAACAACTAAGCAAGAAAGTATAGTCTGGCTGACTATCTGAGGCTACCCAATTTACCATGAATGTGAAGGAATGATGGCACACAAATTGATGGTGGAAAAGTATCTCTTTGGTACCTCTCATAGCCTTGAATAAAGAACAAAGAAATAGGAAGATTACTTGAAATATAAAATCTTAAGTCCTGCAGTAACCTGCTTCCTTCAATGAGGCTCTCCATTCTAAATGTTACACAGTCTTCCAAAAGCAATGCTACCAACTGGTAACCAAGTGTTCAAATATGAGAACTTTATTACATTTAAGTCACAACTCTCTTATCTGTCTGTCTCTTTGTCAAACAAATAGTTTCTAAATATAACTCTGGCTGTCCTGGACCTCTCTACATAGACCTAGCTGTCCAGAAACTCTCTCTATAGACCTGGATGTTATAAAACTCTCTATATAGACCTGGTGGGCGGTAAGCTGCAGCAATGCTCCTGGCTCAGCCTCCTGAGTACAAATGATATTCTGAGCAAATGGAATTTGTGACAAACCAGAACTCATACTCTTATTCAAAAATCCGGATTCAAGTCAATATTAGAAGAGATAAAGAAAATCCTTGCACATTGTTAAAAGAAACAATACATGAAGGAATTACAAAACTTGAACAAATATACTCACTGAATATAGGTATCTCCAATTGTAGTAAAACAAACATTGTTAAACATTAAGAAAGAGAACTATAGCCTGGTTCCACAAGTACCTAGATAATCAGGACAAAGGGCCAGATAAGGAACTTCAAGCGTAAACTATGTTTTATATGATGGGCTTCATAGACAGCTACAGAAAGTTCTACTCCTGCAAATGAAGAAAAAAATATTCATTTCAGAAGCTTATGCAACCTTCTCCAAAGTTGATCATATTTTAGGTTACAACTCAAGTTTCACAAAATCATTATACCAGAAATAGTGGAATAAAACTAGAATCCAATAGTAAGAAAAATTCAGTGTATACATAGGCATCAATGGACTCAATTCCCTAGTAAAAAGATGCAGGGCAACAGATTGGATATGTAAACAGAATCCATTATTCTGCTGTATACAAGAACCATATCTCAGCAACAAGTATAGTAGTTATCTCAGCATAAAGGGGTGTAAAGGGGGTTTCTAAGTAAATGAACCCAAGAAAGAAGCTGAAACAACCATTGTAATATATAATAAAGTAGAATTTCAAACAAAAGTAATCAAAAGAGACAATGAAGGGCACCTCATACTCATCAAAATAAAAATCCATGTAGAGGAAATCTCAAGTATGAACATATATGCCCCACATGCAAGGGGAATCTCCTCAAAAAAACATTATTAATGCTTAAATCACATATCAAACTCCACATATTAATAGTAGGAGGAATCAACAGCCCACTCTTGCCAATGGGTAGGTCAATGAGACAGAAAGTAGAGAAATAATGAAGGTAACAGAGGGTATAATTCAAATAGACCTAACAGATATCTATAGAACCTGTTACCCAAAGACAAAAGAATACACCTTCTTCCCAGCACCTCCCAAAACCTTTTCTAAAATTGATCATATAATCTGTCACAAAGCAAACCTCAACAGATACAAGAAGACTGACATAACCCCGTGCATTTTATCAGATCATCGTGGATTAAACCTGGACTTCAACATCTACAGAAACAACAGAAATCCTCTATATTCACGGAAACTGAACAACTCTCTAGTTAATGATCACTGTGTCAGGGAATGAAGAAAGAGAAAGAAAGAAAGAAAGAAAGAAAGAAAGAAAGAAAGAAAGAAAGA
>JANHMN010000001.1:160687323-160699802 GCA_030674055.1 Rhabdomys pumilio
AGAAAGAAAGAAAGAAAGAAAGAAAGAAAGAAAGAAAGAAAGAAAGAGGCAGAGGAAGAAAGGAGGAGGGAGGGAGGAAGGAAGAGAGAAAGAGAGAAAGAAAGAAAAGTTTTTCTAGAATTCAATGCAAATGAAGGTACAACATACCCAAACTTAGGGGACACTATGATATCGGTGCTAAGAGGAAAGTTCCTAGAGGTAAGTGCCATCATAAAGAAATTGGCAGTTCTCAGACTAATGAATTAAAAGTATATCTGAAGACTATAGTAAAAAAGAAGTAAAAGCACTCAGGAAAAAAGGAAATAATCAAGCTCAGGGCTGAAGACAATCTATTAGAAGCAAAGGGAACAATATAAACAATCTATGAAATCAAGAGCTGGTTCTTTGAGAAAATCAACAAAATAAACCAACCCTTAGCCAAATTAACCAAAAGGCAGAGAGACAGAATCCTAATCAACAAAATCAAAACTGAAAGGAGAAACGTAACAAGAGACACCGAGGAAATTCAAAGGATCATTAAGTCTTACTTCAAAAGCCCATACTCCACAAAATTGAAAAATCTGCATGAAAACATAATTTCCTAGAAAGATTCCAATTACCAAAGCCAAATAGAGATTGGGTGAACCATCTGAATAGTCCTATAACCCTTAAAATCATAGAAGCAGTCATTAAAAGTCTCACAACAACAACAAAAACATGGGACAAATGGTTTTATCTCAGAATTCTCCAAGACTTTCAAAGAAGAGCTTATACCAATACTTCTCAAATTATACCACAAAATAGAAACAGAAAGAATACTGCCAAAATCATGCTATGAGGCCACAGTCACCCCGATACCTAAACCACACAAACAAAGAAAGAAAATTTCAGATCAATCTCCCTTATGGATTGATATAAAACAACTCAATAAAATGTTCTCAAACTGAATACAAGAACAAATCTGTGGTTGTTTGAATATGGTGTACCCAGAGAGTAGAATCATTAGGAGGTGAGGCCTTGCTGGAGTAGGTGTGACCCTGTGTTATTAAGGGGTCTAGCTTTGAGACCCTCCTTCTAGCTGCCGAAAAGACAGTCTGCTTCTTGACTTACTTTGGATAAAGATGGAGAACTCTCAGCTCCTCCTTTGTCATGCCTGCCTGAATGCTGCCATGCTCCCACTTTGATGATAATGGACTGAGCCACTGAACCTGAAAGCCAGCCCCAATTAAATGTTGTCCTTTATGAAAGTTGCCTTGGTCCTGGTGCCTCTTCACAGTAGTAATACCCCAAAACAATATTAAAAAAATCAAATACCATGACCAAATAGGCTTCATCCCAGTGATTCAGGGGTGGTTCAATATATAAAAATCTATTAATGTAATCCACCATATAAACAAACTGAAAACAAAACATATGTTGCAGAAAAAGCATTTGACAAAATCTATCACCCCTTCATGATAAAAATCCTTGAAAGAACTGGTATAAAAAGTACATAACTGAGCACAATAATGAAAACATATGCAAGCTAATAGCCAATAACAAATGAAATGGAGAGAAACATAGAGCATTTTCAAGGCTGTCCACTCTCCCTATATCTATTCAATATTGTACTTGAAGTTCTAGCTAGAGTAATAAGACAACAAAAGGAGATCAAGGAGATACAAATCAAAAAGGAAGTCAAAGTTTCACTATTTGCAGATGATACGCCAAAAAATTCTACAAGAGAATTCTTATAGCTGATAAATACCTTCAGCAAAGTTGTTAAATACCAAATTAACTAAAAAAAAAAAAAAAAAGCCAATAGCCCTCCTCTACAAATATGATAAAAGGGCTGAAAAAGAATTTAGGAAAACCACACCATTCACAGTAGCCACAAATAACATAAATGCCCTGGTGTGACTCTAACCAAGCAAATGAAAGACCTGTATGACAAGAATGTCAAAACTCTAAAAAAAAAAAAAAAAAAAAGAGGAAGATATTAGATGATGGAAAGACCTCCATTTCTCATGGATCTGTATGATAGCTAAAGTAATCCTGAACAATAAAAGAAGTACTGGAGTTACCACTACCCTTAACTTCAATCTGTACTACAGAGCAATTGTAATAAAAATTGCATAGTATTGGTATACAAACAGAATGAAATGGAAGATCCAGAAATAAACCCACTCTCCCATGGCACTTGATATTTGACAAGGAAGGCAAAAGCATACAATAGAAAAAAGACAGCATCTTCAACAAATAGTGCTGGTCTAAAATGTGGTTTATCTACACATTGGAATACTGCTCAGTCATTAAAGCAAGTACATCATGAATTTTACAGGTAAACAGATGGAACAAGAAAATATCATGTGGAGTGAGGTATCCAGACACAAAATGACATGCATAGCATGTACTCACTTATGAGTGATTATCAGCCATATGTACACAGTAACCAGCTATAATCAACAAACTCAAAGCAGCCAAATATCAAGGAGGGCCCCGTGGAGGATGGATGAATCTTTCTCTGATGGTAAAAAAAATAGATATTGGAGTTTGAGGGTACTGGGTAGAATAGGGGAGGAGAAATGAAGCAGTTCTCAGGGGAAGAACATATGTAGGGAGAGCAGAAGTAAGAGAAGGGACATTGGCTGGGGATGGGGGGGGGGGCAATCTCTAGGATGTGCCAGAGACCTGGGATGGGAAGAGGCCCTCAAGGGTCCATGCAGCTTGAGCTGAAGTTTCTAACAATGGGGGATATGATCCTGATGTGGCCACTTCCTGTACCCTGGAAGGACTCCCAGGGGAAGAATAGGACAGCTATTCAATATAGTGCTATAATAATAAGAGGAGTAAATTAATATAAATAATACAGAAGAAACCAATCAAACTTGTAGAATATACTACCCTCTTCTAAAACAACTCTAAATTCTTCCCTAAAAGATTTTTTTTCATTCCTAAAAAAGTAGTTCATCTAGTAGCACCTTGCAAAACAAACAATACAAAGGGCTTTATCTATTCCTCAATAATGAACTGTCTATAAGGACAGGAGGAAATACCCCATTCATAATTTAAACTACTGTGATGATATAATCACAACACTCAGGAGGCAGAGGCAGAAAGATCACTCCAATTCCAGTCTATCCTAATCTACATAGCAAATCCACATGTGCCTTTGTAGCAAAGAAGAAAAAAACTTTCAAAACACTTAAAAGGTATAAAACAAGCGAGTACAAAACTAACCAACTATATTGAGTTTTGAGGAAAAAAGAAAGTATATTTTCTTCATGGTGAAATTCTTAAATAAAATTATTTAGTCAAATCCAAGGATTGAGTACATAGTTGAATAGAATTCACCTAACAGCTTTACTTGATTTTCAGTGTAAACTCAATAAAGGGGGAGAAACACTAGAACAAAAACCTCTAGTCTTATTAGGAAATTCACCCCCTCTCCACACCTTTTAAAGAAGCATTATCTACCTAATTTATATCTTGTATTGTAGCTGCTTGTATTCTAATGCTAATTGTGTCCCACCAAACTATTTTCATGAAAGGGTCTGCTCTTTGCTTCTGGGAACCTCCTCCTAGTTAATAATGCTTAATAAATAAAGATGCCATCAGTCAATAGCTGAGGAGGAAAGACAGAGGTGAGATTCAAGGTTCCTGGACTTGGAAAGATGAGGAAGAAAAAGAGACACCATGCCTGGAGATTATGTAGTAGGGAGAAGCCAAGCCACCATGGTACAGATGGCTGCTTAATTGGGTTAAGAGCTGCCAAGATAGAACACAGAAATTAGTAAGTAGCAACTTGGAATTACAGGTGGGAGGTAGAGCATTATCTACCTAATTTCTAACAGCATGGAGATCAGGCAGTTGCCCTACTATTGTGCTGCCTATGGCATATAAAATATAAAGTGTGTGTGTGTGTGTGTGTGTGTCTATTTGTGTGTGTGTGTGTGTGTGTGTGTGTGTGTGTGTGTGTGTGTTTGTGTGTGTGTGTCTTTCATTGGGGAACATAAACCATTGAGGTGGAAATGAAACCAGTGTGGGGATTTATTAAAACATTAAATACAACATTCCCCAACATCTCAATATCCACAGAAAGAGAAAGAAGCCCATCAGGACTAAAAACTTTCACAAAGCAGAGAAAAGAATACATAATGGGAGTGAGTCTAACTAACATTCAGGTGGTTGACTGAGACACAGTTAATCAGTTAATCTTTCTAGGGTACTTTATGCAGCAGGGAACACAAACAGACTTCTTTTATACTTTCAAGTTGATGTAGACTTTTTAAAAAATGCAGTGTCTTAACTAAAAATGAGAAATATTTAACCCAATAAATAAAAATTAAATTAAAACTGACTTTGACAAGTAATAAATAACTGTATTTTCATATGTAAATGTACTTGGTAGCTGAGTAAAGCTTTATGAAATACTGAATGCATATGAATTATGCAGTGATAAGGATTAACCAGTGAACTGAAACCTACCTCCTCATAAAAGGAAGTCCTTTGTCATATAACAAATACATTCACATTTAACCACAAGAAAAAATGATAAGTCAACCACACATTTGGTTATGATTGTGATTAATCACTGAGTGTGGTATTTCTGCAGTCATTGCTGCTACTGTTAATAAAACTTCATCATGGACAGATTTTAATTTTGAAGAAATCAGCTTATACTGTTTACTATGACAAACTAAGTCTCACAAAACAACAAGCTAAGTAAACAGAGAAATTATGCTAATATTTTGTAATGGAATTAAAGATGATCATTACAGAATTTTTTACATAGTTTAAAAATCAAAAGTGACATCTCACTATAATAGCTATTTGTCTAATATGTATAAGAAGTGGGTGAAGTCAAGGTAACACTGGAATTTCTATGTGTCTACCTACATATTCATATGTTTACATCATCCCCAGATTAGTGAGGATCCCTATCTCAAAGAGAAAAGCAAAGTAAAGACAGATATTGGGATAGGAACAGTTATAGGCATCACAAGCAGTCAGAAAGCATATTATACAGACTGGTAGAAAGTATCATGGCATAATATCAGGAAATAATCAAAATTTGGCTTAATATCCAAATGTATTCCTGAATTGAGAAGTAATAGTTGAATTGGCCTGGCCAGGCAAGTGCACATCACCACCTAAATTATGGGGCTAAGTATGCATCAGCAAGTTTGAGGGGTCAATAACCTGTCTATTCTCTCTCTCTCTCTCTCTCTCTCTCTCTCTCTCTCTCTCTCTCTCTCTCTTATCTTTCTTAAATCTCCCGAAGGTCCACTCCCCCAGCCTAGAGCTTCCTGTGCATCAGAATCTGGAAATTTTCATTAAATATTTTCAAGGTGGCTTGCCTGTTCCTCACAACTCTAGTTGGTAGAAATATTGGAATCAATTAAACTACTAACATATATTTTTGATTTGTAGAATGTTACCATTAAATCTATTGAAATTTAATATTCTGAAAGTATTTTACAGACATTATTACTTTTTAAGGTCTATAACTCTTGAATTATTTTCTAATTCTATCATTTCAAACTGTTTCTTTCTTATCAGAATAAATAAGGATACAACAGTAATAACAATATCTTAGTAACAATATAATAAATGTTGAGAGGAAGGAGATCTCAGCTTGTCTGTGAATAATCATGCTATTGCTAGAGGTCACGAGTTCAAAGGCGTTAAGCAGAACATTTAGAGGCACCTTCATGGACTTATTTCACAATGAACAACAGATGTCAAGCTCTGTCCAGACAGATGATGAAACTGTGTATGGAGAATCCAGTGGTTTAGATATTTATCTCGATTTTATCCTTGAATTTAGAATTAATAGGGATAAAGACAAAGGTAATCATAAGAAACTTAGACAGTGGTTTAGATTTTCTAAACTTTCTAACAGCTGCAGAGTTAAAGAATAAACATTCTGAGCTGAGTAGCTTTAACCTACAGTTACAAAATCATTCAGCAACCATAATGAAATGTACCATTCTAGAGTTGATTTGGGGTCTGAATGTTTCAGGACAAATCATGGTTTAATCAAGACTGTACTTTTTACATTAAAAAGAAAACAGAAAACAGTAGTTCTATTAACTACTCAACATATTTGTGGACAAATAAAATATAATTACATACTTTTGATAAAGTTAACTTATTATTGTCAACATTTCCATTAATATTCCAAATTGAACACTTGATATGCTTGTTTCAGGCCAGAGCCTTGCCTCTTTATTCTCCAATGACTAGTTAAGACTCCTTGAGTCCTCTTTTAGGCTTGATTTTCCCTTGTACACAACAAGGAGTCCTTTCATAATTATAGCCAAAATTCCCATTACTAACTTAGTATCATAAAATCTTCTATCTTCAGTGGCCCCACTTCTAGCCAAGATTAGCTCTTATTCTCATATCATCTCAGCACTTGATATTATCTTGTCTACCTAAAATTCAGTTTTCAATATTACCTTATGCAAAGCCCTCCAATCAACTCGCTATTCCTGGGATCTATCACTGTGTTAGCCACAGTTTTCATTGCTGTGCTGAAATACCTGATACAGATATTCTAAGAGACAAAAGGTTTATTTTAGCTCACAGTTTCTTAGGCTCTACAATGTTATGGTGAAAGACAAAGGAAAGCAGAGCTGCTTACATTTCAGCAGACAAGAAGAATAGAGAATGCCTGAGTTACAGACCTTGACATTTTTTTCTACTTTCAGTCTACCCTGAGATTCAGCCCATGGTTAGTACCATTTTCATTCAGAGAATGTCTTTTCTACCTGATTAATCTTTTGAGGTGAGAAAGTTCCCATAGTCAGACCCAGGGCTGGGCTTTAGGATTCCTCAGGTGCTTCTCAATCAGTCACATTTACAAACCAAATTAAGCATACCAGTCACCCTTCAGTTCAATCTACTCCAGGCAGGTTGGCATCTTGACCCTTGGCAATCACTCCAACATATTTATTCCTCAATTCACTCTGGGCATCTTACTCTGTTTCATGCACACAAACGTATCTACATCCAATATCTTTATAAAGCTCTTTCCTTTTCTTTCTTTGTGTCTTTGTCTTAAATTTATTTCCTTGAGATGACTTTCTTCATCTGTTTTAACTAAAATAACATTTGGTATAACTTCTCTGTTTATATATGTTGTGTATGTCAAGAACAGGCATTATAAGTCTCTATAGCAGCCGGAGAATTTACTGAAGCAGGACTCCTTGTCTTCTTTTGATCCCATGCTCCTCAGTTTATGGACTTGTTTTCCCATTTGATGTATATTTCATCTAATATTTTTGTGTGCTACTATCTGAACTAAGTCTTTGGGATAGTATAATGAGAAAAATAAATCTGCCTTAAAGATCAAGGCATTTACAAACTAGTGAAGGAAGCAAGCATTAGGAACTACAATAGCAATCTCTCAGAGGCAACATGAGAAACCACACACATGGGGCATAGAGCAATGTGTACAGGTAATGCAATTTGCAAAGACAGTGAGGGGAGACTGTTGGAGCTAAGAACATTTAGAAATTTGAAAAGGCATCTATAATCACGTTAAAACATTTTAAAATGAATAAAATCACTTAGATTATCACCATGACATTAGTCTTTTTCTGAAACACTTTTGGCAAGTGAGGTGAAATGCACTCTCCTTATCTAAACAATAAACACTTAAAACTCTTTAAGTCTTTTAAGGTCATGCTATTCCTGAAGAATAAAGTTGATTACTAAGAGAGGGAAGCAAGTCCAATTCAATTGACCTTGCTGCCATCAACCTAACACACTATCAAATCTATTTTTTTTGTCAAGGAATAATTATTACACTGCCTGAGTCAGCACTGAAACCTACCCAGCGCTGTGATTTACTGATTATACATGAACCAAAAGGAGTTATTTAGAAGAACTGACTTGGATGCCAGCCTCCCAGGGACCCTTATGAAAAGAAAATTGCCACTATTATAATTCTTACTCCTTAACATACTAGCCATATTAACATCTGCTGTCTTACCTCAGTCTGAGTAGAATGGACCACTTCTCAATGATGAGGTCACATAGAGATTAAGCTACTTAGTTTGATAACACACAAGCAAGAAATAATTAGTGATCTTAATCAGTCCCACGTGACCGCAACATGTTTCTTTAGATCACGCTGCTGTGTCTCTTCTGGCTTGGAACCAGCTCTCTACAGACCATTTTGGTTTTCATTTCTCTATTGGTAAAGAGGAACCTGGCTTAGATCTACATTTCTTTTACAGTTGTGTAGTTGCTGAGATTTCTCTCAGTTTGCTACATATTGTTGTATCCCGACAATATGAAAATCAAAAATGCCTTGCCCACTGGTCATCAATATTTATTAAATCTAGAATCAACTATGAGGCAAGCCACTCTGCATTCTTGTGAGGGACTTTCTGGACCAGAAAAGACTCACTTTAATATTTCCAACACTTTTGGTGGCAGTCCAGATAAAACAAGATAAAAGAAAAAAAGCTTCCTTCTCTCTAATTAACATGTTCACTGCTACATTCCTTCACTGATACCACAATCCTTCTTATTCAGATTCCTCAGAAATCCTCTAGACCTTCACTAGTGGATCTGTCCAGCTTCATAAACTAGGCAACTACTGAGTTCTCAGGTTCTCTGGTATAAGATAATCATTGCTGGATTATCTTGACCATATCTTGTAACCCTACTTAAATATATATATATTCAGTCTATCAGCTCTGTTTCTAGATAGAACTTTGACTTACAGAGTGGCAAAGTTTATTCTTGCCTCTCTCTTTTGGAATAGGAATATCACTCTCTTCAATAAACTCATTTCAGCAAATGGTAGCAAAGTATAACTCATCTTTGCAAGAGTTACATGTATCATGGTCTTCTTCTTTACGGAATGTAAGACCATGCTGCTTCTTACCTTTAAGTTATCAGGTCAGAGACACATGGGAATCAGTAATTTTTTCTGAGGTAGACAGCATATAAGTTCTCTTACTGTAACTTCAAGTTAGCTTAAAGAGAGCACTGAGAATTCCCTAACTAATGATAAGAGCACCTCAGAGAATAACAGAGAAAAACAAGAAAATACCGTTACAAGGTACACAAATCCATTTAAGGACATTGATCTTGGGAAAGCCAATCCTTTTCAAGGACTTAGGTGAGTCTTGACAATAGACTGATTGTGAAATGGAAAGGTTCTGGCTGCAAATGTGTTATATCTACATTTCGCTGTATTTATCTCTTATTCATGTCCCAAAGCTCCTCTTGTTGGCCACTGTTTTCAGCTTTATCAGTATTTCTTATGTCTGTTCAAATACTGTGGAGTAGGTTTCTCAAGACATATGAATGTGAAGATTCCAGGCAGGGTCAATTTCTTTGTGCAGGGAAAAGTGTTTATCGTCCTCTTGTTCCATTTATAGATTTGAACAAAACAAAACACAATATGTGTGTATCTTAAGGCTATATATAATAATGATGAATAAAGGACTGACTCTTTGGAATGATGTTTCACTATCCAGAGCTACATGTGTATCGTACAAAGCAAAACAAATAGGCAAATCTTTCTAAAGTATAATTTGTAAAGTGTAGAGAGATAGGCTTGTTTAATCATTTTCATAATGAATAGAGTTATATCATGGTTTTCTTCCAGCAAAGGCATGAAATCAAAGCTAAACTAGAATCAAAAACTTGGGAGAAAATTTATTTGATAAGTGTTGACTGTGGATTCAGATCAACCAAATAGTCCAGCTTCAAAAGATAAACAGTAACCATCTCTACATGGCTTTAAGTAAAATCCAGGCTTGCTGAGATCCTTTTATTTCCCACTAGTCACAATTCAAAAGTTCCAATATCACACATTCATTTTAAATTTTCATGTTTAGAATATCAGGCTATTTTCAAGAAACAGAAGATCAGGACATTTTGCACATGCAACTAAAATAAGAATTTTGTTCCTATTTTGAAAAGCTTAAGCATGTTACTTCCAGAAACTATTGGCTTGGTAAAAATACAATTGATGTTTCAAATCAATGCTACTCATAAAGAAACAAAAACTGATAGCCCCAGATAACAACAGAATAACACTACCTTTAACTTCATTAGGACTCTATCATTTTTATTTTAATTATACTTTCCTATAATTTATTTGCCCTCTAAAAGTGTTTTATTGTAAATGATTTATTGATTTTATAAGTACACTCCTAAACTAGCACAATACCTAGGGTAAGCAAATGCTTTACTTTGATTTCATTACATCTATTAAATTATTAAGCAGAAATAAAGCTCTGAGTAAGTAAAGTATTAAAATATACTCAATAGATACTTTACATATTTTATGTGAAATGAAATACAATAAAAACACTGATGGAGCAGGATAAATATTGAATATGTTCTCATTTAAAATTCAAAAACATGACTCATTACTATTTTGATTGTAACTTAAATTCTGGATATGTAATAACGGAATAGGCAATAAGGTTTCTCTTCTTTTTCAATGAAAAGATATGAAATTAGGAGAGATTCTTTTGTCACTTTAGATAGCATAGTTAAGTTATTCTAAAGATAATGGTGTTGAAACTTTTCATTTTGGATATTAATCCAACAATAAAAGTAACAGTCACGGTAGCCGTCCTGTGGATAGTGATCATGTATCCAATACCAGGGTCATCTCAGTGGCAACATCAGGGACATACAGCATTGGCAAAGACCACCACTGCTTTCTGATGGAAAGGACTGTTTCCCATCCAATCCTGCTGTATGTCAATATGGCAACAATAACCATCATTGCAAATCACCCTAAATATGTGTAAACAGTGATGTTCTAAATTCTGAAGCTATACAGAAGCCACATATTAGTGTGACACTTTTTATTTTTGGAAGAGACACTTGAAAATGTTCTATAATAGAGTTTTGTAGGTCAGAGGGTCATGGTTACTAGACCTCAAGCCCTGCCACTGGAATACCAATGTAGTCATAGGAAAAACGTACCCAAATTCTATAGTCATACTCCAATCCGGTTTTGTTTATTAAATACATCTGGCATATGACATACTTCTTAGACCCATGGCATCTGAAAGTGGGAGCAGTATTCTTATATAGAAAAGGTTTTATGCTCATCTACCAAAGCAAAATAGAAAGTGACTATAGGCTCTAAGTGGCAGCATGATTCCTTCCCAGTAAAGGCAAAGAGATCTCATTAGATGGCTCATCTCTGTTTGCATCCACATACTTCTGTTATTATTCTATGGCCTTTCACCAGTGTGTTACTTCTGTGTCACTTTTCCTCTTCTGGAAAATGTGGAGTGAGAGGGAATGGAGAGTTGTAAAGACTGAGTTAATTCTCTTGGTTCATTCAGAAACATGCCTGAGAAACCCTATGCTAAATAAACAACTATAAAAAATTCATTCTTATATATGGTAGCCCATCAGAGAAATACAATAACTCATGTACTTTGTAGCTTTATCTTTTCAGTAAATAAATAACCATATAAAGAGATGGATCATGTGCTACCAGACTATTAGGAACTTGCATGTGCAATACTATTCTGAGTTTCCAAAGACCATGCTATGTCTTGTTTATCTTTGTATCTCTAGCACTCAGCCATTATATGGTATAATTTACATGAATGTATAGGTAATTGTTGAAATAAATGCATGAAAAAAACAATAGAGATATTTCTGGAGACTAAAGACAGTGGTAAAACAGTCTCTGGAGTTGAACAAAAATAATAGTTTCAACAGGATAAAGAAGACACCACCGGAGAGTAAAGTGCAAAGAGAACAGGTCCTTGAAATAGGAACAGCAAGGGTATTAAAAACAAGGAAAATATGCATACAATGAGGAGATTAAAGCCAAGCTTGTAATACTCAAGCCACAGCTGATGACTTCAGAGTTAGTTTCTTTAGGTAACAGGAAGTCTGGAGCAATTCTTTGCTGATGAAAGACATGACATATATTCTGGCCAAAGAATGAGACTGGAGGTAAAAATAGAATGAACTGATGTAGTACAGTAAAAGATTTCTCCATGTTTCTCAAGATCTATAAGGATAAAATACAAGGGAAAACATCTTTCTTAGTCAAAGGAGGGTGGATAATATGATTTTCAAACTCGACACTCCAGTCATGTGCTCAATTGCTTTTATTTGGCTTCTTGTCTAAACCTCATACTGATGCCTAGTCCTAATGATTCTGAAGTAACAGACAGTGGTTTACTATTGTGTATAGTGTCCTCAGATCTCAAAATCAGCCCTCCAAACTGTGCTGAAACCCTCAATTCCATTTATGAGTTGCATTAGCAAGTCCAAGCCATCGTTGGTTACAAAATAAAATGCTTTTAATACTCCCAAAAGAACCCCTAAATTAATACCCCCTTTGTCTCTCCTCCCCTCCTTTTCTCTGTTTCCCCTCTCCCATTCTGCCTCAGGTATGCATGTGTGTGTGTAAATGTATAAAAAGAAAAGAGACAAAGAGATAGAGATAGAGATAGAGATAGAGAGAGAGAGAGAGAGAGAGAGAGAGAGAGAGAGAGAGAGAGAGA
>JANHMN010000001.1:160699812-160721255 GCA_030674055.1 Rhabdomys pumilio
GAGAGAGAGAGAGAGAGAGAGAGAGAGAGAGAGAGAGAGAGAGAGAGGTGTGTGTGTGTGTGTGTGTGTGTATGTGTGTGTGTGTGTGTGTGTGTACATGTGTGTAAGTGTGATCTGGGGGCTCAAATATTTAGCCAAGTTTAAAAATTAAAACAAACTAACAGAGTTGATTTGCTTATCTTAAAGTAAGGAATTTTGTCCAGTTAATGAAGTTTTAAGTTGGTCTGTGGGGAACACTGTTTACTGACATTGCATAAAATGTTCAACCTTTTGACTTTAAACATGGTCCATTAACTGGAAGGTTCTATTTTAGAAAAATATCTCTATGAAGACAAAGCAGTTGTAACTTTGCCAGTTGTGATGAATTCCCAAATTTTAGTTGGAGAAAGAGAGCCTTAGGTTTGATCTGAGGGCTGGAAGCTCCCTTCCCACCCCACCACATACTCTTGTTTTTGTCTCTCTTCCTGCCTCAACATTACATTCTTCTTTCCACTAGAAAAGAGTTCTCTCTGGTCCTAAACTCAGACTGTAGTCTTCTGTTCCCTCAATCTGTGAAGTGTGCATTTTTAATCTTGTACATGGATTTGTACAGACAGAGCCTTTAGGGCAAGTCCTCAAAGTTATCAAAGAAAGATCGATGCTTTGCTTTCCAACAGAGTTTCATCATTTTGATATTAAAATTCCAAACTTTTACTCCTTTGTTAAACATTAACTACCTAGCCCCCTTTCAGCTTTTTATTTTTCATTTTATTTTTTATTTATTTTCACTTAATTCTATGTTTTTTTTTACCTGCATGTATACCCGTGTACCACATCCATGTCTGGTGACCACAAGGCCAAAAAAGGGCATCTGATTCTCCACAATTGGCGATACAGAAAGTTCTAAGCTGCTAGTTGGGTGCTAAGAATTGAACTGATTTCCTTTGGAAGAGAAGCCAGTGTTTTCAACTGCTTAGACATGACTTCAGACAAGTTTTTATTTCTTATGTTAATACAGCTGAACCTTTTTATGACTTCATCTTCTTTGGATACCATTGTGTTTAAATGAGATATACTTATTTCTCATATTCACAGCAGACATGTTACTGACTGAGATATCTCCTCACCCACATTATCCTTCATTCTCAATGTTTATCACATAGATTAAATAACTGTCATATATAGATACTTAAATGATAAAACAAATTAAATATTCCACCAATATAATAAGAGAGTTTGGATGAATTAAAAACCTTCACTAGAGCTGTATTGTTTGAAGTAATAACGGAGATACTTTATACTGTTTCTCCTATCAATAGGGTTGGATATTGACATATTATATGTCTCACTTAGACATATCAAATCTTACTAGGCTGAGATTATTTGAAGTGTATCTATGCAGGTCAGTGGACAGGGCTTACATAAAATCTTCAAGTTTCTGTTTTGAGAGTGAAATTAACTTGGCATCCTTAGGTCAAGAATTAGCATCTCATAGCAACTCTGTGTATATGTTGGACTCATTCCTCAGACATCCTCTAAATGTGTCTTATGACTTTTTTGCCTCCTGACATCTCCCATTCTTCCTGCTGTCTATGTAACACTAACTGTACTTACCCACATTATTTACTCCTTGTTCCTTGCCCCAAATTTTCTGAGACAGTCCCTGTCTTAACCACGAGCCTTGCTATCTACCCCTCCAGTCTGTTGCTTAAGCATTCACTGATTCTTATCCACTGGCATTTGGGGTTAGAAGCCCCCATAATCTGACAGGAGGCATGATACTTGGAGTAAAATGCTTAGGAGATAGCATCTCAGCTGTCTTCCTATCAGGGGAAAGATGAAGATGGAAGCAGAGTATGTATGATTTACAATGAAAGACACCATAAAGCAGACAAATTTGTCACATAATCTTTCCACACAGACATTTTTCTCATTCAAAAGTTTGATCTTTTTAACTAAAGCAAACACTTTCTTTCAAATATTTTGAAAGATGTCTCCAGACAAATAATTTCAAGATAAAAAATAAGAAATAGAAAAAAAATTGTACTTTGAAAAGAAAAGCAATTACCCTTGGAAAAAAGCCAGACTTCTTATCCCAGCATAAAAGCCCAATGTGTCTGGCCTACCCTGTGTCTTCAAATAACCACTGACTTCATCTCAGGCCTTTAATTCTAGCTCACCACACTCTAGGATTTGTGTCCTGAGATACAACAATTTCATTACTACCTCAAGTTTTATGTCTGTTGTTCTTAAAGCCATAAAGACCCTTCCTTACCCAAGGCCTTTGTCATTTAAACTCCTGAAAGTACTCACTCTAGAGAGGCTTGCTTCTCCATTCCATCTAACCCCATTCCATGCTCTACTATATTCTCCTTGTACTTCTTAGTCACCATCAGACTTTCTGTTTTCCAGTGATAGCTTATCATCTTTCCTCCTGTGATAGAATAAGCTTTTGGATGGTGGCATGTCTTTCTCATGATTTAAATCAACAACCAGAACATTATCCAAAAGGAACTCAGTTACTGAGCACAGACTGACCATGACTGGACATCCTTATTCACAGTCAGCCCTGCAATATCCACACTGAGCTCCAGGAGCTGCAGTCAGTAACCCTCAGGAATGAATTTTGGTGGGGTGCAGTAAGGTCACTGTCTCCTACACTTGTGATCTCATCTGACCATACTTATGATTCCCTTTTTAATTCATAGAACATTTAGAATAATGGTTAGATTTTTTTAATTGTATATAACGATGCTCAAACATTTCCTAAGTGGCGTTGTCAACATTAAACTGAATTCTGTAATCTGAGACTCACCATTTCTACTTGTGTTCTTTGTGGCATACAGAGCATCCCATGTGGTGAAATAAATTCCAAACCTCACATGTTTTCTTCACCAGTATACTCACACACCCAGTCTATATAAGAATCTCTTCTGAAAATTATGGCTAAGTGATTTCAGGGTGTGCAAGAATGATAGAACATATTTCCAGAAACACCGATGCCAGAGTTGGCTTCTCTGGCAGGATTTCTATGGTGAATAATTTACTCCCAATCAGCTTACACATAACTTCGAGATATTCCTCAGCTGTGTTCACATCAAAACCCACAAACTCACCAAGGTTCTGACACTATGTCATAAATAACAAGTATTGACTTGCTTAAACAATTCAGAGCCAGCAGTAAATCCAATGAGTCCGGCCATTTTCCTCAAGATTCCAGAGAAGCATTTGTATTTTGCTTTGACTAACATGGTGAAGAGAGGAAAATACTTTCCCATCTGACCCTTAGTCCAGTCTCAGGAATCTCTATATTTGAAACAGGCACTTTCAAATTGTGTTAGGATCACCATCATCAAGGAAGCATGCACTGCTTTGATCTTGTTTCTCAAAGTGGAACTATGGTCTAATTGGGCATGCCTGAGAAGTAACCAGTAACCTCGACTGATTTTCTAAAAAATGTGTGAGTTCTTAATCATTTTATAATTTATTTTCTTGTCTATAATCTGACATAGCATGTTTTTAACAAAAATGTCATAGATTTTGTGCGCTAAGGTACTGAGGAATTCTACAAGAGATTTGGGAGGCTGATAATGACATCACATGACAAACCATTTTATAGTAAATATTTTTTAAAAAAATAAGGAAAGGAGTCACATTAAAATATCAATGACAAATTTAGTGTGTTAAGAACATGAGCCAAGAACAAGCATCATTTGCCATCACAATGAAGTACTCTGTACTGCATAGACTACAATGAGGACCACATCTCTCTGTATAACAGCATCAAAACAAACAGGGGAAACAGCAGCTTCATTGAGATGTCACCATGGTTACAATGTCATTTTTGATGGAAAGTTTCAGTTCCTGTATATTATTTCACAGTCATTATCTATGGTATATAACTAAAATACTGTGTATCCCATAGTAGCATCCCATGTAGATTACAGCCTGCTAACCATCAGAGGTTTTCATGGGTCACAGGGAGCAGTAGTGATGCTGAGTGTGCATATGTACACATAACACAATGCTTCCTGTCCTAGATACACATTGTGCTCTAGTTTGGCACTAAACTCGACCTTACAATAGCAAAAGCTAGGGAAATAGTGAGGAAGCAATGAAAAACAGACAAAATAACAAGGAGAAGGGATTCCTGACACAGCAAAATGTGTTCTTCAGGTCCAACATGAGGTAGTCAAGAAGGTGTATAAAACAGATTATGAGACAAAATGGACACAAGTTTTCTAAGTAATGAACAGCATTAGTCACATCTGTATCTTCAGACTCATCTCTCTCTCTACTCCCTTTACACACCACTAATGAACTAAATGAATAAATATTATATCTTGGTGAGAACAGGAATATATATATTTCACTCCTGGTTCTCAGAATTTATTTAAAATATTCTTATCAGGATGTTTTGGCACTGTCTCGATACAGTCTTTAGTAATATTATTGGGATGAATAGAGGTCAGAAATCCTGGTAAAATTTTTATGGTGCTCTGGGAAGTAGGCCATCATAAGAGTCACTGGCCCCAATTTCAGCAGGATTCACAGTGAGAGAGAAGTAATTTAAATTAAGTTTCAAGGGTAAAATCAGGATTCTCATAGAGATTAAGATGGCTATATCTTAAAAGTTATTTCAATCAGTATTTTAAAGAGAATTAAAATAAAATATATTTGAAGATCAAGAACCTGACTGTATGGATGAAGGCAAAACTGTCTTATTCCTAGAATAGAGGTAGTAATTGAATAGAAAAACTTCCACTGGACCAGCAGATGTCATCTGCAATATGTATAAATCATGCAAGAACCCTCATTAAGTCAAGGGTTCTACATAAGGGCTAGGAATGACACACTGGCATGCACTATAATTCCTACATATGAAAAGCCAGCTTGGCCAGAGGTACTGCTTACCACT
The DNA here is from genome assembly GCA_030674055.1 of Rhabdomys pumilio. NCBI lineage: Eukaryota > Metazoa > Chordata > Mammalia > Rodentia > Muridae > Rhabdomys > Rhabdomys pumilio. The sequence continues at coordinate 160,704,710 of JANHMN010000001.1, forward strand.
TAAAGTTCCCACTGGCCGTGTGCATCCTCATAGTTTTTAGGTATCCTTCATCAAAGAATGGGTTTAGTCTGCACATAAGCAGTAATTCTGTTTACTGTGTATTGGAAACTGATTTTAATTTATACCATTTTCCAAGAAAACATTGTCCATGTATAGCAGCTTGCTCTCCAAGGTATACATAAAATAGGATTTCTTTCTTTCTTGTTATTTCTTTTTTTTAAAATATTGGAGGTCAAGTTCAGAACAAGGCAACCATTCTACTACTGACACATATCCCCAAACCAGAAACAATTTAATAGCTTAAAATAGATATTTAAACTTGAATTTCATTTCCTCTATCTCCACTTAGATAAACAATAATCAAAGAACAAGGATATATGTCTGTCTAGATGATAAAGATAATCAAATGTTTTATTTTTGTAAATAGAACTTCTAGGAAAAGACTTCCATTTTCTTATAATGTTACAATGGAGACAGTATAATATCTTATCATAATCTACATGAAGGACAAGTTAATGACTGCTTTGAGTGGCCAACACAGCAAGGAAGCAGGAAAAAGTTGTCTTCATATAAATTACTCAAGGGTTTCCATGGATCACAGTCACATGATTATTTCTGTGTCAAGTCTCTCACCAAAGTTGCACAAGAGTCCATTTCAATAAAAATCCTTAATTGGCATTTTAACAGTTCAGCTGTCTGATCATGTAAATAATATTTCTAGCCAATGACACCAAATATATTTGTCTTATTAAATTTAGGGAGTAAAAAAAAAGCTTCCTTGATTTTTATATTCACTTTTACCATTTTCCCTTAAGACCATCTTTTCTATTTAATTATTAATAAAGATAAAAATTATGGCTAATATTTAAATAACGGTTATGTTCATGTTTAAATGCATATTAATTTTTAAATTAAAATACCAAAAATTTCCAAAATATCTTGACTATATTTCAGAATAAAAGAGCTACCAAAAATATAAAACTGAAAATACATAAATCCATTAGAATTTAATTTGAAAAAAAAAACAGAGCTATCTATAAGACAGGTCACAGATTATAAGATCAAATTAATCGAGCAGACATCTACCAAGTTTGTTGAAAGATTTTCTTGAAAGATCAGTAATTTAAAGACCACTCAGCTGTGTTCTATGAGCGTCTCTCTATTATTCAGAATGATGTGTATCACACAGAGTGATAACCCAGTAAAGACAGTAGTTACACTATTCTTGGAAAAGCAAATTCCAACCAGAAAACACATCACTTTCTAACCCATTTCTTCACATGATTACCTGTGGAATTAATAAATAAATTTTGATTAGTTAATACAAAATTTGATTAGTTCTTTGTAAAATGATGGAAATAGATATTAATCAATGACTATCAGTTGTGAATAGCTAGACCCTTACCTCAGCAACATCTGCACACACAGCTGAGACATAATAGCTATGAATGTGGGAGAGGTGAGAGCTTGTAGTAGATAAAATTTAGCTGTTTTAAAAGCACTGTTTCCTTGTGACAAGGTTCAGAAATACATCTTTCTGTACCTATCCTGTTATTACACATTTTGTTTTCCAATTCAATTATTACAATTCAGATTAATATTTCTATCTGAAACTTATTATACTTCAGTATAGGTAATAGGTATATTTGACATTGTAAAAGGCAACAATCCCATTTTTATTAACTTTAAGAAGTCATTTTTCTAATCATTATGTCTCACTATTGATTACAGAGCTTGCCAAATATAAAAGTCACATTCTTCCAACTGCAAATGTCTACAAACTTTCTTAGTACAACTCCTAATTAGGCTATTTTTATTATACTACCCTGCTAATTTTCTAAGAATCATGAGACTTGATAGAGCCATCCATATGGAAGCCAGCAGTACAATGGAAACGTCTTCCTTCTCATGGATGAGCTTAGGTTTATTTTGTGTTATATTCATCCATATGTCTGAAATGTCTCTGAGGGAAGCAGTAAGCAGAAATCACTACAGTGAACATTCAAGGACTTAAATAAGCAAGACTTATTCTCTTATACAATCTGTCCTACACAGGCACTGTGTATTATATTTTACCACAGCCATTCTTATTTTTAATCTGCAGGAAACTTGTATTGCCCAGCGTAAAAATCCCATATAGAACTAGCTGGGTACCATAGCCCCAGAGCGAGAATCCCAATTGCTTTTTAAACCAGCATCCTATTCCCACTTTGGCCATGAAAGCTCAGGCAGATTTTATTTCTAAAAATTCATGAGGATGTTGGAACACTCCTGGTGTTAGTGTAGGCTTTGTGGAATACAAGTAGTCACTTTTTAAGTGTTAGAGAAATCAAATAAATGTGTATGCTTTTTGTAATCTATCTCTGTGTAGCTCATCTCTGGTGATGCAACCCAGAGTATATGCAACAGCATCCCCCCACCCTCAAAAATTGAACCATAAATACAATGCTTATCACCATATCAAACCAAACAGGAAAGGGATACAAATTCTGTATAGAAAATTCAGTAAGAAGCTAGGTACTTTAAACTACAGAAATTTTTTTAGGTATAAACCAAACAATAAAATTCAAATGCATTTAGGAGTTTCAACAGTAAGCTAGATAAAGGAAGGGAAAGAATTACTGGGCATGAAGACAGGTCTTTTTAAATAATCTAGTCAGTAGGAAAGAAAGAAAAGTTCATGACTGAAGAATATCTCTAAAATTTGGGGCCGTCACAAAGTAAACAAATATTTATACTTTGGATATTTTAGAGAGGGAATTAATGGAAACAGATGCAAAAATCTTGTGACCACCAAGCTATCCAAAGTCAAAAATTGAACACCAGGACAGAATAATAAGGTAGCAAAAGAAAACTGTGAAGCCACCTATGATGGATTCATACTCGCTTAGCAGCAGCAGTCTTAGCAGAAACTGTGAAGAAAAAAAATGAGATGATGTATTCAAAACCCAGAAAGAGAAAAGAAACCCGGGCTCCAGGACTACAAACACCAAAGCTTACCCTGAAAACTAAAGAGAAAAATGCCTCAGCCAAGACAGCTGGATTACTTTTTAAGTTTGTATTTAATTTTTGTGAATTTCAAATAACGTATTCCAATTCCACTCCTTTCCTCATCCCTCCATATCTGCCCTCTGCCCCTGTAATCCTCACAAAAGAAAACAAAAATAAACAAATGATAGAAAGAAAGACAGATAGATGATATATAGATAGATAGATAGATAGATAGATAGATAGATAGATAGATAGACAGATGATAGATATTAGATTAAAAAATCTTTCTGTGAAAGTGGTGCTATATATCACATTGTGTCAGGTAAGTGACACAGAAGACGGACATAACATTCTACACCAAGGAGATACAAGGTGTAGGGAATCTCTATGAATAATTATATGACAACCATGAGAAATAAAGATGACACAAAGTTCTGAGCACATGCATACTACCAGGATCAAACCTTTCCTTTTCATTAAGTTATTTATTCACTTTACATTCTGTTCATAACCTCAGTCTTTCCTCTCCTTCCAATCGACTGTCACCAATCCTTATTCCCACTACCTCCTCCCGTTTTCCTCAGAGAAGAAGAAAGACCTAAGGGCACCACTCACTGGCACATAATGTTGCAGCAGGACTAGGTACATCCTTTACCAATGAGGCCCAACAAGGCAGCTGAGCTAGAGGAAGGGGATCCAAAGGCTGGTAATAGAGTCAGAAACAGCTACCTCTCCAATTGCTAGGGAACCCACATGAAGACCAAGCTGCACAGAGGCTACAAGTATGTAGGGAGTGTACATCCAGCTCCTGCATGCTCTTTGTTTGGTGGTTTGGTCTCTGGGGAACCTCCAAAGGCTCAGGTTTCTTGACTCTGTAGATTTTCCTGTGGTGAAAAAAGAGAAGACTGAGAGAAAAAACCCACAGGTAATAAAATTAACTCAATACCAGAAAATCTCTTATGGAAGACAGAATCAGAAACCGATGGCTTCAGTGCAAAGTTCGAGTAAAGGAATGCACCAATTCTCAGTATGTCCAAAAGAGGGTAGAGGAAATTCTCTTAGAACTTTCCTCCAAAGCCAAAAGCCACCTGAGCAAAGAATACAACAACCAGATGTTGATAAATCTGGTGTACAATGACTTAGAAATCCATACAGAATCTGAGAGAATAGTATGGGGTAAAAGAACTGGAATATGATGCTTGAACTTATGGGTATATAAAATGTGGTGTACGATGGCATTTGTTTGTCATCTAGGCACTGGGAGGCAGAAACAGAGCACTGGGGATAGCTGTATAGTCTAATCAGCAGGACACAGAGAGATCTTGTCTCAGAAAACAAGGTATGTGTCTACTCAGGAAGATGGGTTAATCTCTGACTTCAAAATGCACACCATGTCTATGTATACACATATACATATACACATGCTTATGTATTTATATACATAGCATACATAAACACTTGTACAACCATGCCTAAGTACCTACATATGCATGAATATTCATATTCACACAAACACTTATGCTCCAAAACAGAAAAACACATATAAACACATGTACACCTGTGTCCGTACAACTTCACTCATAAACAGTGTACAGTTGTACAGTATTCAGTATATAGTGTAGAGTGTAGAATGGAATAGTATAATGTGCCCCTGGAATCCATGAGATTTCAACACAGGGGTCCCATATACTCAGTGGGAGACAAGTGCCCTTTTCGATGTGTGCTATCAGGAAAACTACATGGACATAGCAAAAAGATAACAATGGACAGTTATTTATTGCCAGTACAAAAGCAACTTCAAATTGAATAACAACCAAAATGTAAGACTCTAAGCCTTGAAAGAACTAAAATTATCGAAAACATGCCTGAAATATGCCTCATGACATTGCATTTTGTGTTGAATCTTCAGATGAGAAAACAAATGAAAGCAAAGTAAATGGAGAAAGACAAACAATTCTGCATCAAAGTAAGGAGGTTCTTCACAACAAAGAAACAATGGACAATATGACAGCACTTTGTAGAGTGCAAGAAAGACCCTGTAGAGTGGGAAGAAGACCCTGTAGAATGGGAAGAAGACCCTGCAGAATAGGAAGAAGACCCTGTAGAGTGGGAAGAAGACCCTGTAGTGTAGGAAAAAGACCCTGAAGAGTGGGAAGAAGACCCTGTAGACTTGGAAGAAGGATTCAGAGTGCACATTTGAGAAGCATCAATGCCCGTGAAACCAAAATCAAACATGTTGATAGCAAAAGCAAATGCATGATCTGTTTTAACTTGGACAAATATCTAAGCAGACACTTCTCAAAAGAAAGCACACGAATGGAAACAGGGCAAAAAAAAAAGTGTCAAAAGTGTTGTTATTATTGATCGTTAGAAAAAATTGGATCAAAATTATAGTGCATTATTATTTAATCCTCATTGGAATGGCCATAATATAAAAAAAATTAAAATAGCAAATGTTTGAGAATATGGGCAAGATAAAGCCTCATACATGGCAGATAGTCCTAAAACACAGAAATTAAGAAAATATATGGAGGCTCCTCAAAACACTAAAAGTGAAATTGCCATATTATCCACTAGTCACACTAACAGGTTCACACCTCAAGGAAATAAATTCACTACTGAGAGCTATCTGCATTCCATAATAATGGAAGTATTATTTCTAATAGCTAAGGGATGAAATAAAAATGGATGAGCAAAGGAAATGTTTATATACAAAATACAAAACTACTCAGTCATAACAATGAAATTCTGTCTTTTTGACAAGACACATGGCCCTGGAATACAATGCATTAAGCAAAAATACAAGCGAGGAAACAAAGATTTATGAGATCAATCATACATGAAATTTTTAACAAGTTGATCTTAAATTAGTAGAAAGTAAAATAGTGGGTCTTAGATCCTGGGAATTATACAAAGGAAACACAGATGGTGGCAAAAGGCTGGTGAGATATAGAGTTCTGATGAACAGTTAGGTACTTATAGGTAAAAATAATGCATTTTGAAATGACTAGAAGAAAGCTGTTTACTTCTTATGTTCTGCTGAAAAACAAAGAGCAAGTATATGAGATAATAAATTTGCTAACTACACCAATTTAATGATTGTCAAGTGTGTACAAGTGTGAAAACATTATTTCTATGCTATAAATATGCACAACTATTATAACACACAAAGAAAAGAAATGAATATATTTTAAAGGATATGCAACAGAGAATTCAAGTCTTCCAAGAGGCTAAATATCTGGCACCAAAGGATCTTCTGGAATTCCAGTGTGTGAAAGTTTGCCTTGAAAACTGCAGTCATGGCAACAGTCCACTCAGGCAGGGGCCACAGGTAGTTCACAAATAGTAAACTCAACAAACTTGAGAAAGTAACACAAGAAAGACTAGTGCAAAGCCAAAATAATCACATTCCTATTAATGAATACTCAAACAATATTAGCCAAACTAATGCCACAAATTTTTCTCTTGTGCTTGCCAGCTGCTAGGAGTCCAACATTAAAGAAAACAGATAAGAGTCTTGCCCCATGCTGTTTATGGTTTTAGGAAATGTAAGTAGTAGCAGTGTTAGACAGATGTCATTTATGTTCTTAAACTTGTTCTTTTTCAATTTTAAAATCTGAAGGAATCAGCAAGCTCTTATTAAATAGCAGGGAGAGAAACGTTAGCAGTGTCACTCAGGTTGTTTTTTCACCTGAAGAAACTTTATTTCAACTGACTGTTAAAGGAAAGTAAGAGAAAGATGCTGTATTAACAGTGATCAAGGCATAGGGTTAGGGCTGATGGGCCTTAAGGTTTAGTATATCCAAGTACTAAATATTCAAGCTCAAGTGCTGAATAAAAATGATGGCTGAAATAAGATTTCAAAGTTTATTATTTGACAGTTTCAGTCATACATATGACACATCTAGTCACACCCATCCTTCTTTATGTTTTGACTTTGTGATTTACTGGACTTAAAGAGAACCACCTATGCTACTACAAGTGTTGAGCTACTCACTAAAGCCTGGTTAGTGTAAAACATTTGGACAATGACTTACTGTCCCCTAGCAGCACTGAGCTGCCTCTAGCTCCCTTAAGCATTGCTGGAGACCAGAATCCATCCCCTATCTATGATTAACCATTTATGGTCTCAATCCTGTGTAGAACCATTTCAGACAACCCAACCATAATCACTGTGAGTTTATGTCTACTACAGCCACATGTGTCCATAAGACAGAATCTCAAGACTAGACTCCAGAGAACCAAATAACTCTATTAAAAATGGGGAACAGAGCTAAACAGAGTTCTCAACTGAAGAAACTTGAATGGCTGAGAAGCATCGAAAGAAATGTTTAACATCCTTAGTCATCAGGAAAATGCAAATCAAAACGACCTTGAGATTCTACCTCACACAAGTCAGAATAGCTAAGATCAAAAACACAGGTGACAGAAGATGCTGGGGAGGATATAGAGAAAGAGGAACACTCCTCCATTGTTGGTAGAATTGCAAGCTGGTACAACCACTCATGGAATCAGTTTGGCACTTCCTCAGAAAATTGGACATAGTACTACCTGAGGACCCAGCTATACCACTCCTGGACATATACTCAGAGGATGCTGTAATGAGAATACATACTCTATGTTCATAATAGCCATATTTATAATAGCCAGAAGCTAGAAAAAACCTAGATGTCCCCTAAAGAGGAATGGATACAGAAAATGTAGTACATTTACACAATGGAATACTACTCAGCTATTAAAAACAATGACTTCATGAAAATTGTAGGCAAATGGATGGATCTAGAAAATATCCTCAGTGAAGTAACTCAGTCACAAAAGAACACACATTGTTTGTATTCACTGATAAGTGGATATTAGGTAAAGAGTGTGAAATACCCACGATACGACTCACAGACCACATGAAGATTAAGATCTACAGAGGTTCAGGAAATTGAACACAGGTGTATAGCAATGGGAAAAGGGGAATTGGGGGTAGCAACCAGAAAGTCCCAAATGCTGTGAAAGCAAGATAGTCTAAGGACCCCACAGGGATGACATTAGCTGATACCCCACAAAGGGGAGGGAGAACCTGTTGAGGCCAGAGGTTAGGCATGGCCCCTGGTTGGGCTACCCATCCATCTCCAAAATTTTAACCCAGAGTTGCTCCTGTCTAAAGGAAATACAGGGACAAAGCGTGGAACAGAGACAGAAGGAAAGGCCATTCAGAGACTGCCCCATCTGGGGATCCATTCCACATACAGGTCCCAAACCCAGACACCACTGCAGATGCCAAGAAGTGCTTGCTGACAGGAGCCTGATATAGCTGTCTCCTGAGAGGCTCTGACAGGTCCTGACCAATGAAGATGTGGATGCTTGCAGCCAAATATCGGACAGAGCACAGGGACCCCAATGGAGGTGTTAGGGGAAGGACTGAAGGAGCTGAAGTGGCCTTATCTGGCATCAATGGGAGAGGAGGCCCTTGGTCCTGTGAATTCTTGATGCCTCAGTGTAGAGAAATGCTAGGGAAGTGAGGTGAGAGTGGTTGGGTATGTGGGGAAGCACCTTCATAGAAGCAGAGTAAGGGGGATGGTATACAGGGCTTGAGGAAAAGAAACTGGGAAAGGGAATAACATTTAAAATATAAATAAATTAATTATCCAATTAAAAATATTTTAAGTAGAATTTGAGAGTAGATTGAGCGTTTCAAAAAAAGCTTTCCTCCCATTATCCACATCTTGAACATGTCCTCCAAGAAGAATATTTACAAACTTTTATTTATTCTCTCTTGCCTCTCTCTCTTCCCCCGACACATACATACTGTTTGCATGTATGTAGTCGCATGTGTGCATGCATGCATGCATGTGTGCATGCATTTGTGTGTGTGTATGTACATCAGAGAACAACTTGAACAATTTTCAGGAGTCAGTTCTTTCCTCCTACCATGTAGGCTCAAAGGGATAAAACTCAGATGGCCAGTTTTGGCAGCAAGCATCCTTGTCTGGAGAGCAGTCTTTCTGGCCCACGATGAACTTGTTATCTGCTTCTGGGTTAGCTGTGTGGTCACTCAAACTTCACATGTCATTTCATTGTAATTACTAGATTTTATAATAATTTACTTGAATGATGTTTCTTGCACAGCACCAAGGGATTAACCAGAACAGGTCTTTTCCACTCCAATTTACATCTAAAATAGCTTACATTAATATCTAGAATATAGACATTCAATAAATATCACTGAAAAAGTAGAAGTAATGTGTTTTTAAATGCGGTCATTAGGTATATAATAGTGGAGTTAAAAAGCACACAGTCAGTGAAAGTTAATAACAGTTCCCATTCATCTACCTCCTGGGTGAATCACCATTGTGGCAATTGAATAGATTTCAATTTTAAGCCAGCATTCTCTCAACTACTATTGGAGTAGGTCAAAACTTCAGGTAATTTATTGAACAATCTAAACCCCATAAAACTGCTTTATTTATTCCTTGAAAATCTTTTTGCTTCTCTTTCTAATGATATCTTGTCCACTGGCTTTTTCTTCTTTCATTTTAAGAGTCTTACTGAGACCATAGTTTTTATGTATGCTAAACGCATTCCCTATCACTAATGTGTATGATCACAAAGACTGCAACCTTGTTTTCTGTAGGACAAACTTTCCATGGACAGATGAAATGAGTTTCCAATAATTCAAGTGTTGAACAATGTCATTAATTTAAACCAGTTTAAAATATTGTTGTTAATTACTTAATTCTGCAAACGCCTACCATAACCAATACCCTGTATAGGTCCAAAGATAGGGAATAAACACACACATTCTTCCTGTTTCTTCCTATAACCCCCACACTTTTGTTAGCATATGGATAAGAGTTGAGAAAATTAGTCAAGTTTGAGTTAAAACATGCACTTGTGTTTATGATTATTAATATTCATTGATGAAGAAACTAGATTTTTAAATATCTAAGAGATACCTTTATGCATATCTGGGAGGGTGTTGCCAGAGATATTTAACTGAGAAGGAAAGCATCACTCTAGATCTGTGCAGAAAAACCATATGGTCTAATGTTCTAGAATGAAGAAAAAGGTGAGAAAGAGGAAGATGGGGAAGAAAGAGGAGGAGGGGGAGGAGGAAGAGGAAGAAGAAAAACAAGAAGAGGAAGGAGATAGCTGATCATCAGATTTCATTCCTCTTGCAGTCAATGCTACCTCCAACCCTGATAGCATTTCTTCACACCCTGATGAACCATAAGCTACCATGCCTTCATAGCCTGATAAAGTATTTGCTACCATGCCTTTTAACCTTGATGAGCTATATGCTGCCATGCCTTTGCTAAACTCTACCCTATCATGCTTTTAGATCCTGAAGTGTGCTTCCACACACTGATAAAGTGTATGCAACTACACCTTCAGACCTTGCTAAACAACTGTATGCTTTAGACTCTAATAAATCATGATACGATCCCTTCATACCCTGACGATCTCTATGCGACCTTCCCTTTACACCTTGATGAACGGTATGCTATCATCCCTTCAGAGCCTGATGCCACCATGCATTCCCACCTCAGTGAGCTGTATTTATCCCCAAATGGTGAGCTAAAATAAACCCTGAAAGTGGCAGCTGCTTGTGGTACTTAGTTTACATTACTGATGAGGATAACAATTCCATCCCTTCCTTACAGAATCAAACACCAGTTCTTCCAGAAGAATTCCTGGGCATTCCCCTGCTCAGACATGGGATATGAGATGGGTGTGAGGTTTTCTGAATTCCCTATCCTCTCCTTTGTTAGCACCCCTTACAGCTGCTACCCATTGGTTCACACCTTTTACACAATGTTGGTACAAACACAGTCCTGGATATTTTATACCCCAAGTTGTACACTTGCCAAGCAGGAAAGTTATATATTTTGTCACAGCAGACGGGGAATATATGTGGCTCTAGCCACTCATTCTTAACTGCTTTAAAGTTCCTATTACTGTTTTCTTAAATCTTCACAGTGAAGAGATTTTCAAATCCAATATATAAGCAGATGCCCAATCAAATAATAGTGCTGTATTTTTCTATTTTTGCAAGAATCTGAACCCTTATGAATGAGAGCCAGAAAACACAAAAGTGAAGCCAGATTCTTAAGAAAAACATCTGTGTCCAGCCTTATGCAAAAGGTGGCCATACTTTTTGTCCCTCATCTTCTTTCTCCTCTTCTTCCTTTTCCTCCTCCTAACCTCTCCAGTACTGGAGCTCCATGCCTCTAGACATGTGTTTCCCACTGAGCATATAATATTCATCTGCCTAAATTTTATGATCTGTGAATTAAGGAAACAGAATTTCCTGCCTTATAGCATGATATAAAGTGAACTAAATTTATATTAAGTAAGATTTTATTAGTCTTCTATCCAGTTCAGAGAAAATGGTAAAAAGAATATTAGGTGTTTTTATATTTTTATAAATTCCTTCCATTTATTAAGAAAAATTAATCCTCCACATATTCTTTCCATGAGACATTTTTTTTTTTAAACAAGAATACATTTCTTGTGACTTCTGACTCTCAAATTCTTTTCTTAGGAAAAACATAGCTAATAATTTATTTTTTAAAGACTTATTTATTTTTTGGTTTGTTTGGTTTTTACATAGGTGGGTGCCAAAAAGATGGCTCACCAGTTAAGGACAACTTTTAAGGCGCTGTTTGTTCTGATGTGATTTAAACAAGAAGGGTTTATGTTTGTCTTATACTTTCAGGTCACAGTCCATGACAGATAACATGTAGGAGCTCAATCAGGAAACTAAAGCAGAAATCATAGGTAGTGCTAGTTTTAATATGAAGACCTTTGCCTAACTGTGGCACTCTGCATGATGGGATGAGCTCTCCTATACAATTAGAAATCAAGAAAATGCTTTGAAGACATGCTTACAGGTAGTGTCCCACTGGGAGCTTGACAGCTGAAGGTAAGTTAGGGGCTTAATCTGCTTTTTATTGAGACATGTGCTTCTCTGTCCAGTAACCACCTTTGTTAATACTTTATTATACATCTAAATATTAATATTTATATGTTATTAATATGTTATTAATATGTTAATAACATATATTAATAACATAAAAGTTATTAATATGTTAATAACTTTATAATACATCTAAAACAATACAAAATGATTATTCAATCTCTTGCTATTATGTGGGACAAGATCCTAAAGTCACCATTCTCTATCTACCAATGAAATGAAAACTGTAATCTTTTAAAAAAAAAACAAAGGCATTGGCAGGAAGCATGAATCTAAGACCCATCACCAATGCTTACCCATCACATATCAATCACAAATTTCATGGTAGACAATACAGAAGTCAATCTTTCAAGAACCATTAAGCAGCGTGGTTGATTTTAACTTTAAATACAGGTCTAACATTGAAAACATTTCACTGCCAAAGAAATTTTTTAAAAAGCATGAAAAATTTTTGACAAAAAGTTAGAGATATCCTGACCTTGGAGATTGAGATTGCCCCAAAGAACATGAAGACCCCAAGCAGCAAGAACTAGCATAGAACAGTCCATATCATCTTTTCCCTCTAATGTTCTTTCTTTCCTACTTACTATTGGGGTGATTGAAGAGAGGTAGAGATATAAGAACCAAATAAAGTACCTCAAAACATGTCTACAGATGTGCAATTTTAAAAAGAAAAAGAAAACCCTTTCTTGGAGAATATTTTGACACACCAAACTGAGTTAAGATGAAATAACACCTCATCACATTAAAGGACAGGCAGGGAAAATGACATAGAGAAATTAATAGAATGCAAACATAAAGAAAAAGAGAAACAAAAAATAAACATCTTGGTCGTCTAAATAGATAGTTAAGTGTCACTGAAGGACACACTGTGCAGAGTCTCATTAAAAATAATTCTGATGAGTCCTGATTTAGGATTAGGTTCCAGACATATCTCTTCCAATGTATACTGCATATTTATGTAAAGCAGAATTCTCAACAATGGCCATTATACACTTAAAATATTGATTAGAAAGATATTCTGCATCTAGCAGTATGAAATATTAAGCCAATATTTAACTATTTTATTTGTGTGTGTGCAAGTTACATGTATGAGATTAGAAATATGCACCACTACCCCTAACTTTTTACATGGACAATGGTGACTCAAACACACATCCTCGGACTTGCATGTCAAGCACATTGTGAACCCTCTTTTTCCCAAGATTTAATTCTTTATGTAAACAAAGAAAAGCAGATAAGCAAATTTGCTTTTGTCAGTAATAAATGGTAAAACTTTCTTTTGATTTATACTTGATCTACTCACCTATTTTATATACAGATACAGCTGGTGTCACAGAAGATCTCAAATAGTGGGCACCAACTGAAATATTTAAGAACCTTTGCTCTAACACATCATCTTCACGTGTAACTTCACATCATTTTACTTTGTTTTATATTAATATATGTAATATCGCACTGTATGGATTGTATAAATTAATGAACTTCATATTTTGACAAAAGCAAATAACACCAATCATTCTTTTCTACTTAATCCCTCTTAATTATAACAAATTATAGTAATTTTCCCTTTACATAGCTGAAGAGACTACAAACATTAGAAAGTTGTGGTTTTGCATTTTCCTCCATTTATGGGACATGTATTTGTTTTTTTTAATGTAGCTCAAGATGACCTAAAACTTTAGCACATCCTGTGTTCTGGGCCCTTACTCCCTGGGTTAACCAGAGTGTTCCACCAAACCCAAGTCTTTTTTATCTCAATGAACCCATTTTTGATTTTGTTGTTGTTTTCAGATAAAGAATTTCAGATAAAGTAGAAAGAATTTTCTTAATTGGAAAGTGACTCTTTCTTTTTGCTTTTCATACTAATATTGAGTTGACGATCTACAAGAAATCATCTCACTAAACTGGCAAAGTATCCCATGTAGTATATATAAATTTTAAATATATTACTATGAACCATAGTTGTCATGCTGTATGCATTGGGTTGTGAGTGTATGGGACATTTTGCTGGGTTGATGTCTGGGCCCAGCATCTGTCTCACCATGGGATTAGGGCCTCTCATGGGGACAGAGGCACAGGAATTTGACTCTGTTCTCCCCATGCTGACACCAGGTGGGCATTGTGCTATAAGAAACAGGAGAGCACAGTATAAGGTTCTGGGTGGGACTCTTTGGCTCCCAGGCACCACTGTGGGAGGGCTGTGGAAGAACCAAGAATGAAGTGGGGATATGCAGGCTAGATTGGTCAACAGCCAAAAAGGGAGAGAGATTAACTCCTGCAGCATCCAGCAGGGATGACAGTTTCACTTTGCTGGGTCACAGCTGCTCATTTGGCTTGGTGGCTGGCTCAGTTTGTTTGTTTGTTTGGGTTGGTGGTTTCCATGGCTGGGAACACAGAGAGTTCTTATGCTGGAGATTAGGCTGTAGCTAGGTGGATGAAGACCTACTCCACTCTTCCCGATGGTGGATTTCCAAAGAAGAGAAATGTCAATGGTCTTAAGATGTTTATTGTCATGGTGAAAAGTAGATGAAATCTATACCCCAGTTTCCTCAGGGTGGGCCTGAGGTTAAATAACTTTTGTAAGGAGAAAGGTCTGGGAAGGAATATTTAATTGGCTATACCCCTCTGGCCTCTAGGTACCTCATTAATATGGAGATCTGTCTTGAGGCTCAATGGCCTGTAGTCTACCTTTAGAGGGGCTAGTGGGCATTGTCCTATGTGACAGAAAGACCCAAATCTATGGTGGTCTGTGACCTCCTGTCAGGAGCCTGAAGTCTGAGTGTGGCAAAATGCCTGCTGTTTCCCACAGGGAACACTGCCGGGTCTCCAGCAAGTTCCCAAACCAGTCTGTTGTTCATGGTCCTACATGTATGATAAATTGTTAGTCCTTCTTGCCAACTGAAGTACCATATTCTTTTGCTAGAATGGCTCTCTTCACCACTGTTGTTCAAACAGCTCTACTCAGTGTTTGATATTTTTAGAGTCTAGACATATATGAGACCTTAAGAAACCTGTCTTATTCACTGGTTCTCTGATTTTAGGATCATTTATGTTGTTGAAAATCACATAAATTCCTTTGCATCACATTGAGGATATACACAACTGCCTACTCTAGTCATGGACTACTATGTTGATTCTATATCTTGGCTTCTATAGAACCATGCTGGAAAGAGTGGAAGTTCAACTATCTGTTCAATATAATCTTTTTCTTTGGCTGCATATCCAAACTACAATATAAAGAATTGCTCTCATTGGTTATTTCAGTAATGACCAGACTCTTCTCCATGATGGCTATAGTATATATCCCAGCTATTTATACTTGCTATGTTACCTTCTACCACCATTAACATTTGTCTTCAGATTAAATTTATTTTACTATATCTGGATTATTAAGGTGGTTTTAAAATGAGTAATTATGCTTGAATTTTTGTAATAAACCTGCTGCCTACTATGTGCTTGAAGAACTATTTAGTCATGCCTTTTGTCAGTTTTTAGTGGAGCTATTTTATTCAGTTGCTTAAATTCCATATGCATGCATATGATTTCTCTTATAGTTAGCTCATTATCAGAGAATAGAAATGCTACTTAATTTATATGCATCCTGTATCCTGCTATTTAGCTATGTGCTGGCGAGTTATTTTTGTCAACTTGACACAAGTTGAGGTCATCTGGTAAGCGATGACCTGAGAAAGAATGAACTGAGAAAGTACCTTTGTCAGATTGATCTATAGGCAAGTTTGTTGTTGGGTATTTTCTTGATTAATGATTTATGTAACACTGCGATTGGTGATTTTTTGGGACAAGTGGTGCTAGGTGCTTAAAAAAACAGGCAAAGCAGCCCATGGGTAGCAAGTAAGTAAGCAACACACCTTCATGGGCTTTATTCTTGCTTCCTGAATCCTTTCTTGAATTTCTGCTGTGATATTACTTGACATTCGTGATGGAATATTACCTGAAAGTGTAAAATTAAATAAACCTTTTCTTTCCCTACATTGATTTTGATCATCATTTTATCACAGTAATAGACAGCAAACTATGAAATCTAAATCTATTAAACAGGTCTTACTGGGTTTTGATAGCCTTTAGGATTTTCTACATATAATACTAGTACATATTATACATATTAGTACATATAATATTAGAACAGTACAGACATTTTGGTTTCTTTTAATAATGCTTGATCTTTTTAATATTAAATTGGCTTGTTATATTTTTTTGAAATTTTTGGAATGAGCTTCAAATCTCCCTTTAGTTTTCCTGTTCAGCTTTGACAATAGAATTAAGTGACTTCTAAAATGAGTGCAAAGTATTCCCTTTTCTACAATATTTTGAAAAAGTTTGAGGAAGGTTGGTATTAATTATTCCTGAAAATTCTGAAGAATTCAAACTTGAAATAGGTCCTAGGCTTTTTCCTAATATGATATTTTCATATAATTCTACATGAAAAATTTTTTTCATGTAATATTTTCTAATTTTGACTTTTTCTTTTTCAGGTCCTTTAACATTTCCACATACATAAATCCACATGCCTTAATTCTCTCTCTCTCTCTCTCTCTCTCTCTCTCTCTCTCTCTCTCTCTCTCT
>JANHMN010000001.1:160728929-160748929 GCA_030674055.1 Rhabdomys pumilio
CTGTCTCTCTGTCTCTGTCTCTGTCTCTCTCTCTGTCTCTCTCTCTCACTCTCCCTTGCTCTCTCTGTCTCTCTCTCTGTCTCTGTCTCTCTCCCTTGCTCTCTCTCTCTCTCTCTCTCTCTCTCTCTCTCTCTCTCTCTCTCAGTCCAGAACAAACATAACTAATCATCAGGAAAATAAAAGTTAAAGCTTCCATGACCTATCATCTCCCAACTATTGGAATGGCTATTATCAAAAAGACAAAATATAAAATACCAAACACCAGTGTAGATTTTAATAAAAGAGAAACCTTGAATAGATTTAGTGGGAAACATTGTGGTAAACAGTATAGATATTCCACTCAAAAAGAGATGCCACAAAAGCCTAGTCCATGTGACCCAGCAGTCCCCTTTGAAGAAGGAATAAGGGTATTTAAAAGAAAACAGAAAGACAGACAGTCAAGCATACTGAAAGTTGAAAATGATGGCAGGACATCAAAGAAAGGTTTTTCATCCTATCTCCCATAAATTATTTTTTGCAATATTTAAGACACCAGTCTCTATGAATGGATAAATTATAATATTATATAACTATATACAATGTATGTGTAATATATTATAAATATATATAATGTTAACTTATAGTCATTTGCAACAAGATAGATGAAGTCAGAGAATACCATACCAAATCATGTGAATTAAACACAAGAAGAAAATTACTCATTATCTCACCTATTTGTGAAATTTAAAAACACTGAGTTCATAAAAGACAATACAATGATCATTACTACAGCCTGGGGATAAGAGTATATTTAAAAGAAATGTTGGTTAAACAATAGAAAATTGCAATTATGGGAAATTCATTTACCATATATCCTGGAGGTAGTAATTTGTAATAATGCAGTATATTCTTGAAGATCACTAAAGAGGTAAACCTTGTTTTCATCACAAAAATAAGCATGTAAGGTTACATTTTATGTTTTAATTAACTTGTCTTAGTCATATATATATATACATATACATATGCTCTAAATGTATACATTTATACATTTAAATATACATAATATATTTAAATATATTTAAATATACATATATACATATGCTTTAAAACATCATGTGTTATGAAGTAAATATTTATGTTTTTTTAATTAGTATATGACAATGATAATTACTTCAGAATAGAGGGCTGAAAACAAAAGCTTTCCAAGCAAACTGACACAAGAAGCAAGCTGGAGAAGCCATTCCAATTTCTAATAAAATAGACTTTCAACCAAAATTAACAAAAGAGACAGAGAACGAGATTTCGTAATCATGAAAAAAATTCTACTAAAATGATATCTCAATTCTGAATATGCACCAAACACAAGGGCACCCACATTAATAAAAGAAACATTGCTAAAGCTTAAATCACAAATCAATTTAAACCCCACATTGAACTGTGCATATTAATTGTATATAATTTCAATACCCCACTCTCACCAATTGACAGATCATCCAGACAAAAAATGAACAGAGAAATAATAAAACTGACATTATGAATCAAATAGACCTAACAAATATCTATAGAATATTTCACCCAAACACAAAATAATATACCTTTTTCTAAGTACCTTGTGTAGTCTTTTCTAAAATAGCCCACATAATTAGTCGCAAAGCAAGTCTCAACAAATACAAGTAAATTGAAATAACTCATTGTATCTTACCAGATCACCATGAATTAAAACTGGACTTCAACAACAGCAGAAACACCAGAATGCCTACAGACTCATGGAAATTCAAAAACTCTCTACTTAATGAACTCTGGGTCAGGGAATAAATTAAAGACTTTTTAGAATTCAATAAAAATAGGTACAACATACCTAAATTTGTAGGACACAATAAAAGAATTGCTAAGAGGAAAGTTCATAGCACTAAGTGCCTCTATAAAGAAATTGGAAAGTTCTCATAAGAGCAATTTAAAAGTACACCTGAATACTTTTCAGCTATGAAAAACCAAGACATGAATATTGCAGGCAAATGGATGGATCTTGAGAATATCATCCTGAGTGAGGTCACCCAGCTCTAAAATGACATGAACAATTTGTACTTACTTATAAATGGATATTAGCCATAAAATACAGGATACCCATGCTATGCTACATAGACCCAAACATGGAGGAAGTCAAGAGCAAGGATGCTTGAATCACACTTAGAATGGGGGGAATAAAATATTCATAAGGAGCAGATAGAGGGAGGGAACTGAGAGAGAAAATGTGGGGAGGGGAATGAGGGATTCAGTATCAGGTGTGGGGAAGAACAGGAGAGATGACTAGATGGTCATGAAAATGAATGGAAATTTGCAACTGGCATAAATGAGGAGGTGGGAGGGGGCATCTCCAGGACAAGACAGAGACCTATGATAAAGGAGGCTCCCACAAATCATTGGAAGCCTTTTATCCTATCTGCAAGAAATGCAGACATGCATTAGACTGCAGACATGCAGATGGAGCAGAGACTGAGGGAATGTCTGTCCATCCAACAACTGGCCCAACTTGAGATCCATCCCATGAGCAAACACCAATCCCTAACACTATTAATGACACTCTGCTATCCTTGCAGACAGGAACCTAGAGTGGCTGTCCTCTGAGAGGACACCCAGCAGCTAACTCAGACAGATTTCAAGTATTTTTATTTATCCAGATTATAATCCATTTTTTCACTCTAGTTAGTAACATTTTTCTTGTTTTTATATTGCACCAGGTAAGGCATGCTGATACTACTGATGTTCATGTACATACCTACTAAACCATTGGGGCTTTCTCTATGCTCTAGCTGGGCCACCACTTCTATATTTCAGCAAAGCAGAAATTATGTCTGCAGATTTATCACCAAAATTAATTTATAAATATATTCCACACCCTAGGACTGTGGAAATGATCTTATTCTCCACATCCTTTAACAACACAACACCAGCATGGTTTCAAATATCTTGTATACCGTCTGTGTTGTGTTTCTCATTATGGTTGTCATTTATGTCTCTATTATCTAACCCATAATAGAGTTACAGATGAGTTATTGTGTCTGTGAAACACATTCATTATTTTTCTACATGTTTTGTTCCTAGTCATTCTTCTTGGCTTGGTTTTGTAAAGTATAATGTCCCTTGCTTAAGGTTTAGTTCATACAGGAACAATCCCCTAGCAGAAAGAAGGAAATCTGGTTCAGGATAACTTAGCTTTCTGGTTCAAACTTCTAGCATCTGACAGTGTGGGGTGGTGGGCTGTGAGAAGCAGCTGAGTGCTTGGTCGAGCATAAGCTTAGAACCCCAGAACCTTATTGAATGGCAGGAGTTTAGCTCTGCTCCCAGGCCCTGGTTTTTTCATTTAGCTTCAGCCCTCCAACAACCACTCCCACAGAGAGGTCTATGGCCATCAATCACGAGGAACGGGCCTCAGGCCCTAGAGAGATTTACATACTAATGAGGTACCTGAAGGCCAGAGAGTGGAGCCAATTAAGCATTCTTCCCCAGCTTCTCCCTCCTCTCTCCCTCCCTATTTAACTCAGGTCTGCCTGGGTTGGGGGGGGGGGTGCATCCAGATCCATCCACTATCCACCATGACATTAAAGACTGTAAAAACCCATGGACTTTCTCGTGTCATTGGGGCCATGCCGTGAGGAACTGTGGAGCCACAGCAGCCATGCCTAACTCCAGCCTGGAGGAACCCAGTGTTTTCCCAGCAATTACTCATAGCTGGTACGACCAATGTGGGACTCAATCACCCATGCAACCAAGCAAGTACAGTAACCTCTCTCCCTTGGGGTGCTGCCAGGGCCTCTTTCTTCTCCCCTCACCCTCATTTCTCTCAGCTGTGGGCTAGCCAGTCGTGCTCCCACATGCCCCCTCATCTCTATCCTTCCACAGCCTCTCAGCGGTCTGAGAGCCCAAGGACTTGAGACCAGTTGGTCTCTGGTCACCTCCGGGGCCCAGAGATCCCCAATCCAAGAGCTCTACACCCTCGAAAAACCAGACTGAGACTTCCCCAAGCCAGGCAGGGCCCTGCCATGCTCATGTGGTGCCCTGAGTGGAGTGAACTCAGTCAAGACTCCCATTCTCCAGTCTCTTTGAAGCTATGGGAATCACAACAGCCCAAAAAGATTCAAGAAGCCATGCCCAATCCCATGTGCTAGTTAATCATTCCCCAATGACAGCCCATGATATGCTTGCTTCCAAGTAGCCTAATGCTTGCTATACACCCTTTGCAGGCATCCCTCTGCTGGGGTGCTGCTTCCCTGTTGTGATTATCCTATAGGTGCTCCCACAAGCCCAGCAGAGATGATGCCACCTCCTGGAACCTGCCTGGGATGCCAAGCTACCTTCTTCTAGCCACCTCGTCTCACTGAAGACTCCAGAGACACATGCTGAAACCCAGAGGCACGTGCTGAATCCTGGAGAAGACAGATCCAGATTTTTCAGCTACAGATAAACTCTTTTGCCAAAGTTAAATAGCTAAAAGTTACACATTAGTAAGGAAAACATAATGTCTATCTAGATTAATCAGATGTTATTACACTCAAACTGCACCACCTGTGTTTAACTGTCTCATTGATCCCTTGCCTTCCTAACCCCCACCCTCAGCTCCCCTTACCCTGTGACTTAATTGTGCCACACCCTATGGCCTTCATAGTGTTTTCTTTTGACTTCCTCATTCAAAATTTTCACTACAAATGACAGTGACCCTGCTTCTTTTGTAAAAAAGAAAAAAGGAGGAGTTGTTGAGCTCTTGCTATCTATAAAGTTGTCCTATCTAAAGAAATGAATGATTTTAGCAGCTCTGTCAGGAAGCCTTTTTTTTTCTATCTTTAGTCTTATAAGAGTTTTAATCACAGGAAGGTGTAAGACTTTAATTAATTCTCTAGTCTAAATTAAAAGGGAGACAGTTAATCATTTTGTTAACGTTGTTAACTTAATTGTATTGTGATGAAAATAAAATTCGTGCATATTGATTTTCTGTTGGTCAACAAGACTGAGCCCCACCTTGGAAACTGGCAATTCTCCCCCAGCCTTGCTTTTGTGCTTCTAGATTTAATCTGCCAGATTATCACAGTTACCCTTACAGTAACATGCACTGCATTTCTTAATATGGCTTCTTTGAAGTACTCATGCTGTGCAGGATCTGTGTTCTTATCTCCTGCTCCTATCCCATTGTCATGAACATATACCCTGTAAGAAGCAAGTCTCACCCCCAAGGATGTGACAAGGTACCCAGGAGATATGCACACTCAGGTGTTGCACCAATGCCCCTGCCTTCACTCTCTGCCTGTGAGGCTTTCCTCAGACTTTTACCAGTCTACCTGAGTGTGAAAAATTATTTTTCAAACAACACTGCCTACATTTTATTGCCTTTTCTTTTTCAGAGTAGTTCATCTGTTTCTTTTTGATCACAGGAGTTATCCTGGAACTTTGTTTAATGCCTTGCTTGTTCTTTGATTATTTGTGTTTACTGTCTTGCTTGTTCCTTAACTATTTGCATCTATTGTATTCTAGTTCCTCAACCTAGATCTGACCCTAATACTTGCATGTAATTAAAATGGTATAAAAGCAAAAAGGAAGAGAGATGAGATAGAGGGCTTATGGAGGGGGGCAAAGGGGAAAGGGGATAACATCTGAAATCTAAATAAATAAAATATCCAATAAAAAAATCAGCAACAAAAAAGAAAAAATGAAAGGATGCTCTTTACCCTGTTGAGCTGACTGTAGATTATGCAGTATGTTCCAGGTTCTCAGTTTGTGTGAGCTGGCACCTATGGTGCGTTAACTTTGATGGTACAACTGTACCATCAAACATTTTTGTTCCTTTATGTTATCATTTGTTCATATTTCTGTAAATAATCCCAATAAAACTTATTGGCTCACACAAAAAAGAAAAAATATCCTTGATTTTTTTTAAATAGCCAGATACTTTCTTCATAGATGACAATCTGTCTCTCTAAATTGTCAAATTTGCATTGTGATGGAAAAGCATTTGTCCACCCATATTTTTGTCTATAAGGAAAGTGATAGCTGTTAGTGGAGATATTCCTCTATAGTGCCAGTGTCCCCACTCAGTATTCCAAAGATTTCTATTTCTTAGCTACACTTTATTTCTTGGTGTTTCTTCTGTTCTCTATCCACTTGTAGTCTTGGCCATCACCCAAGTATTTTCCTTTAGGATTTTTTTTTTTTGTTTTGTTTTGTTTTTCAAGACAAGGTTTCTCTGTATAGCCATGGCTGTCCTGGAACTCACTCTGTAGACCAGGCTGGCCTCGAACTCAGAAATCTGCCTGCCTCTGCCTCCCAAGTGCTGGGATTAAAGGCATGTGCCATCACTACCCGGCCTTCCTTTAGCTTCCTTTAGCACTTTCATCACTTTAATCTTGAGAACAGGGAGCAGATTCTTCCTAAGAGCAGCGCATTCTAAATTCTTCTCCCCAGCTATGTCATTTTTCAGACAAGGCTGTAATTAAATGTGCTTGCTATTTTGAATCATCTTGTTGAGTTTCTGAAGTCCGTCTCATTGTCTCTGTCCTTCTCTCTTTGTCTCCCTCTATCTGTCTGTCTCTTCTCTGTCTCTGTATCTGTCTATATGTGTCTATCTGTTTCTTTCTCTGTCTCTGTCTGTATCTTTCTCTCTCTCTGTCTGTCTTTGTCTCTCTCCCTCTCCCACTCCTTTTCTCTGTATATCTGTCTCTTTCTCTTTTTTGTGTGTTTGTCTATCTGTTTGTCTGTTTCTCTATCTCTGTATTTACACTTATTTGGCCCTGTGAGTGTACTGAGTTTTACTATTCTTCAGTTTATTAAACATGGTCAGTTGGATTGGAATATAGTAGTAGATCACTTCAAATCCTCAATGACTGAAAAAGAGAGAGAACAAAATTGAGTGACTAGTGAGACGGGGAGGGAGGTGTGGAAGTCATGGGATGGGGCAAATATGATCAAATGCAGTGTATAAAACTTAAAAAGTAAAAATATTAATTTTACAAAGAAGCCTTGAGTTCTTTCTCAAACCAGAGCAATCAGTCAGTTTGCTGAGCTCTGTTTCATGTCTCCCCAAGCTGATTATGCCTTTGCCTTCTGAACCAGCTGCCACAGTGTGGGGAAGAGCACAGGAACTTATGCTTCCCTGTCAAGTCTGCAAAAGTTAATGGTCATATCTCAGTTCAGGGAAGGTAGGAAGTGCATTGCTATCTTATTCCCTGAAATCCTGTAGAACTAAAACCACCTATGAACACACCTACTGTGATCTACCCACATGCAGTTCAGACCAAATGACACAAAGCTGTGCTACACCCAAAGCATGGGTGTTCCTTTTAGCTAGTGCCTTTTTTTTATAGATTTCAAATTATATGAAATTCCTCAATATAAACATTATTTATTAAATTTGAATTAAAATATAATTTTCTTACTTCCCTCTCCCCTTTTATTCCCTGCTGTAGACTGTTCTCATTCTCTTTTTCTTAAGCAGTATATAATTCTTTTTTTTTTTCTTTTTTTATCTTTTATTGGATAATTTCTTTATTTACATTTCAAATGTTATCCTCTTTTCTGGTTTTATTTCCAGAAATCATCTATCCCATTCTGCCTCCCCCTGCTTCTGTGAGGGTGTTTCCCCACCCACCGACATACTCACACTTCCATGCCCTGGCATTCCTCTTCACTGGGCCATAGAGCCTTCCCAGAACCAAGGGCCTCTCCTCCCATTGATGCCCAACAAGACCATTTTCTGCTACATATGCTGATGGAGCCACCAATCACTCCATGTGTACTCTTTGGTTGGTGGTTTAGTCCAAGGGAGCTCTGGGGGCTCTGGTTGGTTGATATTACTGTTCTTCCTATGGGGTTGTAACCCCTTCAGCTCTTTCATTTCTTTCTCTAACTCCTCCATTGGGGACCCCGTGCTCATTCCAATGATTGGCTGTGATCATTCCCCTTTATACTTGTCAGGCTCTGGCAGAGTCTCTCAGGAGACAGTTATATCAGGATCCTGTCAGTAAGGATTTCATGGAATCCACAGTAGTGTCTGGGTTTGTTAACTGTGTATGGGATGCATCTCCAGGGAGGAGGCAATCTCTGGATAGCCTTTCCTTTAGTCACCGCTTCACATTTCATTTCCCTATTTCCTCCATTGAGTATTTTGTATACTCTTCTAAGAAGGACTTAAGTATCCAAATTTGGTCTTCATTTTCTTGAGATTCATTTGGTCTGTGAATTGTCTCTTGGGTATTCAGAGATTTTAGGCTTATATTCACTTCTCAGTTAGTGCATAATATGTGTTTTTTTGTGATTGGGTTACCTCATTCAGGATGACATTTTGTAGTTCCATCCATTTGCCTAAGAATTTCATGAAGTCATTGTTTTAAATAGCTATGTAGTATTTGAATGTGTAAATGTACCACATTTTCTGTATCCATTCCTCTGCTGAAAGACATCTTTTTTTTTCCAGCTTCTAGTTACTATAAATAAGGCTACTATGAATATAATGGAGCATATGTCCTTGTTATATGTTGAAGCATCTTTTGGGTATATGCCCCAAAGTGGTATAGCTGGGGCCTCAGGTAATACTATGTTCAGTTTTCTGAGGAACCACCAGAGTGATTTCCAGAGTGGTTGTACTGAAGACTCCCAAATTCGGGAGACCCTTACTCAAGTCTCAGGAAGTCTCGAACACCCACAAACTCCAAGACACCATACCTGAATGCAATCAGCAGAGGTTTGTTAGGGAACAGAGCTGGCAGCCAGCATTCAAACTCCACACTCCTGCACGAGTACAGTTTGACCCCGAGTGGTGGGCTAAGGAACTTTTTATAGTAAGGGGTAGGGAAAGGAAGGAATTTTCGCGCGGTTACACATGATTGGTTGTTTTATAAATTTTGAACTCAGCAAGCTGTAACACTGGGAAGACCTCAAGGGGGGTTGGGGGGAGAGGTAACCAAGATCAGTGGAAAGTTAGTTAGTTCTTGGAACCACCCAGATGTCTTGCATCTTTCTTTGTTGTCAGGAATGTGTCTTCCTGCTTTGGGCCTTCCCCACCCACAGGTGGGTTCTTTTCCCTGAGGCTTGAGGAAAGTTAATACTCTTCCCGGGATGTATTCCAGGGCAGTGAAGGCCCGAAATCTTACATTCAGTTCCGCCTTCCTGGAACTAGTGAGCCTGTATATATTTTATAAAATGGTCTTTATAATTTTTCACTCTACAGTACCAGCTTGCAATTGCACCAACAGTGGAGTAGTGTTTCTCTTTCTCCACATCCTTGCCAGCATCTGCTGTCACCTGAGTTTTTTATTTTAGACATTCTGACTGGTGTGAGATGGAATCTCAGGGTTGTTTTGATTTGCATTTCCCTGATGACTAAAGATGTTGAGCATTTCTTTAGGTTCTTTTTGGCCACTCAAACTTCCTAGTTGGGAATTCTTTGTTTAGCTCTATACCCCATTTTAAAAATTAAAATTTAATTTTGCTTTATTCATATAAATTCCACAACTTTAACAGCATGATTTTCCAACCTTAACCAATAAATTATTTTTTAAAAAACCAATAAAAACACTTGATTATACCTAAAAATTGCTTCTTCTTTTAGTAAGATAGAGAAGATCACTAAGAAAGGAAATGCAGGTAGACACCCTGAGGAGCATGGAAGGTCTTGGCCTGAAGATGGCCACAGGCTGGTTGCTGAGAACATGGAGGAGCCGACTGGAATGAGTGTATGCCAAAAGGGGAAAATCCCACAAGACAATGTATTTTACCGAAGAAGGGGAGCTGCTAGGGTGCAGAATGTGAGAAAGCTGAAATGTGAGGACTTTAGCAATGACCTTAAAGATATTTCCACATGAGTTGTGAGATTCAAGATGACCCCCCTTTTTTTAACTAGCAAAAGAACAAATAAATACAGCCAAAATCTTTCTTCAGAGTGCAAATTAATAAGCTTCAAATAAATTTCTAATCAAGCTCAAAAGTTCTTGTAAAATGTGTGTTGCCTGTCTGTAAGCTGTTTAATCTCTGCACTACATTTACAAGGAAACAGATCCTGCTATGTGGTGATGTCTTAACATTCTGTACTTGCATTAATATATTACCTGAATGATAATATTAACAGGCAGCTATACTTTCTATATTTGAGAATGCTAAGACATTCCACTAACAGACCAAAGTTTATATGGAGAAGCAGTTGCTGTGTGTCCTCATGAATTCAGAAGTACACTAAAACAACTGAAAGAACAATGTGTCTGTCCTTTACTGAGAAGGGTATATCCGTGGCCTTCAAATCTTTAAATCTGCATTTACTTTAAATAGAAATGAGCTGTGCTCAAAATTATTTACTGATCTCTGCTTTGTACATTTAATACTTTCAATTATTCATGTGGTAATCCTCCCCATAATAAAGCATTTGAAGGAAGGAGGGATTCAAATATAATAAAATATTTCTTGGATTGAGAGTGTGTGATTGTACTCCAGTTTCTCAGTTCTAAAGGTGAAAACAAGGACACCAAGCTGTTTTGGTGTCAGCTCTGTATGGATGGAGTGTTAATGCAGTTACAAGGTCAAACACACTCTTTGTCCAAGTGTTGAAGCATACAAAAGTTAATCATAAAATTTGAAAAGATAGATTCTCAGATAAATCATGGTCAGATCAAGAACAATCCCAAAACAGGTTTCTTTAATTTAAAAATAATAAAATAAAAGACAGTCCCCATCATGCTGACCTAACTCTTGCGCATCATCTTACTTTTGGAACAGTCAGGGTTAGTCAGTTCTTCAGGATGACTGTTGTTCATCTCTAAAATGAGCCTTTCAGAGGTCACTCCATTGCACATTTTAGCACCCACTCCTTTCTATTTTCCATCTTAGCTTTTATAGTGGATTGAATATGCTTGGCCCAGGGAGTACACTATTATGAGGTGTGGCCTTGCTGGAGAAGGTATGGCCTTGTTGAAGGAAGTGTGTCACTGTAGGGGTGGGATTTAAGATCCTCTTCCTATCTGCCTGAAAGTGAGTCTTCTCCTGGTTCCCATAAAAACAAGATGTAAAACACTCAGCTCCCTTTCTAGTTGCCATGCCTGCCTAGACTTGATGAAAATGGACTGAACCTCTGAACCTGTAAGCTACCCCCAATTAAATGTTGTCCATTATAAGAGTTGTTTGCAACTCCATAAGAAGAATAACAGAATCAACTAACCAGACTCCCCAGGGCTTCCAAGGACTAAACCACCAACCAAAGAGTACAGATGGAGTGACCCATGACTCCAGCCACATATGTTTCAGAGGATGGCCTTTGTTGAGCATCAATGGGAGGAGAGGCTATTGGTCCTGTGAAGGCTCAATGCCCCATTGTAGGGGAATTTGAGGGCCAGGAGGCAGGAGAGGGTTGGTGGGTGGGGAACACTCGCATAGAAGCAGGGGGAGGGGTGATAGGATAGGATGTTTCTGAGGGGGAACGGGGAAAAGAGAAAATATTTGTAAGGTAAATAAATAAAAAAATATCCAATTAGAAAAAGCAGATATGAGGCCCCCCAACACATATATAGCAGAGGACTGCCGGGTCTTGACTCAGTGAGAGAAGATGCACCATCCCTCAAGAGACTTGGGGTCCCAGGAAGAGGAAAGGTCTGGTAGAGTGGGGGTAGGGGGTGGCGATATCCTCTTGAAGATGGGAAGGGGAGGGAGAAGCTATGAGATATGGAACACATGGAAAAGTCAGTGAAGCAGACCAGGACATAAAGACTGGACTGTAAAAGAAGATTAAAGAATGTGTGTGTGTGTGTGTGTGTTTGTGTGTGTGTGTGTGTGTGTGTGTGTGTGTGTGTGTGTGTCTGTGTCTGTGTGTCTGTGTGTCTGTGTGTATTGCAGATTTTTTATGTATATTATAAAAAGTGAAATTAAAATAACTTTATACAAATAAAAAAAAGTTGTATTAGTTGTGGTGTCTCTTCACAACAATGGAAACCCTAACTAAGACAGCATTTTATATTGTGTATGAATCTTGACTTTCAAGAAAGAAATTCAAAGTGTCAAGCACTGTGGGATTTTTCTGTGCCTAGCAAAAACTGGCATAAAAGCCAAATCAAGCAAAGGGAATATATGCAACACTCCAATCAAGTGACAGAGGTTTTAGGTCAGGCTACCATTAAGATTAGAGTTATATACACTGTTGTTACAGGCAGAAATAAGACACCAGAAAACACTTCTGCTCACCCAGAATTCAGTGTTTGCAGGGCGGTGCAGCATGGGTTGTCTCAATATCAGATTATATTCATTGGCCATACAATAATACTATGCTACATAAAAAGCAGACTCTATACATTTTCTGGACCTTTATTCAAGCTTCACAAATTATGTGGTAACAGGCAAGGAATCTGACTGCCTAGGAGCAAAATGTTACCATACATAAAAGTGAGAAATAATTTTTTTTGTGGTGTCTGTGAAAATTTTGTGAGTTAATACAAAGACCTAGAACATCACATATTCTGTTCCCACAGTAACCTCAAGCTGCTGGAAGCATAACTGAATGGTCATATGTTATAGATTAACCATAATGTATTTGATATGTTACCAATTCTTGGCATCTAGGCTATTTGGGGTGTTTCACAGTTAAAAGTATGACTGTAATTAGCCCTGTGGCTGTATTGTAATTAGTTAATTTCATAGCATTAGAACTTTTGAGTCAAATCAACTAAACATTTTCGATATTTTGACATTTTCTATGATCTATTACTCTAGAAGAAAGAATGGTTTTAAACTCCTAGTTTACGTTGTCTCCCTCATCTTTCCTATCTGGCCACTACAAACATTCTCAATGATGTTCTCAAAGTTTCTATATGTCATTATATATGGTTTTCACATAGAATAAATTTTAAGTAATTTTCCTTTTGTATTTTTACTTTACCTCTTTGAATCAATATATGTTGTTTAACCATTTTAATATTTTCTAATTGATTTATATGAACAAATTTATATGTTCAACTCTTCTGTCATACAATGTGACTTTTAATTACACATAGCAATCCTTTGCCACTGTTTACTAAAATTTTGAACTTGCAACTGTGAGTATTTGCCTTTTTAGAAACATGCAATAATTTCATAATTAGAAACCACTTAACACAAGGCAGCACACATTACAACCCAACACTCAGAAGCCTAGGGAAAGAAGGTAGCAAATCCACGTACCATGTGGAGCTACATAGTAAGACTTTCTGCATACAAACAACATCAAAAATGTATTTGTAGCCTGTCTAGCCTCAATGCAAGAGTACTTAGCCCTGAAGTGACTTGAGGTGCCAGGGCTCATAGCTTCCTGGGAGGAACCTCTCCCTTCTCAGTGATGAAGGGGATGGGAGCCAAGTGAGGTAGCTGCCATCAGGATGTAAAGTGAATTAAAAAATAAACTAATGGTTTCCAGCCATGATTTCCACCTGAGCAGACTACTGGCTAGTATGCTCCCCTGAAGACACCACAGCCTGAGGCATCCCATGAGATCAGCTGCACACAAGGCAACTGAGCAACTGACACTACAGTCTGAAAAACTCCAGGGGGCTCAGTAGCATGCAGGGCAACTGACCCAACAGACTGAAAGCCTCTTTGGAGTTCTGTTGCACACAGGGAAACAGAAACCACAGTGCTTAGGCTCACTTGGAGAACAGGTTCACACAGGACAACAGCTTGATTGCTCCTCTAAAGACCCAACAGTCTGAAGGCCACCAGGAGATCTGCTGAGGCCAAGGCAACACATCAGCAATTTCTCTGCTCCTCTGAAGGTCCCACAGTTGGAAGGCCCTACGGAGTTCTGCTACAGCCAGGGACACAGGCCTACAAGGAGATCTGAAGCAACCCAGGGTCAAAAGAGGCAGGTGCTAGGCAGAGTCACCCAGACCAGCAAACATCAGGGTTAGCCAGAAGTTGAGAGGCAAAAGCGAGACCATTAGCAACAGACCAAACCTTGAATACACCATCACACCTAAAAATCAGGAAGCTGACCTAAAATTCTATCTCATGAAGATAATAGAGTCCTTTAAGGAAGATAAAAATAAGTCAATGGAAGAAATACAGGAAAACACATAGAAATAGGTAGAAGCCCTTAAAGAGGAAACAAATAAATTCCTTAAAAAAAATACAGGATAACACAACAAACAGGTGAAGGAATTGAATAAAGCAGTCCACAACCTAAAAGTTAAATTAAAAACAATAAAGAAAACACAAACCTGGAAGTGGAAAACCTAGGAAAAAGGTCAGGAATTACAGATATAAGAATCACCAGTCTTCACCCAAAGCATTCAGGAAATCCAGGACACAATGCAAAGACCAAATCTAAGAATAATTGGAAGAGAGGAGAATGAAGATTTCCAGCTGAAGGAGCTGAAAACATCTTTCACAAAATTTTAGAAGAAAACTTCTCCAACTGAAAGAAGGAGATAGTCATAAATGTGCAAGAAGTCTAAAGAATACCTCATAAATGGGACCAGAAAAGAAAATCTTCTGGTCACATAATAATCAAAACACTAAATGCACAGAACAAAGAAAGAATATTAAAAGCTGCAAGCAAAAAGAGCAGGAAATGTACAAAGGTAGACCGATCAGAGTTACACCAGAATTCTCAACAGACATTAAAAGCCAGAAGAGCTTGGTCAGAGGTCTTGCAGACTCTAAGAGAACACAAATGCCAATCCAGGCTACTATACCCAGCAAAACTCTTAATCAACATAGATGGAGAAACCAAAATATTACAGAAGAAAACCAAATTCAAACAGAATTTATCTACCAATTCCAGCCTTACAAAGGATTCTGAAGGAAAACTCCAACACAAGGAAGGTACCTACATCAAAGAAAAGACAAGGATATTAATTATCTCACAACAAAGCCAAAAGGAGAGGTCCACATGCATATAATTCCACCTACAAAAACAAACATTAGATGAGCTAACCGTCATCTGTCTTTGATATATCTCAATATTCATGAAATCAACTCACCTATAAAAAGACATAAGCTAACAGACTGGATATGCAAACAGGATCCATCATTTTGCTGCATACAAGAAACACACCTCAATAAAAATGACAGTCACTACTTCCGAGTAAAAGGCTCAAAAAAGATCTTCCAAGCAAATGGTCCCAAGAAACCAGCTGGAGTTGAAATCCTAATATCCAATAAAATAGACTTTCAACCAAAAGTTATCAATTATGAAGGAAAGGACACTTCATATTCATCAAAGGGAATATCCACCAAGACATAGTCTCAATTCTGAACATCCATGCCCCAAACACAAGGCACACACATTCATAAAACAAACTTTACTAAAGCTCAAAACACAAATTGAACTCCACACAATAATAGTGGGACTCTGCAACACCACACTCTCGATATCAGACTGGTCATAGAAACAGAAACTAAACAGAGACATAGTGAAACTAATAGAGATTAGAACAAAAAGGATTTAACAGATATCTACAGAACATTTTACCCTAAAACAAAAGAATACACATTCTTCTCAGCACTTCATAGTACCTTCTCCGAAACCTACCATATAATTGGTCTCAGAGCAATCCTCAACTGATACAAGAAGATTGAAATAATCTCATGCATCCTATGAGATCACCATGGCCTAAGGTTGATCTTCAATAACAACAAAAACAACAGAAAGCCCACAGACACCTGGAAACTGAACAACTCTTTCCTCAATGATAACTTGGTCAGGAAAGAAATAAAGAAATTAAAGATTTCCTGGAATTCAATGAAAATGTTTACACAACATACTCCAACTTATGGGACATAATGAAAACAATGCTAAGAGAAAAATTCATAGCACTAAGTGCCCTGATAAAGAAACAGGAGAGATCTTATACTAACAACTTAACAGCACACCTGAGAGCTCTAGAACAAAAAGAATCAAACACACCAAAGAGGAGTAGGAAACAGGAAATAGTCAAACTCAGGGCCGAAATCAACCATATAGAAACAAAGAGAACCATACAAAGAATCAAAAAAAACCAAAAGCTGGTTATTTGAGAATCAAGACGATAGATAAACCTCTAGCCAGAGTAACTAAATGGCCCAGAGGCAATATCCAAATTAACAAAATTAGAAATGAAAGGGGAGACATAACAGAAAGGGAGGAAATTAAAAAAATTATCAGATCCTACAGCAAAAGCCTATATTTAACAAAACTGGATAATCTAGATGAAATTGATTGTTTTATAAACATATACCACAAACCAAAATTAAATCAGGATCAGGTAAACTATCTAAACAGGCCCATATCCCCTAAGACAATATAAGAATTCATTAAAAGCTTCCCAACCAAAAGAAGCTCAGGTCTAGACAGCTTTAGTGCAGAATTCTACCTGACCTTCAAAGAACATCTAATACCAATACTCCTCAAACTAGTCCATAAAATAGAAACAGAAGGAACACGATCTAATTCATCCTATGAAGCCACATTTACTCTGATACTTAAACCACACAAGGATACAACGACAAGAAGAGAACTTCAGACCAATTTTGCTTATGAATATTGATGCAAAAATACACAATAAAATTCTTGCAAATCAAATCCAAGAGCACATTAAAACCATCATTCACTATAATCAAGTAGGCTTCATCCTAGGTATGGAAGGTTGGTTCAATATACAAAAATCTGTTAATATAATCCACTATATAATCAAACTCAAAAAAAATCACATGATAGTCTCATCAGATGCTGAAAAAGCACTTGACAAAATACAACACCCGTTAATGTTAAAAGTATTGGAGAGACCAGGAATTCAAGGTCCATATGTAAACATAATAAAAGCAATTTACTGCAAACTAACAACCAATATCAAATTTAATGGACAGATACTTGAAGCAATCCCACTAAAATCAGGAACAAGACAAGGAAGCCAACACTCCCCATATCTATGTAATATAGTCCTCGAAGAGCAAAATTGGTTCTGTTTATTTTTTCTTTCAAATGGAATGTTTAAAAACTTAAAATCACTTCATAGGGTAATATTTTCAATTTTCCATTACTTTCCTAAATGTATCCAGTCATTTTAATTTCTGGTGGTATTTGGTTTTGTTCCTTCAAATAATATTACAATATGTATTTATTTGCTTCTTCTCTGGCTTAAATTTCTCTTTAAATCAACATTAGACTAAGAGAGAGTTGGGAAGCAATAAATATATAAATCTAAATCCAACACAATTTGAGATTTGGCTTTTGTGTATTGTCTTGAAATATTAACACAGTAGTACATGGCATGAAATGAAAGAACAAACAACCACAGACTCTGATGCATTTCCTGCCTCTGAATATGATGAATCTAGTGATTTTCAAATCTTTAGCAAGATGGATGATGTCACCAGGAAATAATTTGATTTTATGGCTATTATAGTCTGTGTCAAGTTGTTATGAAATCATTCAGCAACCTGCTGTGCACACACAAACTTACTGAATGGCATGCCTGCCATTAGTATGATGAAGGACATTGGTTCCAAGCCATTAGTCCCAGTGGATAGATGACATGGCAGGACATCGATGGGACAAAACAGCCTATGGTCATTGTCTCCTAAGTGGCAGCCAACATACTGGGCCAATTTGCTGCTGGTCTTTAATGCTGGCCACTCATGAACGCACTCACTACTATAAAGAGACTATATACCCATTTAGTGCCGAGAAAATCAAAGTCCCTTCTATCAGGACTGGAGTTGCATACCTGCTGTTCTGATAATAAACTTTCCTCTTTTATTCCAAAATATTGAAGAAAACTTAGTTGTTAACAATGACTTTTCTAGTGATAATGCCTGTTATCCTGAGCATTTCCTATTTGAAAATCTATCACAGATAAAAGACATAAATTTAAACATTATTCATAAAAGCACCCAAATCTCAGTTATACTAGGGTTTTTTCAAAAGGTATACTTTTGGTTCATAGTACCTTTGTCAAATGGCTCAAAAACACCTGTAAATTCTACTCCAGGGGATCTAATATTATCTTCTGGCCAAAATTTTCACCTGTATTTGTGTGTATTCATGTGTGTGCCCCCACACACACAGAAAGAGAGAGAGAGAGAGAGAAAGAGAGAGAGAGAGAGAACCTCAGTAGTTATACAGGCAATTTTAATCCATAACATGAAATATGAATCAGAATCATGGGACAAGAGAGTATCCAATGAGCCTTGGCTATTGACTTTAAATGAGAGAGGAACAATGAACAAATTGAAATATTCAGACTGCTAATGACTGTGAACACATGAGCCAGTAGTGTACATAAAAGCTAATTTTGCACTGAGTGCCCAGCATTAGAAAGAGAGCTTTGTATAGGGTAAAATGAGGTTATCCCATGTAGAAGGAGATGGTAAAAATGCATAAAACTACAAAGGAAATCTGATGGGGGAAGCACTAGCAAGCCTTGAATGATGTTTTCCGTTCAGCATGAAAAGTGTGAGGGCAGAGGATTGAGAGGGGTGGAAAGATGGAGACCTGGAAGCAAAAGACACATCTGGAGACAAGTCGTCACTCAAGCTCAGAAACCTCTGTATGAGAAGGTAACCAAGCTGAATTAGAGTTGGGTGAACTATACTAGAAGAAACTGTACTGTGTTCTGACACTTGCCTCAGTAGTATTTGAAAGCAGCTAAGCAGAGAGGGAAGAAACACACAGAAATATCTTGGGCCCTGGGTTCTATAAAAAAGCAGGCTGAATAAGCCATGATGAGCTAGCTAGTAAGCAGAGCCCCTCCATGTCATGTGCATCAGCTCTTCTCCAGATGCTGCATTTTAAGTTTCTGTCCTGTCTTCTTTCAGTGATGAACAGTACTGATAGTGTAAACCAAATAGACACATCCTCCCCAATTTCTGTGGTCACAGTGTTTCATTAGAGCAATAGTAACTATAAAACAATGGTTATCAACAACACTGGGATGGCAGAAAATGCAACAGTTTTTGCTTAATGAGCCTCAGGCTATCATCTACACTGAGACAGGGTACACTGTTAGAAAAACAATCAGGGAACAACAGATCATGAAGATACTGTAGAACTTCCTATAATAAGTGCCATGGAAACTTGGTGGCTTCATGTAGAGAAGAAATATTCAAAGATCAAATATTCTAGCATGTAATTTTCAGGAAGTGCAATATTTTGCTTTACTCATCAGAGAGGTGTCTTGATGCTTGGGGTCTGTACTACTACTGGAACCATGCCGAGATCCATGGCATAGAGGACATGTGAATATTCATTGCCGGTTCTGTCCTCAGAAACCTTGTGAAAGTCCCTGATCTATATCCCCACTGGCTGTAATAAGCAAAGAAGCTACTTTTGCAGTGGCATCTATTACTGAAGACTCATAGATGAGAAAGAGGGACACAAACGGCTCTGTGGCAACCCTGACTCCAATGTACATACAACCACAAGGGTAATAGCCTAGACAAAAAGCCATCAAAAGGAAGGCTTAAATATTGTGATAAGGATGCTGAACTATAGTTCTCTACAATTAATCAATTGATGGCTTCAGGCAGGGTTTAGGTGAGGAAAGTCTCAATTTTCTTAAAGGTGCTTGCCACTTGGAGTTTGATCACTCTAGTTGGTATATAACAACACAAGTTGGTCTCAGTTTTGTTTGGTTTTTCATTTGTTTTTGTTTTTTCTTTTCTGAGTGGAGTTAGGGGAATGGGATTGAGCTGACTGGAAAGTGAGCATGATCAGGGTACATGATGTAAAATTTCCAAATAATCAATAAAAATAGTATGTTGGTAAAATTCTGAGCACTCCCAAAATAAAAAATAAAAATATTTTTTTCTTATAAGTGAGTAAAGGTAACCTAAGATTTTCATGGTTTTGGCTTTCAGAAATTCTTTTACTTCATAAAAGATAACAAAATCTTATGAAGCACAAACCAGACTTGTGGTCATACTGCAGCCACCTGATATGAATAGTACCTATGTGCTTTTGAAAAAGAAGCCATTCAAGCTATCGTCTTAATGCTTTTAATTTCATTTTATGAGATGATTGTTTTGTCTGCATTTATGAAAGTGACACCATG
>JANHMN010000001.1:160760048-160772481 GCA_030674055.1 Rhabdomys pumilio
CTGCTACAGTCTGAAGGACCCCACTTCTAGAGCTTCCTGTGATCTGGCTAATCCATTCAAGAATGCATCTGATCTCAACCTCTGCCCTCTCCCAGTACTGCTCCCCTCACACAAGCTGATCACTAATAAATGCCTTACACAGTCATTTTCCTTGTCTGTTCTCTTTGCAATCCCACTGTAATAATCTAGAAGTAAAAATAGAGCCCTTGCTTCCTCCTGTCACCTCTCTGCACACACCAGAACTCACTCTAGATGTCCTATTCCCTTTGGCTTTGTGCTTAGAGGATGATTTTATTTATAAGCCAGGTTTTCTATAAAAATTATTTTAGCGATTTGTTCAGCTCTGGCGAATCACAAAAGAACAGATTTCCGACTCAAATAAATATTCATTTCTTTCTCTAAGACAATTTGACTGATATGCAAATAACGTCATACCTTATAAATGAAAAGGAGGTCTGGCTCATCCAAGACATTGGACTGGGAAACCTCCTTCAGCTTTGCCCTCAGATGTTTTCATAACAGTCTTGCAAAGTAACACTTACAATGGTTTTGTAGACAATACTATGTAATTTTATACATTTATTATTTCATTTTATCCAAAAATTTAATGAGATTAAAAAGTATTATTCTGCTACAACTAGATAACTGGAGTTTTGTAGATGTAAATATGTATGTTCAACAACTAAAAGCCAGATAGCTAACAAAAAATAATTTTAGTATAGATAATGGATACATGACCCTAATCATTGTTTGCTTTTTATGTTGTTTGAAAACTCCAAAAGGTCATATATACGGTTAAAGAAAAATAACTCCTCTTCCTCTCCTACCCCAAAGGACATACATATAAGCCCACTTTACTCTGGGCATGAAAAACAAAAAAAACCTTAAGTATGTAAAGTTCTAGTAGAAATGCTACTTTCAAAAGATAAATGAATTTTCCATACTGTTTCCAGAGTTACAGTCTATCATAATATTCTCTTTTATTCTATCCATGCTTACTATCAGATATTTTTTATATTCTCATGAGACAGCACAAAGCTGAGAGCCTATTTGAGGAGCTGGCCTCATGGGATTTCTAATACAAATCTGAAAGAATTGCCAATCCAGGTGATCCTGAAATACAAAGTAACATTTCTCAAGTTCAAGGTAAGACACTGCCAAAATGAATGAGTCACACAATAGTACTTCTGTACCATATCAGATTTAATATTTTATCAATTTCATTTCAACATAGACTATAAAATCATATGGTTTGGACATAATATATTTGTTAATACTTTAGTGTTCATTTTAAAGCTATGAACCTAAATTTATCATTGTTGTCCTATTTTTAAGATAGCCTCTGAAAAATATTGTACAATTGTATAAGAAAATATACCATGGCAAAGCTGGAACACAATTATTTCAGGTCAAATCTCAGCAGGGAAGAAATATTTCTTTCTCTAATGTTTGATCTATGTAGCTCTGACCTGAAGTCAGAAGGCCTCTCTGAGGAGAGTAAACTGCCCTTGATCCAGAGGCCCTGAAAGGGAAAGAGCAAAGTGGATTCCAAGTTGACTCGAAAAAAGGCAAGCTAACGCTGGACAAATTTCACAGCTGCCAAATCGAGCACAGAATCCTATGCCTTTCAATGCTCAGCCAAATAAAACTCCAAGTTGAAATCTAAAAATAGACATAACAATGTGGCAGTGTCATACAAAGGTTAGGATAAATTGTTGAGGCTATAATCA
This sequence comes from Rhabdomys pumilio, assembly GCA_030674055.1. Taxonomy (NCBI): domain Eukaryota; kingdom Metazoa; phylum Chordata; class Mammalia; order Rodentia; family Muridae; genus Rhabdomys; species Rhabdomys pumilio. The sequence goes on from JANHMN010000001.1 coordinate 160,761,779, forward strand.
GAAGTGATTGTTTTGTTTTGTGTGTGCTGTAGCATAACAGGAGTCACAGAATGATGGCTAGAAAAGAAGATCTAAGCTATGAAGATTAAGGAACAAATCTGCTAAGACTACATTCATTGCATTATGCACCATCCCAAATATCAACTTTCAAATTTGTGTGTAAGCAAATAAAATTTTGAATCATAGTTTTACAACTCCATCTCCCCTAAGCAACTACCCAGCCACAATTTGGCCTTCAGTGTTGCTACATTGTCTTCTTTCCTCTGAAATATAGTATTATTCATATAGTATATGAATTCCAGAGGAAGTTTAAGATCTGTTATTTCTAGAAGTCTGTGACGACTGCAGCATGAATGGAATATAAACAAGGTTGATATTTTTCTCACCTGAAATATGAAGTATGTGGAGCATACATGGACAGAAATGCAACCAGTTATTTAGTGCGGTTTAACAATATAAAACTAGTAGGTTAATTTTTAGGCAATATGATGGTCTGAGTTTATGCCCTCTGTAAAATGTTTACATTCTAAACCATTATCTCAGAAGATATATATTGTATATCTCAGAAGATATACATATATCATGTATGATAAATATATATATATCAAAAATATATATTTTTATCATGTATATGATAAATATATATATCAATATATATTCATATATATATATATATGAAGAAATAAACATTAAAGTAAGTTAAAACCAAGCTACTCAGTTGGGTCTTGATTCTAAACAGATATTGGATATTCTTATAAAAGAGGATTGTAAAGCCCAACTAACTCAGTTTTTTAAGAAACCCCATTTTGTCTGAGATCGGGGGATAAATTACAGTTCCAGGAAGAAAATCACAAAATCCACCTGAGCAAAGACAAACACCTGATTTAAGACATCCTGCAGAAAATAGATAACGTAGCCATCCTGTTCTGCGGTGGTTTTCTCCCTGTGCTCGGTTCCTGTAGAATATGCCAGAAATGCAGTTTTCAAAATAATAACTTGTTGACCTGCATGGAAATTCCCAAAATTTCCTGTAACCACAATAAAAACTCTGAACCCCTAGACTCATGGCTCTTAACATTGACCCACTGTGATTGAGAGTTTGAAAAGATTTTGCTCTTGAACTCCTAATAAAGACCTTTATGTGTTTTGTATTAGAATTGGTTCCTTGGTGGTCTTTGGATACCTGTAACTTGTGCATAACATCTTGATGCATGGGCCAGGAAACCCAAGACCCCCAAGATTCATGATTGAAAGGTTGAAAGGCCAGCTGATAAGAAGACATGTCATTTTTGGTCTTTGTGTCAGTGCCTTGTCTGTCAGATTTTTCTTGAGTATCTGTGGAGAGAGACAACTAAAACAGATGTGGAACCCTATTGTAGCTGATACACTGGGGCGTCATACCCTGATGTTAATTTCTGGGAAGGACAGGACGGGCATGGAACCCTGCTAGTGAGGAAGGAACTCTACTACTTGTCTCCCAGCCACAGTCCTGCTTGTTTTGTCCTCTCTACAAGCAAAGGAATGTGCTGTCTAGCCTTCACCATCCCCTTGTGGCTGTCCATTTTGTGTATGAAACTTTACTATTCTGTGACTAATGAATTGGGACTTATAATTTATACCCAGTGGACTTAGTTTTAGGGCATTTTAAGGAGGTCAAGAACTACAGACTCAATTTGTCAGTGAAGGTTAGAAAAAAACCAGAGACTTCATTTTCTCCCTTCCTATGAACCCTCTTCCCAGTCCATACTATTTGTTGTCCATTTTACAACATGTGTGTGTGTGTGTGTGTGTGTGTATGTGTGTGTGTGTGTGTGTTAGAGAGAGGGAGAGAGGGAGAGAGAGAGAGAGAGAGAGAGAGAGAGAGAGAGAGAGAGAGAGAAGGAAAGAGAGAGGGGAAGGGGAGAGAATGAGAATCGAGAATCGAGACAGAGGCCAGGAAATGGGTTCCTGGAGACACTGGAGTACCTACCACCTGAATCGAATTAACCAGATTTCCCCACCACTTGCCTTGATTATAATACTGAAGGTAATGGAAGGCTCTTTGTTTACCTCCAGACTCTGTTGTCAGGTCTTAAGGCTGCATCTCACATGCCAACCAATATGTCTAGGGTATGTAATGTAAGGCAGGGACTGGAAGAGTGTCCAACTGCCTTCCTTGAGTTATGGAAACATTTAGACAATCCACTCCTATGGATCCTGAGTTAGAAAGCAAAGACAGCAGTAGCTGTGGCTTTTATTAACCAGTCTGATCCAGATATTCATAGAAAACTTCAAAGACATCAGAGACTTAGAGAAAAGAGTCTCCAGGATTACTGATTATGGCAGAAAAGGTTTTTAATAGTAGGGCAAGTGCTGAGGAAAAGCAGGTGAGGGCCAAGAAACAGCAGAATCAAAATAAGAATAAGATCATGTTAGCAGCAACAGCCAAGCTAGAAGATTAGAGAAGATACCACAAACAGCTGACAAAAGATGGAGGTAAGGTAGGACCTAAAAAGGGGGACAACTGCCCCAGCTAGGCAAAAATCAATGTGCCTATTATAAAGAAGAGGGACATATGGCCAAAGGATGTCCCAATAAAGAAAGGCAGTGTCAACTATGGATGTCCCAATAAAGATAGGCAGTGTCAACTATGACAAAGGATGTCCCAATAAAGATAGGCAGTGTCAACTATGACAATCAAGGAAGACAGTGAGTAGGGAGAACAGGGTTTGGTTCCCCTTCCAGAGCCAGGGTAACTCTTCAGGTAGACAGGAAGGACATCAAATTTATGGTGGACATGGGAGCCCAAAACTCAGTCCTTTTACAAACATCTGAACCCCTGTCCAGCAAGACATCTTGGATACAGGGAGATACAGGGATGAAACAATATACATGGACCACTGGAACCATGTTGTGGGCCAAGTATCTCACTTTTCTAGTAATAATCCCTTAACTGTCCACACCCACTGTTGGTGTGTGACTTATTAACCAAGATAGGTGCACAGATACATTTTACCTCAGAAGGAGCCAAAGTATGGAATGGAACAAGGCATCCCATACCAGTGCAGCCTGTGGAACTGACTGATGAATAGAAGATACTTGGGACCCCCAGAGAACCAAGTCATGACATTAAGGCCAGGTCACAGTGATTCTCATCTGCGGGAATTCCAGTGATGACCATCCAGTGAATGATTTGAGAAAAGTTAACGAACAGGTGATGGACATTCACACCACAATCCCTAACCTATACACTTTGCTGAGTTCTCTACCACCAGACAATGTTTGATATACAGTACTGGGTTTAAAGGAGGCTTTTTAAAGTCTCCATTTAGCTCCTAAAGCCAAGATTAGTTTGCTTTCAAATTGTATAACCTTAACAAAGGAATTAATGGACAACTAACCTGGACACAACTCCCCAAAGGCATCTTCCATGAAGCCTTGCATGAAGACTTGGGTGAGTTTTGATCCCTGTGTCCTGTATACTCTTTTATAAGATGTAGATGATTTGCTCACAGAAACTATGCTTGAAATGCGCTGGACAACTTCTACACACCCTAGGGAAACTAGGATGCCATGTATCAGACAAGTAAGACAAGATTTTCAAAGGGGATGTGCAATACTTGGGCTAAGTCCTCAGAGGAGGTAAGAGATGGCTATCCCAAGGCAGAAAAGAAAAGGAAAAAAAGAAAAGAAAAACAAACAAACAAACAAACAAACAAACAAAAAAACCAGTTCTGAGAATCCCAAATGCAAGGGAAATGACAGAATTGCTGGGAATGGTAGGTTTCTGCTGCTTATGGATACCTGGGTTTGCCAAATTGCCCAAGCCCCTATATGAGCTCCCACCCCCTTTATCCCCATAGGCCCAGCGGGTGCTCACTCTGTTCTTGACTCTTCTGAGGCTCCCAGCGGCACGTGGGTGCCCATGAGCCTGAGAATCAGATGGCCCTGGCCTCCTACCAGGTCTGAGGAACCCTAAGCAGGCTCCAGCTGCCTCTCACACCTCAGACTGTGCTTCCTCACCCCTGGAGTGGTGGAGTTCCTGTGGCTTCCCTACAGGCCAACACTGGGTGACAGATTGGGAAAGTGTGCTCCAACTCATCTCGTCCTGACTCCACGAGCGGCTGAGGCCTGTGGCAGAGCAAACATGGGACTTATGCTGAATCCTACCAGAATTTCCTTCCAAGCCCCTGCTGCACTAAACCCTGGTACCATACCCCCTGACCAAGACTTGGAGACACCACTGCATGATTGAGAGGAAATCTTGACACAGTGCACAGAACTCGAGTGGACTTACAAACCATGACTCCCCTAGATGAAAATGATGTGAGCAGCTTCATGTAGGATGTATGGGTAGGGAGAGATGATGGTGGTGTCAAAGAAGTCATCTGGATAGAGGCTCTGATGTTAGGAAAGGACAAAAAGCTAAATATCTACATTGACAGTTCTTATGCCCTTGCAGCTGTTCATATTCATGGGGCAATTTACAGATAAAGGAGACTGTTGGCTGAAAAAAAGAAAGATATAAAAAAAAATCTTGCCCTTGTTTTTGGCTCCCCAAGACTAGCCATTATCCACTGCCCAGTACATTGGAAAGAAGATGATTCAGTCACCAGAGAAAATAAGCTAGTATATTGAGCAACTAAGGAAATAGCCCTGATAGAATAGCCTATGTTAGCTATCACATTTCCACACCATTGGGGATCCCTGATGACCCAGCTGATCAGAAAATATACAGCAGAGGACCTCTGGTGGATCAAGGAGCTGCCCATGACTCAGTTCCCGGACAGATGGTGATGAACGGTAGAAGGAAAACTAATCCTGCCTGCTGATCTAAGAGATTGAATCCTAACCAAGATAAACCAATCCACTCAAAGGAGCACCCAGAGAATACAAGATCTGACTCATTATGCATAGCTCAAGATACAAGATGCATATTTAAAAATTGATAAAATCATGGCCAGCTACATGGCTTTCTAGCTCACTAATGCAACTAAGAACATCACAGCTTGCTGGACAGGACTGAGAGGCACCCAACCTGTTGCCTTTTGGTAAGTCAATTTCACTGAGATTAAGCCTAGAAAATATGAACACATGGTATCTCTTTATATATGTAGACACCTTTACAGGTTGGACTGAAGTCTTTTCTACCAAACACAAAACTGCTCAGACAGTGGCAAAAAAATTACTCGAAGACATCCTACCAAGGTATACCTTCCCACAGATGACAGGGTCAGATATTGGACCAGCTTTTTTGTCCAAGGTTTAAGTCAGAATTTGGACATGGCCCTGGGAATTGATTGAAAAATAAATTGTGTATATAGACTCCAGAGATCAGAATAGGTAGAAAGAATAAATAAAACTCTCAAAGAGACCCTAACTGAAATATCCCTTGAGACTGGTGATAACTGGGCCCTCTATAGGGTACAGAATTTACCCTTTGAGATGGAACTTACCCCCTTTAAAATCATGGTTAAAATGACACCCCCATCATCTGTAACTTATAGGCAAAGTCATTACAGAATTTGAGAACCAGCACCTCTTAGAGGACCTAAAAAACTATCCAATGGTCCCACAAGCAGGTGTGGCCTAAACTTTGACCTCTGTATGAAACAGGTTCCCCCACCAGAATCACACCCACCACATTAAAGGTAGATGGGATTGCAGCTTGGATGTATCATACCCATGCCCGGGGAAGCATACCTACTCATGAAACACGAAGACCCCTGATGACTGGCTCAACCCAAGACAAGAGACAGGGCAGGTTTCCAAGGACCCCTGAGAACCTGATCAGGCTCTGGCTGCAATGATGAGGTTACTGAAACTGATCTAGACTTTCAGATTGCTGATTCTAGGAAGTATGAGCTCTCCCCGCCTTTCCTGCCCCCTCCAGCCCTCGTCCAGCTAGTATCAAGAATCACCAATAGTGCTGTTGAGGAGATAATGGGAGTACTATTTGATAAGGGCAACAGACTTATCAAGCAAAAAAAAAAAAAAAAAAAAGAGAAAATCTTACAATTACTTTGGATGTCATGATAGGGCTTGGTCTGGCAGGATCAGGGACTGGCATATCCTCCCTAGCCCTACAGAGTTGTAGCTATGTCAACATAAAAACAGTCATAGATGAGGACAATAAAAAACTGGAAAGAGAAATAGCCCACTTAGAAAGATAAATGAATTCTGGCAAAAGTTGTGCTACAGAATAGAAGAGGGTTAGACTTGTTCTCACAGCAAGGATGACTGTGTGCTACTATGAAAGAGAAATACTGTTTTTATATGTATTATTCTGGAGTGATAAGAGACTTGCTGGCTAGAGTAAGAAAAAATTAGATAAGCGACAGAAAGAAATATATGTTGCCCAAGGATATTTCGCATCATGATTTAATAGTTCCCCCTGGTTGACTACCTGATATCTACCCTGCTCAGCCCCCTACTCATAGTACTGTTGCTATTAACTTTTGGTCCCTGCATATTAAACAGATTAATGTGGTTTATAAAAGAGAGAGTAGAGGCAGTTCAGTTCATGGTAGTTAGATCCCAATTTATAAAACTAATACCTGAAGGATGGGAGGAAAACCTTGAAAATATCTCCCTGGCACCATTGGGAGCCCCAAGATTGGGCCTCCTAAGGACCCAGAAGAAAGACTGTAAAACCTAACTAACTCTGTTTGTGAAGAAGTCTTATTTTGTGCAAGACCAGGGGCTAAATTCTTATTCCATGAAGAAAATAAGAAATCCACCTGAGCAAGCATCCCCCTTAGCAACAACCGGGTCAAGGTTGATAACTTAAGTCATCCTGCAGGAAATAGATAACTTAGTCATCCAGTTCGTCAAGTGGTTTTGTCGCTGTGTTTAGTTCCTGCAAAATGCACCAGCAATGCAATTTTTAAAATATTAACTTGTTGACCTGTATGGAAATTTTCCAAGTTTGCTGTAACCACAATAAAAACTCTGAACCTCTAGACTCGGGGCTCTCACATTGACCCATTGTGATTGTGAGTGTCGGAGAGACCTTGCTCTTGAACTCCTAATAAAGACTCTTACGTGTTTTATGATGAAACTGGCTTGGTCTTTGGGTACCCGCAACTTGGGAATTACAGAATCAAGACACATATTCCTGTGGAGATAAAAAAACATCAAGTGTAGACACAAGAGAGATGGCAGCCATGTGGATGTCAAATTAAGATACTTCCTACATTCATGTTTGATTTCTGTTACACTGATAAAAAGCACCCTGACAAAATAGCAAACATGGAGAAGAAAAGTATCCATTTGGATTATTCCAGGATACACTTTATCATCAAGGGGATTTCAAGTCAGGAACTCTAGCAGCTAATTATGGCACATTCACAGTCAAACACTAAAAGGTTTGAATGCATTCACGCTGCCCATATGTTTCTATGGCTGTTGCTGCTCAGCTTGCTTTCTATACTTTTACACAGCTACTGGCTGAGCCCATGGAATGGTGCTGCTTATATTCATGGTCCATCTAACCACCTGTCCTAATTTGTTTTCTATTGTAATGATAACTCATCTTTACCAAAAGCAACATGCTGAGAAAAAGCATTATTTGATTTATATTTCTACATACAAAAGATGAGTCAGGCCAGGAATCTGGATGAAGGAACTAAAGCAAAAGACATGGCAAAATACTGCTTTCTGGCTTGCTTCCCATGGCATGCTCAACCTGCTTTCTTATATACCCTCGGATCACCTTCCTGGGAGTGGAACTGCCCACAGTGAGCTGGACCTTTCCATCTATATCATGCATTACGTACATGAAAGGCATTCCAATAAAAACATTTTCTCAGATTAGTTTTTTTTTTTCTTTTCAGATGGCTTCATCTTGTGTCAAGTTGACAAACTAACTAACAAAACACCACAATTAACAACCAGGACAATGCCCCACAAGAAATTACCATGTCACCCTAATCTACATAATTCCTCAACTGAGACTTCCTTTTCAGGTGATTAGAGGTTGGAACAAGCTGACACTTAAAACTTTCACAATACCACACTTCTGACTTACAGAATGATGAGGAGTTTCTCTGTATACACTCTCTAGTCTCTAGATCTTTGTTATTACAAGCTATCAAAAACACATCATGTGGACAAAGACAAACAGCAAGTAGCATGGCTATGCACAGTTATGCAGCCAAGATCATGAAAAGCAGTGACCACAGCAAGGACTCAAGATAATTTTTATACTGATGATCTAAGCAATTAAGCATACTACCGTTACTTACCTAATTAGTCTACGCTTGTTTACAAATCACAGTATGTGTTCCCTTCTCTGGCTTATATATTTATTAAGGATAGACCTAATATATTTTAGCATTAATATGTAGAACCCAGAGAGAAACTTGCCAAATATGTAGATGCTCCAGGATTAAGCTGAAAATGGGAACTAAAAAACTTGCCATAGAGTATCATGTTGAATCCAATCCATTAGTCTTCAATACTTTCTTCAATATTCAATATTCAATGTGAATAACACTGGTCTGAGACACTCCTGCCATGAAAGATCATAATTTCCTAGAAATATATTTTCAGTGTGGAAAAGTTACATGTTTTAGTAGTTACTCATCCTCCATGTAAGTTCCCACATGATCTCAATACTATACTGGTGATACTGGCTCTGTCTACCGGACACATACTGAGCATTTACTCAAGGATGAGAAATAAAAGGGATAATGCAATTGAATGTATTTTTGCAAAACATCGTTTATGAGATTTGACAGTTCTGGGAGCAAACCCAATGTTTTGCCATTTCTGGCAAGTCTTTGTGCTAAAAACTGGAAGGCATGTATGATTAAAGATAGTGACGGATAATGAACGTGGTGCAATGTAAATTAAGTAGAGCACATGTGTTGTCATCCACATCCCACAGCAAAGTTCAAGTCTAGAGACAACTGCACTTACAGTAAGAATGAAATGAAGTTCAATAGTGCACTGAGAGTGACTTCTATAATGTCCTATGCATTGTTTTCTTTTCTTCTAATCTCCCAAGAACAGAGTAGGATATCGACCTTCCCATGAAACTGAAAGCCATAAGCAAAAGAATATCAAAGATTTTTAAAACCCCTCTAATTATATGAACTGTGAAACACAGCTTGCCTGTGCTATAAGCAAGACCATATTCTCTCTACACTTGAATTCAATTTGTTAGACTATAACCTCTAAAATGTTCTTCCTTTCCTATAGATTCCCATTGCCAAAATCCATGATGTCCAATATATCTGTATGAGTTATCCATGATTCTAGACCACACTTTTACATAAAAGTTAGTGTGTCATAGTCATAGATTAGAGTAGGAGAAAAAGATTTATATCATATTAATGGCAGCTATTCAAATTATGGTGAGTTTTGCATTATTTTAATTTTTTTCTACCTGGACTGTGTCAGTACTTTTTAAAGACGTATTTCTTTTTGTTTTAAATGCATAAGTGTTTTGCTTGGGTTTTTGAATGTCTATACCTTGTGCCTACAGAACACAAAAATAGCCTCAGATCCCATGAGACAAGAGTTAGTTAGAGGTGACTATCAAACCTCACACCTCTGTAAGAGCAGCAATTTTTTCTAACCATTGAGCTATCTCTCCATCCCCATGATAGTATTTTTTGAAACATAAAATACGTACAAATTATTTCAGTTAAAAATACACTTTTGTAGCTTATCAAACTGTCATTTTTAGTGTTCATAAATACCTAGAACTCAAAATTTGACATGATACCTTCATACAAAGTCAACTGTGAGAAATGTTATCATTACTCATCGAGATTCAAACTATGATCATTCAAAGCACTAGGCCATTGCCTTGGGATTTGAAAAATCTTATGAAAACCTTAATCCAAACAAAACTTGAGGATATAATCCAAAGATAAAATGTATTTTGTAAGGTTTAATGTTATGCATCTCCACATGCAGTTGTAACTTGAGTCTGTAATGAATCCATGTCTTGAAAGAGTAGACACTTGGATTGTATCTTCCACTGAGCTATACATGTAAGAGGTAGGTTTGTCAGTAGTAATGAAGCTAGAGGTAGGAAACCTTCCAATAGCATGATGACACCATTCACAATAACCAGAGATGACTAAGTGATACCTATACTTGAAACCTGGTGCATGTAAAATCATCCAGTGGCAATGGCTCAGTGCATAAAATGTAAAAGCCATGTGCAGTGTTATATGTTTATATGGCCTAGCCCTGTGGAGTCAAGACAGGCAGACCTTGGAGTCCTCTGAGCAGTCTACATGAGATGATGGGTTTTATGTTCAGTTATAACAGTTGTCTAAAAAACAAGAAAGAAGAAAACAAAGAAACAAAGAAAGAAGCCAACAAAGAAAAGAAAGAAGGAAGGAAGAAAGGAATGAAGGAAGAAAGGAAGGAAGGAAAGGAGGAAGGGAGAGAGGGAGGGAGGGAGGAAGGAAGGAAGGAAGGAAGGAAGGAAGGAAGGAAGGAAGGAGGAAGGAAGGAAGAAGGAAGGAAGGAAGGAAAAAAGGAAGGAAGGAAGGATATAAAGAAAAGTAAAGAAAGGAAAGGAAAAAGAAAAGAAACAAAAAGAAAAAATACCGAGCAGATGAGCAGAAAGTGCTAGAAGACCATATCAGCATCTGGCCTGGGCATAGTGTGGGTGAGACCACAATCATATGTATATGAGCACACACACACACACAGACACACACACACACACACACACACACACACACACACACACACACACA
>JANHMN010000001.1:160772491-160798075 GCA_030674055.1 Rhabdomys pumilio
ACACACACACACACACACACACACACACACACACACACACACACACAATCACCACAGGATACTATCTGTTTTCATAGTGCACTGATATAAGCACTCTCATAATTCCCTACCAGTTGTTTAAAATTCTACACTCATAAAGATCTCCACAAATTCCACAGACCCACGTTTTTCTCAGTTTGCACTTCCTCAAGTCCAAAATGCCACAATGACATCAGCAGAAAGCAATTACAATTATATCTCTTGATTCCATGTATATCCATAATTATCTTAAAATATAAAGGTTAACTTTAAAAAAGTAATTAGTCTGACAAAATAATCACTTATGTTATAAAGCAGAACTTCAAAGCAGCCAGAATTGTCTGTGTTGGCTACAAAAAGGGCAATTTCAGTTTTGCTAAATGAATATATTCCATGCTAATCACATTTACTTCATCCATGCCACTTTATGAATTTCAGTCCAATATAATGCGGCCTATCTTTGTCCCTAGACCCTTCTCTATTAGATCTTTCTGGAACACTCCATATTTCCAAACTGAGAAGGTTTTGAAAGGATACTTGCATACAAATACTTTAAACTTTATATATATATATATATATATATATATATATATAATTTAAAAATATATGTATTTTTCAGAATCTAGTATTCATAAATCTGAATCAGATTCATATAAAACAAAACAATCTAAATTGTAATAGACTTACTGATATAACTAATCTACATTACTTCAAATTTAGGCAAAAATTTCAAATAGTGGGACACATGCAAAAAAGCCAACAAAAACATACAGTACTTTAAATCTAGCTAAAGTTTTCTAGCTGGAACCTCTCACCTTAACTCCTGCGTCTTTGGACAGATTGCAAATAGCACAGTGACCATGGTTGTTCAGGTTTCTCAGTGGCAGAGCCTGAACTGTTTCTCCTTGCCAGACGAAAAAAATCAACATAAGAATCAGATATGTGGCACAAATTTAAGCTAGTTTTCTTCCCAAATATATATATTGCTGCCAACCTCAAGAGAATACTGGCCAATGATCTCCTGACTTTCTTCTGCCCATAAGATAGATTTCTCTAGTAACTCCAAATGATAGTTCTCCTGGAATCTATAAAACTTAAGAAAAACTGATAAAATTAGTTTTCTATTCAAATTCTCTGATGGTAGGCATTTCTATGCTCCCCCTATTAAGCCTGTGAAGTTCCCCAACGTACTTTGGAGTGTTGGAGTCGAGTGCACCTGAGCTAGAGGAGTCCCATTTTCAGCAGACATGATTGCTATTTCAGTGTGTGACATGGTGTGACTGAGTTGTGCCCTATTCTAGGGGAAATATGAGTTTACAGCCCAGGTGGGAAGTTGAATGTAAGAATAGTGGGTCTCAAATGAAAAGATGTCTGTTACTGTTGGGTCTTTGTAATATATTTTTACAGGGTAATGTCCTATTGATCTGATTGGAGTGACACCTCCATGAACATCAGTAAACAAGTACAGTCACAAGAAATGCCCAACTCAGACTGCGCCATTTTCTGCAAACAATCAGTTGGTAATCATGTGGGACATAGGTAGTTTTCCAAAAACCAGCACCAAAAATTTTCTGTTGAAATCCCTGTTTCTCTTAGACAACACAACATTTTGATATAATTGTAAAACCTGATACCTTTTCCAGATTGCTAAGATTCACTCCTATATGTGCTAATATTTCAGTTGCCTATTTGGTTAAAAGTCCCTCCTCCACCCCCACAGACACACCCAAGGTCTGGACTTCTACAGAATGGGCTGTGAGTATTCAAACTATGCTTGCATAGTGAATTCTAAAGAAGAATGCCACATGCCTGCATGGTCTACTGAAAAGGAGATAGGACTATGGGAGAATAGATATGCTTCCTCCCAGGCTAGCCCACCTAGACTTGCCTGTCTTCTAACGACTAGATGTCCCTTGAATGGTGCATAAGCTCATGGCTCATCCACAGTTTCACTGATTTCTTCCCTGAGTACTAAAGTCATGGTGTTCAGCCTCCGCTTACACTCACCTCAAGTAAATTTCTGCTGCAAAGTGTCTTCTCATACCTCCATCCCTCAGCCTTGTCCTGGGGCCATGCTACTTAACACATCTTCTCTATTGAAAGTCCCTATCTGTAGAAACGAGGCCCCCATTCATTTGTGCCACACCAACAGGGTAAGTACAGGCCCAGCTCACTCTTTCTCTGAATCCTACCACCATGGCTGGATTACATACTCATCTAAGAATCATTGGGTTATAACACAGGTGAGAGCTCAGAAACTGTCATACCTAGGGTGTGATCTCTCCTTCCTGACTTACAGTTGTGGACTCTGTATCATTTATTTACTGATTCCTCTTTTCTTCCCATAGACCAAGTACAGAGGATATGCCCAGTTTCAATTTATATCTTCAAAAATTGCTTTCTGTATTGCCATACCTTGACCTCACAACAAATAATAGAAGATGGCTATGGATCAAATGACTTCATACTGCAGAACCATACCCTTCCTTGTGGGTAACCACATACTAAATGAACATAAAGTGTGCTTCACAGTAGTGCTGTGAAAAAATGTCCACTTGCATCCTGTGCACTGATTTAATAAGAGTCTTGTGGTCCTTCTATAACCTGCTCTTTGACTCCTTAAAGCTGATATGACCTTGCCTGATGTTAACCACACAAACAATAGACCTTCATGTCATCTGTGCAAAAAAGCTGACATTTTGTGAAACTGTAAACATTATATTTCCCACCCTCCATGTTTTCCTGTTTACGTGTCCTATACCACCCAGACACAGCTCTTAACTTCACCATCACTGCATTTAATATTCCTATTCCAATGATGTTTTCTTTATTGCCTAGTGAGAATTCCACAGACAGTTATCCTAAAACCCACACATGCACCTGCTCGACTTCTTTGAGGTTTCTCTGGCTTTATTTTTTACCTTCCCTACTGTCTAACTCATAGATCTGCACAAACTACTGGCCACTTTCTCCCTGTAACCTTCACAGTCACCCCAATAACTATGGAAAGAGAAACAGCTGGGCTGACTTAGATAATTTTCTATGAATTGAAAGCCAGCTATTGCCCCTCCATTTCTCTGTGTTTTTCTTTCATGATCATGGACAAGAAATGTAAATTCTTTGCTCAACTTTCTTCAATTTCTTTTTCTCTAAGATGGAGAAAATCAGTAACTATCTTCAAGAAATCTAGCAAAAAAATTGATAAGCTTTTAAATGCAATGCCTGGCACTTAGCAAAGCTTGAAAGATGTTGGCTATTGTTAGAAATATTTTTCTATGCTATACAAACATAAACTTGATCTAAAAGGTAAAATCAAACAATATAAAAATTTTCTTAGCCCTGAAATATGCCAGAAATGTTAATCTGAAGTAAGTAAACACCCTTTTTATGCTAACCCATCAGAACAATTTGGTTATCAGGGTTTTGACAGTGGACTGACTAATACCTATGAGGCAAGCTGACTTCCAAATGAGGTTTTGTCTATTACTTTTGTCATGACAAAACAACTTAAAACATACATCAGAAAAATGCATCATCAATCCTTCCTACTTCACAGGATTATATTAACAATCAGAGTGTAAATTTTCTTTTAATCCTGTGCTATTCAATATAGTAGTATGGATATTTCATTTTAGATATGAAAAATTTGAAATTCAACTCCTTACTTGTACCAACCATATCTCTACTGTTCAACAGTTACATGTCACTAACTACTATGGCTAGAAGCTATCATACTAGAAAACACAAAAACACAGTACGATACCCTAAGTGCAGGAAGTTCTACTTAATAGTGCTATTGATACCCTCTGCTACATATGCAAATATAAAATTGAAAGGAAATTGGAATCTATTATAGTCTGGAGGACTCTTTATGTTTGCTTACAGCACAGCGTGCATGTATCAATGTCCACAAAATATTCTGTGGCATCATAACAAAGCTATTCTGGCTCTGAGGCATATTGTCATTTAGAAATTATCATGAAAACTTGGGGATATTGGAACGTTTTTCCTTTTAGAACACATTTTAGAAGTAGATTATATGAGCTTACTCATTAGATCAAATAACAAACTTTTAGGCTTTTGCAAAGATTGACACCTTTTATGTTTTACACACATCTTCTTTTAACAAGTGATTATTATTTTAAAGATAAGATGACAGGTAGATCCTGGAAAGTAATTACACAGGTTATAAAAATAATAAATAAAAGTTTATAGAACTGAATAAAAGTTTAGATTGCATCTATTGAAAAAGACTAGAAAGTAGTTGAGGGCAAGAATGTCAGCAAATAGAATGATTTAAAGAGATCTAGAATAAATGACATAAAATTAGCTGAACAATACTGGAGAATTATGACCAAAAGGCTACTTAGTAACTAGAGATGAAGTGAAATCCACCAGAGTATCACAGACTAACAGGATCCAAGCAAAAATGTTGCATGGCTGTGAATAATATACAAACAATAAATTTTCCTGTGGCTAAGTACCAACTAAATGGGATTTTTTCACATACTCAGTTGTCATCACATTTTAAACTTAGCAGTGTAGAACAGTGACAAAAAAAAATCAGTGTAGTTTCAAATAATGAAAGTACACATATTATATGACTACTAGATAAAAATAGACACAGAACTTCATCAATTCTATCCTTTAAGAAGAATTTTTCTGCATGTAGGCTAAAAGTATCTTCAACTTTAGAACACATCAACATGCAAAAATATAGAATATAACTTGTTGGAATATATGCATGAGTGTATGTGAGTGTTTGAAGCAGCCTCAGATTACTTTGGGTCTCAAGGAGTATCTGGGTAGGTCAAGAAACAAAATTATAATTTTGTTTAATGCATTTATATGGAAATGTCATACATGCTCTGACTTCTCCCATTACTAAAAGAATTGAAATGATTAGTAAATCATTTTTTATTTACTCATGAAACAACAAAACATACAGAGCATTTATTTGTTGGGTATAGAATAAAATTCTACCTGCACTCATTTGAATTTTGAGTATGACACATATTTTAATATCATCTTTCTTTTGTGTGAATGCATATGGGTGTGAGTGTACATATTTGCATGTGGATGTACATGTCTGTGTATGCATATATGCAGCCAAGAGGTCAGTGTTGACTGTGTTCCTTATTTGCTCTCCACTTTGTTTTTTTTTATTAATTTATTTATCCATTCACTTTACATCCAGATCATAGCCCTCTCCTCCTTCTGGTCCTCCCCCCTCCCCACCCCCCACACAATCCTTTTCCTTCTTCCTTTCTCCTCTGAAAAGGGGGAGGTTCATCTGGGTATCACCCCGCCCTTGCAAGTCAAGTCACTGCAGGACTAGGTGTATTCCCTCCTGCTGAGGCCAGACAAGGCAGCCTAGTTTGAGAAACAGGATCCACAGGCAGGCCACAGACACAGGGACAACCCTTGCTGTAGTTGTTGAAGATCCACATAAAGACCTGGCTGCACATCTGTCACATATGTGTGAAAGGCCTAGGTAGAGCCCATGTATGTTTTCTGGCTGGTGGTTCAGTCTCGGAGAGCCTCCAGAGGTCCAGGTCAGTTGACTCTGTTGGTCTTCCTGTGTAGTTCCTATTTCTTCCATGTCCCTTACTCCTTTCTGAAACTCTTCCATAAAACAGCTCTGTCCAATGTTTGGCTGTGGGTCTCTGCATTGGATTTTTAAGACAGTCTTTCACTGAAACGAAAGCTCACTGATGGAGTCAACTGTGTGGACAGTGAGCCTCAGGAACCCTCTTGCTATAATCCTCTCTCAATGCTGGATTACAGGCAGGCATGTGCCATCATGCTTGGGTTATCAAGTGGATGATGGGGAGCTGAACTCAGGTCTTCATTCTTCTTTAGAAAGCATACTACCCAAAATGCCATCACTTCAAACCCTTTACCTCTATTTCTTAATAAGAAAAAGGGGTTCCTGTACTGCACGTTTGAAAGCAGAATGTTAGGGAGGGCAGGTCAAGAGAAATAAGAAGAAAAGAGGCAGAAGCAAGAGACCAAACACAAATGGTATTGTTTACTCAAGGTCACATAAAGCACTGCCTTAAAGGGACTTAAAAGGGACTTCACCAGTTGACCAGTTGTAGGTTTTTTTTTGTTTGTTTGTTTTTTTGGTTTTTGGTTTGTTTTTCGAGACAGAGCTTCTCTGAGTAGCCCTGGCTGTCCTGGAACTCACTCTGTAGACCAGGCTGGCCTCCATTTCTTAAATGTTCATTTTTATTCTTATAGTTAAAAATGAGAGAGAGAGACAGAGACAGAGACAGAGACAGAGAGACAGAGACACAGAGACAGAGACAGAGACAGAAAAACACAGGTTGAAAACATGAACTTGGATAAATGGAAAACGATTGATGATAAATGATAGTTATGTATATGATTGATATATGAATGATAGGTAAAAGATAGGCAGATAGTAGAGAATGTGATAGTTAATTTTGGTTGTCAATTTTACTAACTCTAGAACTACTGAGAAAGACTTTGAGTCATAGGTGTGGAGGATGATCTTGATTAGATCAATTGAAATGAGATGAACCAACCCTAAATTCAGACTCCACCTGCCAGAGGTTAGATAGATATAGCAAGGCCTAAGAGAAAAGTGTTTGCCTCTGCCTGCTTGTCTTCATATCTGGCAAAGTTCATCTTTTCTGTTGCTACAACTATCATTGCCACTGCCACCACCATTGCTATCCTCCTTTGCTGACAGTGGAACCCAGCTCTGCTGCTGCAGATCCTTTCTTTCTTTCTTTCTTTCTTTCTTTCTTTCTTTCTTTCTTTATTTATTTATTTATTTATTTATTTTCTTCTTCCCTTTCTTCCCTTCTTCTTCTTCTTCCTCTTCCTCTTCCTCTTCCTCTTCCTCTTCCTCTTCCTCTTCTTCTTCTTCTTCTTCTTCCTCTTCCTCTTCCTCTTCCTCTTCTTCTTCCTTTTCTTTCTTTCTTTTTTTTAAGCAGGTATTTCTTTTTATTTTATTTTATTTCTTATAAAAAATAAAGTTCATTTTTCCCCAGGTTATTATGTCTAAAAAGAACAAATAGCCAAGCAGCTTAAAACCACCTTGTGAATGTCAGTAGCACACAGAAAGTTCTAGGTTCGACTCTAGGCCAGTTTTGCCCCATCAACTAGAAAATAAGGCAACTAAAGGGTGTCAAAGTCTGATATATATGTGCTTTTCTCATTGTGGGCCAAAGCCTGAGGCAGTACCGAACCCCAGAGACAAGAGACAAGAGACAAGCTTGCATTTCAGAGCCTGTGCTGGGTTTTCCACATCCCCAGGTATCATCCGGCAGTGATCTCCAGCTCACGCTTCAGTCACCCTGGTTGCTCTCTGGTGTTTGGATGACACCCTGCTGGCTGGATGAAATTCTGTTCTTAGAGATGGTGTAACAAAGGCCAGTGCAACTCAAGTTGTCCAGGGTCCTGATGGACAAGTCACCCCAACATCAGTGCAGGGGACTCAGAAAAGGCAGGAGTCAGGGTTTATCTACAGAGGATAGCCTTCCACAGACCCTTTATCACCCATATTGGTGCTGTCTGGCCTTCTGTCAACTCCATCTCTGTTTTTGGTTCCTTGCCCCAAGGCTGGCCTGCTTGTCTGGCTTGGGGACTGATCATACATGAAGTTCTTGCATGATGATACTTTGAACTCCAGGGCCCCAACTTTCCGAAGCAGGTCCCTAATGATGCTTAGAGCTGATATCTAGGCTGCAGGTATGAATAGGGTCCGACTACTGGAGCTGTCCAGACCGTGTCTGAACATTCCTGGTGTGCTCAAACCAGAGCTAGGTCCTCTGTGAGCTATTGGAGTAGATGGAACAGATCCTGTGGCCTACACAGCCATGTCTGTTCTTTTGGCTTCCCCTGAGCCTGGCAAGGGTGTCCAGGGTTTGTCTTGCTTCTGCTGCACAGCCAATTCCTGCTGCAGATTTCAGGCTTCATCTGCACGGATTCTCGAAGATTTTCCTTTTCATCCAGCTCTCTCTAAGAAGGCATTTCTTTCGATGGCTTGATTCAAAGGCTGTTCAAAGGCTTCCAGGGACATGACTGTGGCTCATTTGGCTCTTTCCAGGTCATCATTGGCTTGTTCCAGTTCCCGGATGTATTTCTGCAGTTTGGTCTTTAATGGCTTTTGTCTGAGCCAGGCCATGATTCTCCAAGGTCGAGATCTGCAGGTAACCCTCTGAATGCAGCATTTCAAACTTCGCCTTCACAGACTCCAGCTCCATTCAAAGGCGGTTATTTTCTGACAATAGGTCCCAGTTCCTGGTTTCAGTTTACTGCAGCTGACTCTCTAATTCAGCTTTGTATTCCCTGCTTCCTTCCTGGAATTCTCAGAGTTCCTCCTGTATATTATCTGTCCTCTGCTTGTAGGTTCTGGCCAGGTCTCTCCTATAGTTTGTTTCTTCCTCCTCTAATCCAAAACTCTGTCCTGAATCTTCCATGGTAAAGTGGGCAAGAGTTCACTCTTCTGTGGCATAATGTCCCGCCCAAGCAGCAGTAATCCCAGTGAGGTGTGGCAGAAACCAGCTTCTGAAGCCCTCTAACACAAACCAAAGACTGACTGCTGTTCTAGAATCGTGCAGGCATTCAGCCTCACAGCCTTGACTTCTAGAGCACCTTCTAGTCAGCCTTGTGACTTCTAGAGCACCCACACTATGGACTGAGCAACCATTATTGGGATACACAGACTATACAATGTGTAACAAAAGACGATTGAATAAACCACATTTTAATATATATTCTGTTCTCTCTTTATATATAATCACCACAAGATAGACATATCCATAATTGCTAGATAATACAATGATAGGTAGATAGAAGACACTTAGTTAAAAGATGGTAGATAAATGACAGAGAGACTATAGAGGAGAAAATGGTAATAATACTTTAAAAGATGTGAATAGAGGATTTGTAATGTAAGAAGATGAAACAATTATCTGGACATCCAAATGGCATGTTTCTGTTGTTGTTTTTTTTTTCAATTTAAAATTATCCTGAATGATTTGCATTAAACATGTTACAAACTAAGTCTTCAGTAAATCTGTGAAAGAAACAAAATGACAGGAAGTATTAAGAACAAGAGGGAAGACTGAAAATAAAAAAGCTGAGTCTACCATTAAGTGAGCAAAACATTTACTATGCAGACAATGTGGAATAGTCAGTGTGTACAGGAAACTGAGACAGCAAGTATAATAAGGCTTATGTTATGGTGAGCATATTAATTATAGAAAAAGTTCAGGGATGGGCATTAGCACATAAAAGGAAATTTCCATCACAGAGATTATCAAGAAGTTCACAGACATAATTACAGAGGACAATTCCAGTCTTAACACAATGAAGCTTTCAGATGAGAAGAAAATTAGACCCTAGCATATTATTATCCCCAGAACTCTATATGAACTTGAATTCTCCTTAAGTCTCAAGAATTTCATAGAGGAAGAAATGCTAATTTCAGGGCGGGCCTCAACTGTAATATGTGGCTTAAGAGATTTAGGTTTACATGGTTGGGTTTTTTTGTGACGTTGGTTAAGATTTTGTGAACTGGTATCTTTTTCTGAACTCTGTGTGTGTGTGTGTGTGTGTGTGTGTGCGTGTGTGTGTGTGTTGTATATACTTACTAATGTATGTGTACACATATGTGTTTCCTTGGGGAACCCAATAATATATGTTATTGTCTTTTCTCAATCACTTTCACCTTTATTGTTTGAGATGCATCTCACTGAACCTGAATGTCAAAAATTGGTTTGATAGGCTGCTGAGCTACAGAGGATCTCCTGATTCCAGCTGTCCTCCTACCCCACTGATGGTACAATTACCAGTACATGCCACTGACCTCGGCTTTTTATAAGGGTTCTGAAGATCTGATCTCAGGCCCTCATACTTGCATAGCTAACGTTTTTGCATAGTTGGCCATCTCCCTAGTGCTGAGAATGGGTTTCCTCACAGACTTCCTAGCACCGTTTAGTTTAACAGAAGCAGACTAAGTTAATTTCACTTATTGTCTGACCAAGAGTTCCATATTTTGAAAATTGTCAATATGCAGAATATAAGAAACTTAAAAAACATCCATATAACAAAGCCAGATAGGCAGCTAAGAAATAGATGTCTAAATGCTATGAAAATAAGAGTTTTCTTCACAAGATATTTTATTTACTTTTCCATCCCAGTACTGCATCAGCTAGCATAAGCTAACCTATGCTGATGTAACAAAACCTAAAATCTTGTCCTTCCGGTTAGAACCTGTACCCAGAGCCAACCTGGGGTGCTGGCTCTGCACCCACTCCTACAACATTCAGAGGGAGCTCAACTCACAGGTGCTCTGACAGGACCAGGATCACAGGAAAGACCACAAAATCTGCCCCACCACCCAGAGTAACTAGGACCCACGGGATCCAGGGATGTAGGAACCCCCACCTATCCAGTGGCATGGGTTCCTTCCGGCTTGTACCTGCATCTGGAGCAAACCTGGGGCACTGGTCCACACCCACTCCTACCACACCCAGAGGGAGACCGACTCCAAGGAACACAGTAACACAGAGGAAGCTCGACTCCCAGGAGGTCAGACATACCCAAATCACTGGAGCTCTGACACACTCAAGATCACAGTTTAGGCCTCAACATCTTTCCCAACAACCGGAGTAACTGGGACCCTACAGGAGCCAGGGCTCTGACTCCCCACCCACTCCTGTAACACCAGGAGAAAGCTTGATTCCCAGGAGCTCTGACACAACAGGATCTCAGGAGCTTGGTCACACCAGGATTTGAGGATCTCACAGGCAGCTTGACTCCCAGGAGCTCTGACATACCCAGGATCTCAGGATCACAGGATCTCAGAATCACAGGATCACAGAGACAGTTAAACTCCAGGAACTCTGACACAACCAGGATCAGTGGAGGGACAGGTTCCAGTCAGAGACAGCAAGGGCAGTTAGCACTAGAGATAACCAAATGGAGAGAGGCAAGCACAAGAACATAAGCAACAGAAGCAAATGCAATTTAACAACATCAGAACCCAGTTCTCCCACCACATCAAGCCCTAAATACCTTAACACACCTGAAAAGGAAGATTCAGTTCTAAAATCTCATCTCATAAGTATAAGAGACAAATTTAAGGAGGACATAAATAACTCACTTAAAAAAAAAACAGGAGAACAAAGGTAAACAAGTAGAAAAAAATTAAAGAGAAAACAAATAAATGTCTTAAAGAAATACAGGAAAGCATAATCAAACAGGTAAAGGAATTGAACAAAACCACCCAGGATCTAAAAATGGAAACAGAAACATTAAACACAAAGGGAGACAAACCTGGAGATCAAAAACCTAGGAAAGAGATCAAGAGTCACAAATCACCAACAGAATACAAGAGATTGAAGAGACAAACTCAGGCTAGAAGATACCCTAGAAGACACTGACACAACAATGCAAAAAGCAAAAGGCTCCTAACTGAAAACATTCAAGAAATCCAGGACACAATGAAAAGACTGAACTTCAGAAAAATAGGTATAGAAGAGAGTGAAGATTCCCAACTCAAAGGGCCAGATAACATCTTCTACAAAATTACAAAAGAGAATATCTCTAACCAAAAGAAAGAGATGCCCATAAACATAGAAGAAACCTACAGAACACCAAACAAATGATACCAGAAAAGAAATTCCTTCCATTACATAATAATTAAAACACTAAATGCACCGAACAAAGAAAGAATATTGAAAGCAGTAAGGGCAAAGAGTCAAGTAACATATAAAGGATGACCCATCAGAATTATTCCAGGCTTCTCAGCAGAAACTATAAAAGCCAGAAGATCTTGAGCAGATGTCATTCAGATTCAAAGAGAACAAAAATGCCAGACCAGGCTATTATATCCAGTAAAACTCTCAATTACCATAGATGAAAAAACCAAGATATTCCATGACAAAACCAAATTTAAACAATATCTTTCCACCAATCCAGCCCTATAGAACATAATAGAAGGAAAACTCCAACACAAGGAGAAATACTACACCCAAGAAAAAGCAAGAAACTAATCTTCTTACAACAAACCCAAAAGAAGAGAAACAAACAAGCATAATTCCACCTCTAACAACAAAAAGTAACAGGAAAAAAATCATTGATTCTTAATATCTCTCAATTCCCCAATAAAAAGACAAACTTGCAGGCTGAATATCAAAACAGGACCCAGGATTTACTGCACACAGGAAACACATCTCTGTAACAAAGACAGTTATTACTTCAAAGTAAAAGGATGAAAAAAAATTTCCAGGCAAATGGTCCCAAGAAGCAAGCTGGAGGATCAATTGTAGTACCCAATAAAATAGACTTTCAACCAAATGTTATCAAAAAATGGAAAAGGACACTAAATACTCATCAAAGGAGAAATCCACCAAGAGAAACTCTCAATTCTGAACATCTATGCCTCAAATGCAAGGGTATGAAAAAAAAAAAACATTACTTAAGCTCAAAGCACACATTGAACCTCACACAATAATAGTAGGAGACTTCAACACCCCACTCTCACCAATGAACAGGTTGTGGAAACAGAAACTAAACAGAGAAAGTGAGACTAACAGAAGCTATGAAACCAATGAATTTAACAGATATCTCCAGAACATTTCACACTAAAACAAAAGAATATGTCTTCTTCTCAGCACCTCATAGTACCTTCTCCAAAATTGACCATATAATCAAAACAAGCCTGAACAGGTAAAAGAATATTGAAATAATCCCAAGCATCCTATCTGATCACCACAGACTAAGACTGGTCTTCAACAACAACAAAAACAACAGGAATCCCACATACACATGGAAGCTGAAAAACTACTCAAGGATAACTTGGTCAGGGAAGAACTAAGGAAAGAAATTGAAGACTTTTTAGAATTTAATGAAAATGAAGGCGTAACATACTGAAACTTATGGGATACAATGAAAGCAGTGTTAAGAGGAAAACTCATAGCTCTGAGTGCTTCCATAAAGAAACTGAAGAGCGCATGCATTAGCTTAACAGCACATCTGAAAGCTCTAGAACAAAAAGAAGTGAATACACACAAGATGAGCAAAGTGCAGGTAATTATCAAACTAAGGGCTGAAATCAACCAAGTAAAAACAAAGAGAACTATACAAAGAATCAACAAAACCAGAATCTGGTTCTTTGAAAAAATTAACAAGATAGATAAACCCTTCACCAGACTAACCAGAGGACACAGAGATAGTATCCACATTAACAAAATCAGATATGAAAATGGAGACATAACAGAAATTGAAAAAAATTCAAAAAATTATCAGATCTTACTACAAAAGGCTATATGTAGCAGAACTAAAAAATCTAAATGAAATGAATGATTTTCTAGACAGATACCAAATATCAAAGTTAAATCAGGATCAGAAAAGCCAGCTAAACAGTCTTATAACCCCTAAGAAAAATATAACAAGTTGTTAATAGTCTCCCAACCAAGAAAAGCCCAGGACCAGATGGCTTTAGTGCAGAATTCTATCCGACCGTCAAAGAAGACCTAATACCAATGCTTCTCAAAGTATTTCATAAATTATAAAGAGGAGGAACACTATCTAATACATCCTATAAAGGCACAGTTACACTAATACCTAAAACACACAAAGATCCAACAAAGAAAGAGAACTTCAGAGAAATTTTCCTCATAAATATTGATACAAAAATATTCATTCACCATGAATGCAGGAATGGCTCAATATATGAAAATCCATCAATATAATCCACTATATAAGCGAACTCAAAGAATAAAACTACAAGATCATCTCACTAGAGACTGAAAAAGTCTTTGAGAAAACACAATATCCCTTCATGCTAAAAATATTAGAGAAAATAAGAATTCAAGGTCCATACCTAAATATAATAAAGACAATGTACAGCAAGCCAATAGCCAACATCAAACTAAATGGAGAGAAACTTGAATCATTCCCACTAAAATCAGGGACAAGACAAGGCTGTGCACTCCCTACCCCAAAGCAATCTATAGATTCAAAATAATCACCCTCAAAATTACAATTAAATTTTCACAGAGACTAAAAGAACAATTCTTATATTTATCTGAAATAACAAAAAACACAGGATATCAAAAAACCTCTCAACAGTAAAAGAACTTCTGGGGGAAATCATCATCCCTGACCTCAAGCTATACTACAGAGCAATAGTGATAAAAACCACATGATATTGGTACAGAGACAAACAGATAGATAGATCAATGGAATAGAATTGAAGACCCAGAAATTAACCCACACACTGTTGGTAACTTGATCTTTGACAAAGGAGCCAGAACCATCCAGTGGAAAAAATAGAAAGCATTTTCAACAAATGGTGTTTGTTCAACTGGAGGTCAGTATTTAGAAATAGGCACATCGATCCATTCTTATCTCCTGTACAAAGCTAAAGTCTAAGTGGATCAAGGACCTCCACATAAAACCAGATACAATGAATCTAATAGAAGAGAAGGTGGGGGAAGAGCCTCAAACACATTGGCACAGGGGAAAATTTCCTGAACAGAATGCCAATGGCTTATGCTCTAAGATCAAGAATTGGCAAATGGGACCTAATAAAATTGAAAAGCTTCTGTAAGGCAAAGTACACTGTCACTGGGACAAAATGGCAATACATAGATTGGGAAAAAATCTTTACCAATCCTACATCTGATAGAGTGCTAATATCCAAAATATACAAAGAACTCAAAAAGTTCAAATCCAGACAACCAAATAACCCTGTTAAAATATGATGTACAGAGCTAAACAGAGACTTCTGAACTGAGGAAGTTCTAGTGGCTGAGAAGCACCTAAGAAAAATGTTCAACACTCTTAGTCATCAGGGAAATGCAAATCAAAACAACCCTGAGATTCCACCTCACACCAGTCAGAATGGCCAAGATCAAAAACTCAGGTGTCAGCAGATGCTGTCGAGGAGGGGAAAACTCCTCTATTGCTGGTGGAATTGCAAGCTGGTACAATGACTCAGAAAATCGACTTGGCAGCTCCTCAGAAAACTGGAAATAGCTCTACCTGAGGACCCAGCTACACCAGTCCTGGGCATATACCCAAAAGATGCTCCAACATATAAGAAGAACACACCGTCCATTGTTTTCATAGCAGCTTTATTTTTAATAGCCAGAAACTGGAAAGAACCCAGATGTCCTTCAACAGAGGAATGGATAAAAAGACAAATAAAGGATACTTCTACGTCAATGTCCTGAGTCTCCTTTGGTGGAATTTATGAAATAGAAATGAATACTTGTCATCCTCTGAGATGCTGCTAATCATGGTGATCGCTCAGGTGGCACATTTTGCTTCTTTCCATTCGTAGAAGTCAAGCAGCTTCTAATATGATTTGACTATGCCGTACCTGTAGAGATAGCTTACTAAAACTTTTATTATTCCCAAACACACAGTATTGGCTACAAAATACTGTATTTGATTTTTAAGGATGTAAACAGCACAGCAGTTAGCTGCTCAATGCAGAACCAGCTGATGCTACATATAAAATACACTTAAGAAAGTAGTTGGGTTGCTGGGTTTCAAAATCAAACTTGCTGAATAACACAAACTTCTTAGAGACGGATACTGAAAAGGATGACTCATTATCCCAATGTGGGAAGTCACAGGAAAGGCAGCAACTAGAGAGGAGACTGGGGACTGGGAGCTTTTTCCACACTCAGGCAAGACATTTGTTGTAATCTGAATGTAACAGCATTAATTTATGCAAAGATTTCTTTTGGAGCTCCTAACTAGTAATTTAATCAATTTAGAAACTGATTAATGGGTCTGGAAACTTTCATAAAGGACCATATCAAGGGATTTGAAATAACTGTTAGAGTCACTTCAGCATTTGCATAAAACTCATTTATCTGTACCACAGGTCTAAGTGGTTAGAAAATCCATCTGGGAAGACATTTTCTTAGTATCACTTTGATGTTGTCAGTTACCAGGTGCTCTCCATCGGCTCCAAAACTACAGGGTCACTGTGTGAAACCTCAGGAAGAAGAAGCTGGTTCCCTAGCTTGCAGAAAGAACAGATGGCCATGGAGCCAGCAAAGAGAGCACCAGGCTTGTGTGCATGTGGAATGTTCACAATACAATGGTTCTACCCACAAGAATGTCACATATTTCATTTTCACAGTTTTACACACACACACACACACACACACACACACACACACACACACACACACAAAAGAAAAGAAAAAGAAAAACTCCAGGAAAATGAGAAAGCCCCTGTCTGGATACAAATGAAGAGGTTATGAGGGTAAAGCTTACTTTTATAACTCTAACCTTGCATGAGGCTACGGGTTGAAGCTTCTGAATTAACAACAAGTCTAATAGGATATGAAACACCTACCCATCCAATCTATAAAAAGAAACAATTAAATATTATAGGCATAATTCGCATGTTCTATGAAATACTATTTTAATATAATTGTTCAATATGTACTTAGACATGAAACTGTAAATTCCATAATTTCTAAATACTGAGTATATTATTATAAAAATATTATTTTCTTTGGGATAAATTTAAAAATGTTCTTAAATAATCTTATATATACTGAAAATGCTTAATTAGAATAAATTTTACTTTCATTACAACCAATTTCTTAAAATAATCCTTTGGAATCCTGAGTGCTTCTTCCTCAAGTCTTAAAGAAAATTAATATAAGAAGACACATCCTACCTCATGATTTAAAGAGAATACTCTTGTTATTCTCAAAAAAATTTTCTTTTCTGCTGAAACTACATTATTTTTTATAGAGAGAGAGAGTCAAAGAGTGAGACATTGGGCTCATACACATTTTATACTTAAACTAAGAACTATATAAGCTGCTTACTAATAAAAAATAACAAATCAAGAGTTGTCTCTAAATTTTGTAAGAATTGGCAAATGTGATATTTTAAAAAGTTTCTTTCTAATTAGGAAATCTTACTTTTAAAGTCCTGAGACATTTATATAAACATACTCAAAACTATCAATTAACTAGCAATCCAGCTGTGTTCATCTTTTTTTCCAGAGAAAACAGACAACTATGATATAAAATATCTGATGGATTATTGTGCCGGTTTTAAGACAAAGTTCACAGTATCTTTAGATACTTTCACAGTATCTTTAGATACTTTCACAGTATCTTTAGATACTTACAGAAAAGCAATTTAGTTTCCATGTCTGCCACAAGTGTAATTTCACAATTTATTTAATTACAAATTGTTTATGGGTGTACTTTATTTTTAAAAAATCTGCAAGAACTAGATATAGCAATGCACATTTCTATATCCCAGTGGCACTGACCATCTGAATCTCTGATACTCGGGGACATGAAAAGATCTCCTCTGTTACAGAAAACTCAGGTGTGCTTACCATGGCCTACTAGATACATCATAAGGTGATCTGTACCTCCTCCATGTCGGAGTCTCGGGGACCTACTCCCATTCCTCTATTTCCATGGGTTCCCTTACAAAACAGGAACATTACTTCAAATTTATCAAAACTAAGCAGCTTAAGCCCACTGCCCTAGAGCCATTATCAAAAGCATAAATAAGATAACCAAACTAGCTAGGACACTATTTCATAGTTCCCTATCCCCTTTGTGCCTTTTGAAATCTTTGAAGTTAAGCCTAACTGGAAAGAATTCTGGGAACTAAAGTACCATATACTCTGTAGGGATGATTTTTTGCAAGTTTCTGATATATTAACAAGGATATCACTTATGAACCATTCTAGTCCATATTTCAATCACACAAGAGGAAATACTCTTACCAGAAGGAATTGCCTTTTGTTGTTCTAAAGAAAAATAGACTTCAAATTCTATATGCTTTGGGTCTGATGCTTCTTAAAAACTCATAGTCAAATTAGTGGCCAAATCCAGTGTGTGCACACTTCGCAGACCCAGGTTTGAGGTCCTTTCTCTGTCATATTTTTACAATAAATTTTCCTCCATGAAGTTCTTTCATCTTAACTATCGTGATGTACAGCTCAGTGCTGGGTAAACATCACACAGCTTGACGAATTCTCACAAGTGAGCAAGTCCATTCAGACAATACCAGGGGTGAACAGGAGGGGTCACTTCAGGTCCTTAGTCCCCTTGCCTCTTAGAAGCAACCAGGAGCAGAGCTCAGAAGTTGGTTTTGATTGAGAATTGAAAGTTACGTGAGCACATTGTACTTTGGGTGCTGTGTAGCACTTGTGCCGCAATATTAGTACTATACTGGTAACACTAACATACTGAACTCTGAAACTTCAGCTTGCTTATTCATTCCATAATCATATAGGGCCTCTGTTATTCCTGCTTACACGGTTTCTAAGAATTCTAAACACGTTGCCAAAAATTGTTTAGAGCAGGCAAAATTCTTGACTATGACAAAAACAATGACATAAACTGTACATCTTGAAAATTCTTAAGCATTTTTTGTGATAAAATCACTATTTTAGAACTAAAATATCAATGAAACAAGAAGAAATAATTTACAAAATCACCTATTTGATAAGTGATTTGTATACAGAATATAAAAGAACTCTTAGTATTCAACAATAGCAGTAAACAAATGCCTGGCTCAAAAATGGGCAAAGGACAGGACCTTCTCTATGAACGATCACATGCAAAGTATCACACATGCATTCAAGAAGCTCAAGTCCGGTGGGACACCATCTCATCAAATTGGATAGCTACCATCAAACCACAGAAAGCATGCACTGAGAGAGATGGAGAGACATAGCCCAGCGTTCAGTTTGTGGGACTGTACAGTGATAAATTAATAATCCTCAGAAGATTACAAAAGGAGCTACATATAATCAAGCAGCTCTCACTGCTTGTTGTTATATACCAAACAGACTGAAACTTGTGCTTGGAAGAGAACTTTGTACACTAATTGTCAGAGGAAAATTATTCACAATAGCTAAAGCTTTAAGAAATCATTAGACCATGGTCACATGAGCAAATGACAAATCTAAAAGAAAAAAATATGCTCGAATAACGATGAAATTTAAGGACATTGTAAAAAAAGAAATAAGGTAAAATACACGCACGCGCGCACACACACACACACACACACACACACACACACACACACACACAATTGCACAAGGCCATTAATATAATATAAGGCACTTAAGAGTAATCACAGTCATCAAACCAGAGAATGCAGTGATGGCTACCAGGAGCTAGAAGGTAGTTTTTTTTTTTTGTTTGTTTTTGGTATTGTTTGTTTGTTTGTTTTTGTTTGTTTGTTTTTGTTGTTTTTGTTTTTGTTTTGTTTTGTGCTGAGCCTCAGTTTTACAAGAAGAAACGAGTTGTGGAGCAGTTTGACAGTGATGGCCACAGGACAGTGTGAGTGTCCTTTATACCACTGAACTGTAGAGCTAAAACTGACCAGAATGGAAAACATTTTGCTTTGTATATTTACCACATTATAAAAATTGGAAAATGTGAACCATAAATAACTAATGAATACATCTATTCAGTAACACTAGTCATTGCTTTTTATTAAAAAAAATAATGTATGAAGTAAATTAAAACTCCAATAAGTGGTTAAATGCATAGTTAAGTCACAGCACAATTACCGTAAGTTCTTATTAGTTGATGTTTATAGTCAACAGCATTTTGTGGCTGATAAATTTTGCTTATCTTTCTAAACGTTTATTTGTAGTTATCTCATTAAGCTTATAGCTGATGCATTTTATTCCAAGACTGTATCTATAATTAGCAGAGGTTAGAGAGTTTAGCTGTTGGCCCTTCTGAGTGCTGAGATAGTCTTTGGCACAGGTCCTCATCTTTAAAGTGAGTTTAACAATAATTTCTAAGATTCAGAGGTTAAAGCTAAAGAGGTATCTATATTCTGTAATGAAATGGAAAGGAGAGAGTAGCTGTCTGAAGCAACGATATTTATGCATTCAACATTGCACTCCATGGAGATGGGGGTCTCAGTTCTTTCGTCAGCTATGATATCCTTGCATGAGTCCTCCATAGGGCATTCTGAATCATTCACCCTCGTGACTGATTGCGTTACATGATGGAGTCGAGAATAAAATAGAGTGGTTGCCTATGCGATTATGATGCAAAATTTGATCAAATTTTAAATATGTTATAATGGTGTTTAAAATGTATTAAATGTCACATCCTTTCTGAATTTTTAACTTTCCTTACAGATACTTTCATACACCTATCACCCAATACAATATACAGGTGACGGTTGACAATATGCATCTATATAGTCACCTTCCCATTCCACACTGACAAAACATCAATTCCAAATCCTTATCATTTATCATTGTCACCTTATTTAGTCAGTACAGACAGGATTAACTGAGGACCATGAAATGCAGAGTGTTCTAGACTGTCACCATGACCTTGGATTCTGTCACAATATCACAACAGAGAAAAAAAAAGAGGGTCTTGGCATAGAAAGGAAAGGGAAATATGAAGCAACAGTCACAGTTGATGAGGCCACAAGGCTAGTATAGTCGAGGAGCAAATGCTGGGTAAGGAAGGAACAGTTTATTTCTTAAACCCTTCTAAATAAACATAGCCTTGCTTATACCTTGATTTATGCCTAAGGGTGTTATCAGATACAGACCTTCTATAATCACAAAATAATAGACCTCTGGCATTTTTTTTAAATTGCTTACAATGATTTTTCTTGGAAAATATTACACAGGACATAAATATTAGTTAATTAGTTAATTAATTAAAGATCCAATGATTAATGGGTTCATGACATTTTTTTTAATCAAGCAAAAAAGAACCAAAATTTAACAATTGAGCTAGGGAAATGGCTGACGTGTAATATACTCATTCAACATGTTCTAGGCCCTGGTTCCAGTTCTCACGTCTATCCCATAAACATCTTAAGTGCTTCACATGGACTGCCTTGCTATGTCTTCAATCTAGAACCTTCTTAACCCTCAGTGAAAAGGCAAAGCCACGGGAACAGACACATGCAAAAAATGTGCAGTGAATTGACTCAGTTCTTAGAACTTACAAGGAATACGGTAAGGATTCAAACTAAATCATGAGTTTTCAAGTTCGGGCACAGCCACAGAAGGTTCATGATAACTCTTGTCAGATCCACTTTAACACCCAATTCTCCTATGCATAGGAAACAGACCCTGGAAAACTCAGTGTAGGAACTGTAACTCTTATACTTTCTCTACTGAGGAATAAAACGGCTTTAGGAAACTGAGGCTGTTAACTACGAAACATTGAGCATAACAGATTCTTTGGAAATCTAGATTTCTCAGGGTGCCTTTTGCAATTCGTTAGGGAGTTCGTGCCTCAAAGGATTGACACTCTGGAAATATTGCATTCCTTTTTTTTTTTTTTTTTCAAAAGAAAGTAGAAGGGGAGTAAAGGAGTCAACTCCAATAAATTCCAAAATATGCCACAAAACTTAAATATTTTGTAGCTCAGACAATCCACACAAAAGCACACTTTTTCTTTATGTCTTACATGCACACACTGAACAAAGCAATGTCTGGTCCCATGTCTTGAGAAGCCCCCAGGAATCAACACAAACGGAGCATCCTACACTCTACCATGATGATAGGTCTAGTGGGTACCAGACACACCAAGATTAGTTATTTCCCATGATGGCATACATAACTACATGCACTGTGCACCATTTCAAAGCTCTCTTAAAATACCTTCTAATGAATGCCAAACATTAGATTTGGCTTGCAACGTTTTCATGGATGAATATGGGCAAACTGGTCCTTTGCATGCCATATACAGCAAAACATTACCAGCATGGTTGAACAGCAATGTGAGTAAGTGGTGAAGGCATTCAACATCTCTCTTCTAACTATGTTAGGTATCCTTCCATTCATAAGACAGAAATATTATACTCTTCATAATACATTCCCAATCTAGGCAACTACTAGAAGTTATACCAAAATATCTGAATATGAAAAAAAATACATTCAAAGTTGGAAAGGGGCTTTGCAAAAGAATTTGACCTATGTATGTCACTGGGAACCTTTCTCTCTCTACAATTTTCTTTTATGTTAAGGACAGAATGAGCCCCCAATGGGAAAGATACTAGATTTGGCTTCTGTGACAAAATATGATTGGCAGCGGTGAATACAGTAGCTAACACCCATTTTTGACAGTTCTAAGGTTGAAAGTCAAAGACCAATGTGCTAGAGATTTAGTAACAGCCACAGGCCCTCCTGAAGTGTAGTCATCATCTTACTGTGACCTCTCAATGTAGAGGAAAGCAAGACTCTGATCTCTTCCACCTCTTATAGTCACTAATTTCAGAATAGCAACTCCATCTTTATGGCCCCTCCAATTGTCCTTTCCAAAGACTGAATCTCTAAGTTCCATCACCTAAGAAGTTAATCATGACTTTCAGGAAAATGCAATGTTCAATCTACCATAAGGAGCTATCACTAATTTTATCAGGCCCTAAAAGTTATGAATAAATACATTTTTAATGTACTGAAAAATTTAAAGGCTCTCCAGTGTGTTATCTACTTGTTTAAAATATAATTTAAACTCGTAAATTTTGTACACGCACTCTCCATAATCTTTTAAAGTGCTATTTAAGTGTTCACTTGATTTTCATTCAACCTGAAGCCTTTATTTTATTCAAACTTTCACTTTAGGGTACTCATTAGAAAACCAAGTGCAATTTACCTTCAGTTTTAAGGACTTTTAAACACTCAAACTTGTGTATACCTTTTTAATATTAGTTTCTTCAACCTCTGATGTCAATATGACTT
The DNA here is from genome assembly GCA_030674055.1 of Rhabdomys pumilio. Classification (NCBI taxonomy): domain Eukaryota; kingdom Metazoa; phylum Chordata; class Mammalia; order Rodentia; family Muridae; genus Rhabdomys; species Rhabdomys pumilio. The sequence goes on from JANHMN010000001.1 coordinate 160,795,239, forward strand.
ACACCTCACAAAGTTTAAATTACCTTCCTAAGATCTGCTTGTTAAAATTCTCACATAATATCTATAAAATTCTTGGTCTTATAGTAGTAATGTGGAGCTAAAACATCTTTGAAACAGAGTAAAGAAGGCATCTGTGCAGGGCTGGTGAGCAGCTCAGTGTACAGAAGTACGGAGATCTGGATTGGAATCCCCAGAAACCAATGTAAAAGAATGGGCGTGGTCCAACCCCAGTGCACTGGAGTGAGGCAAACCCAGGCAGGGCTCAGGGGCTTTCTAGCCCCAATGAAACACTAAGTTCAGTGAGAAACCTTAACTCAAGGGAATAAAGCTGAGAGTGATGGAGCAGAACACAGGATGTTCTCCAGCCTCTGCACAAGCACAAGCATGCATACACACTCACTCTTGCATGCACTCTTGTACACACACACACAGTTTAATCTGTGTAAAGAGCATAACTATTTGACTCTTGTCATAAAACATTTCACACTTTGACATTTAATATTTTACTACTGGCCCAAGGTTTGGTATATTTGGTTACTTATACCTATGACATCTATGCCAAAACACACCTGTAAGCCAGTTATCACTACTGTTTGCTTTCTGTATGCCTCTGTTAATCTTATTCATATTCAGAAATACTTTGTTTACAATAGACAAAACAGGAGTTTTAGGACTCTGACTGTATTGATGAAAGACAAACGAAATGTCTGTTTTACGCATTACTCTTACTGGAAGCACCACTATCAACACCCCCCACCCCCCCAAAAAAATCACAGTAATACTCTGAGTTTAATGAGAGAGAGAAATTTAGTTTTTCTTTAAAACAATGTACCTTGGGAGTGCAGCAGTGCACAGCACATCACCTTTAATTTCTCAAGATTACCAAATTCTGGTTAGGGAAGATGTTTCATGGGGTTAAGGTGCTTGCACTTCAGCAAGCATGACTGACTACCTGAATTCAATTTCTGGAACCCTCATGGTATGAAGAAAAAACTTGACTCTTACAAGTTACCCCATGGCCTCAAAATGTAGGCCTTGTATACATCCTCCTACCCACTCATCTGAATAGATACAAAAAATAAATATACAAACAAAAAGAGACTATTCACAAAACTTGAAAAGCTGTCCCCACATCTGAAGAATTAGTAACATTAGTGTCCCAAAGGTTTGTCTAAGTTTTATTTTTACCAGTCATTTACTTTTATTTGGTAATTACATAAGAACTCACCTACAGTGAGTTTATACAGCTGGAGACTCCAAGGAGACGAAGGATGTCCTGTACTTGGGCAGCTGCATACATTTTACAATGAGACACAGGCTTTTAATTAATTTTCAAATAAAATAAGTTCTTAGCAGAAGTGGCTGTCATTACTATAAATGGAAACTCCTTTGTTGGATGGCAGTCATTTATCATTATTGAACATTTGAGGCACCTGCTAAATAGCAAATCACAGCAGGAGGAGTAATTGTTTTGAAAACACCATGGAAAATTAAAAGGGAATTTTGAAACAAGAGGCTCCTACCTTATAATAGAAATATAGCATCCTACAGGACTCGAGCTTTGATTACAGGTAGGCTAAAATAAAACCGTTTGCAAAGACCTAAGGAAAAGCCTACAACTACAAAAATGTGTTGGTACCAATGACAGTATTAAGGGCAAACCAATACTGCAGTGCTATTGGTTTGCAATAAGGAATCTCAAGAATTGCCATTGTGGTAAATGACACAACACAGCAGTCAGAGCCTTCCCTGAAGCTGGTGCCTTAGTTACGTAAGTGTTACACACAATTTTCTGCCAACTCACGCTTCTGTCCCACATCAGGTTACATCAAACAAGTTTACTGACATTATGTTAATCAATATGTGAGCAGATCATTGCTGTATCAGCATCACCCATTCTCTGAGAGATTTTACTGTGGTTGGTGGAACTGCCTTTGGATTCTAGCAGCCTTGGGTTCCAAACCACTAACTTTCCCCATTTCCACATCTCCTAGATCCCGTATCCTCGGCTCAGCTTCATAACAGGGATGGTAAACCCAAAGCTGATATCTTAGGATCCTCGACAATATAACTGGCTTTGAAACAAGATGTGCAGTGGGTAAGACAACACCAGGTATGCCACTACTGTAGGAGTCAAAGGCCCCATCTTCAGTCCTACTTTGTGGCTCAAGTGTCTTTCCCCTAAAACAGGCATCTTCTAACACTTCATTTACTTCATTCTGAAATTGTACATAACCCAAGATTATGCCCATTCTGAGGTCTATTGTTTAGCTTCACAAATTCCATGCTTTGATTAATTCCTGAGGACCATCTGGGAATACATATAAAGAAATCATGGCAACCCCAGAAATACTGTGCTGTGTCCCTCTATGGATCAAAGTGACCCACAGAGACAGACTTTGAGACACAGCAGTGAGACATGAGTTACTCAGCACAAGCCAAAGAGCTTCAGTAAACCAGGGGGCATGGACCTCTCATATGGTGTACCAAAACCTAGTGCATAGATACATCAAAGGCAGCTTCATAGACAAACTAGCAAATAGCCCTGGACTGCCAGAGAGATCTCCAGACAGCAAAGTGGAAATGTCAGAGAATGGTAATAGCTCTGTGTGTAAGCCTGAGTATCTCCCATCTTTCCAGTGGGTCCCAGATCCCATCATTCGGAGACTCTCAAATGTCCAAGAATCTTGCCTTCCTCATGCAAAATGACAACCTCCCCTCTCCCCGACCCCCAGGCAAACATAGATACATGAATATCTTCTAGAAAAACTAAATATAAACAAGATTAAATGTGTGTGTGTGTGTGTGTGTGTGTGTGTGTGTGTGTGTGTGTGTGT
>JANHMN010000001.1:160814387-160834305 GCA_030674055.1 Rhabdomys pumilio
GAGAGAGAGAGAGAGAGAGAGAGAGAGAGAGAGAGAGAGAGAGAGAGGCAGAGAGACATGGAGACAAAGAGACATGGAGACAGAGAGGATGAGAGAGCCACACAGAATGTGATTTATTCAATGAGGCCACATTGAGAAGAATCTTTGGAGACTCTGACACAAGGCTTACATTTACATAGAGGACACAAAGTAAGCATAAGCAAGCAATCCTCCTCAAAGTCTACCCTGCACATAATTGAACCATCACTGACTCTGCTGTTCTGTCCTGGAAGCTGTCAAAACTGTGTGAGATATTTTCCTGGCAATTAAGTCTTCAGCTGTCACTAAGTCTTCAGCATTTTCTTCTAATGGAAGAGGGATTTCCTGAGAAATTTCAACTCTATCAGATCAAATGTTTTAAACATCTGACAGCTGGAGAGAAAGACAGTTGTCTCCTTAGAACATCTCCTCCTATGATAGTGCAGGTATATATCCAGCTTGTCTCCTTTGAGGATATATGGCCAGTGAAACATTTGATATCCTTTCAGGTTATTTATTTTGTCATAATATCACCCTACTTCATAAATATTCCAAAATGGCTTCTAATTCCAGGAGAGGGATTTGCTATGCTAGTAAAGGACTCACAAACAGATGCTGGCCGTTTCTGTGCCATGATGTCCCTTTCTGCTGAGTGAATACAGTCTTCTGCTGGACAGATGGATGTGTCTTTAGTCTCCTCTTGCCATCTGAATCATCCGCCTTTTCATGAATATATACAGTGAGTATGCCCCAGTCCTGAGAACTATTCCAGTTGAAAAAAATCACATAAGAAAAAAAGCTTTCTATAGATAATTTTCACAATAGCCAGTTGTCATCCAATCTGTTTACATGCCAAGCTATGGCCATAAGCTATTAATAACGCATTAAAACTAACTTCTATATTACCATGAAAAGGGAAGAGATAAAAAAATTACCCAATGTGTATTAAATCAGAAAATCACATTCTAGACCCTACCTTATTAGATCCAATTTTAAGAGTGGCCTGTAGAGGAGATCTTTCAACTGAGGAATTGCCCAGATAAGATGGTATGTTGTCTTATTTGTGGGGAATAATCTAGAATGTTTTATTGTTTGGGTGGTCCTAGATCAATGTGGATGGTACTACTCCTGGATAGCTTCAGCTATATATAAATATTTTTGAGCGAGAGTCATAGTATGTAAGCTAGAAAGCAGAGTTCTTACAGTGTTTCTGGTTCAGCTTCTACCCTGACCTCCCTTGATGATGAACTCTGACGTGCAATTGTCAGAATATAAACCTTTCTTCTCCCAAGTTGCTTTCATCACAGTGTTGATCACAACAACACAAAACAAGATAGAATGATATCATCAATGCAGTCAGAAAACACATATCATTATTTTTACTTTGTGCTAAACCTGAGTTTAGCTATTTGTTTAATCATACTGCAAGTACAGATTCTTATAAAAGCTGACAAGGTATGTAAAAATAGAAAATTGGTTGAATTCATTAATGAATTCATGGATCACAATCTCAATAGCTTTTGTGCAGAAATAAGTAATTTGATTCATACTAACCTTTTGGTCATTTCTCCCTATTGGTGTAATTCATCTTCCACTTGATAAAAGGAAAGCAAAATTAAAATCATTTGTTTTCACATAATATATCTAATCACATATGGGCAACAGAAATCTTTTCATGTTATGAACTGCCAAGTTGATACCTCAAAAGCATAACATAGAATAAAAAGCTGCAGAGTTGAATGTTGCTCCCATGTGGAAGCTAGCTTGGTACTGCAAACCATACCACACACACATCAAAAAGACACTATTCTAGAAACTAGAAGCAAGTAGTCTGCTAACTTCAAAATGAAACTCTAATATTAGAACGAAGACCAGATGGCTAGTGATGTACTCAGTGGTTAAAGTCATCTAGCCTGATAACCTGCGTTCAAATCCAGGGATCCACCTGCTAGAAGGAAAGAAGTGGCTTCAACAAGTTGCCTTCTGACTCCATCCACATGTACTTTGTGTGTCTTGGTTAGTTTTACTGTCAACTTGACATAACCTATACTAACCTGGAAAGATGAAACTTTAATGAGAAATTGTTTGCATCTGATTAGCATGTAGCCATGTCTATAAGAGATTGTCTTAATTGATTATTGATATGGGAAAGGCCAGACGACTGTGGAGAGCACCATCTCTGAACAAGTAATCCAGACCTACATAGATAAACTACTTGAGCACAACCCTGGGAGGCGGCCAGTGAGTAGCTTTCTCCTTGTCCCATGCTGAAGCTCATGCCCTGATTTCCTTAATGATGGACTTTGACCTGGAAGCATTAACTAAAATAAGTCCTTTACTCCTCCATTTGCCTTTGGTATTGGCATTTATCATAGTAACAGAAAGGAGACTAGAACATTATGGAACATGTACACACATGTACACAGCTAAACACATAAAAGCATAATACAAAATTAAGATAGCAAGCAACAAAAATATTACCAGAAAACTGACACTCCCAAGGTACCAGAGGCAGATAATACCCCAAAAGGAAACTAGTCTTCACCATACCTGATATAAATGTTTCATTTTTATTTTTCATTGTAAAAATATGTAAAATGGTATATTTATCATTTTAATCTGAGCAAATAATCACTCAGCAATGTTACATTAATTTAAACTAATACATAGTCGCCAGTACTATCTGTCTGCAAACGTTTTTCATAAATTCAACACTGTTCGGTACTAATAATAGCTCTCCTCTAACTTCGAGGCCACAAGCATCCCCATGAGGATCATATCTTTCACAGTTAATAAGAACAATTCTGAAAATAAAGATACTGAAAGGAGAAATGTGCTTTAGCCAGAGAGGTTAATTCTGATGACTTATGGAAATAATTGTAGTAACAGATTATACCCCCAAAAATAACTACACTAAAAATCCTGGGTATTGTTACTTAAAAATTAATACCAGTGTGGATTCAAAAATACAGTTGTGGGATTATGGGGTCTTGGCAATGTATAAAAATATAAAATGAGCTGGACTGGTGAGTAATTCCTTCAAGATGAATAAAATGCTCATAAAAAAATTTTCTGCATAATGTGATATAATAGTCAATGGTTAAATACCACCAAAAGTCAAACGTCCTCGACTTTTCAATAAATGTCATGTGTTCTATGTTACTGTAAACAATGCTCAGGTGCTAGGCACTGCTCTTGAAAGACACAGAGACCTAAATCAGCATCTAACTCAACAGTGAGGAAATTATGACAGGTCCATCCCTGTGAGTAACAATAAACAGAGACGCAATTGTTTCAGGAAGAATAAAACCTTTCTACTCTCAGTAATAGCATTTCATGCACAGAGGACAGTGGAAAGGTTTGCAGATGATTAATTCATCATTCCAAGGACATCATCAGCCTAAAATCTAACAGTTGGAAGGGAACTTCTGGTACAATCTCTTCCTCGGAGAATAAAGAAATTGATTACCTACAGATGAAAAGAGGAAGTCAGTTTTAAATATTTTGGTACAAATGGTAGCATACCATGTGTAAAAGCTCAAGATTGCTAAGTTTATCAAAATTAATTTGAAGATTCATTCAACTCTTTAGAATGAGCTATAACTCATCCACTTTCTTTATTATATAAAGTGGTATTTCTCGTTCTACAAAGTAGCTTCTGGCTGCTTTCATGGCTTACTGTTTTATTATTACAAACACTGCTATTTTATAGGAAGTTTGTTGAGAATCTATGAAGGCATATCTTATGGACATATGCCTAGCAATATGATTAATGGGAGATATAAAAAGGGATGAGCACACTGAGATCTGAAAAATAAGAAGACAGTGCAGAAAGACAGGGAGAATTAAGAGGACATTGGGTAGAAAAGGAACCCGTACCCTAGAGCCTGGGTGAAGTCTCTTGCTAGCAAATTTGCTGTAAGATTGCCTGCATAGAGAACATGTTGCTTTTGTGTAGAAATATTTCACTTAAGATGTTAAATTAATAAGGAACCAATTGTTGGACCTAAGTGTATGTTTCTTTCAAGTATGCTCTTAGCTTTTCCTAGATGTGAAACTGCAACTTTCTGGGAATTATACAAACAAAAGTATAGCCTTTGTTTACAGTAAAGTATGACTTAACTCTACTTTGCAACTCTTATGACCCACAGTTTTGCCTCATCAGATGTGACCCTACCCAGTGATCACAGGGAAGCACCTCATGACCTCCTTAAGCTCTCTCACAACCCTTTGCAATGTCATCTCGAAGCAATCATAATTATGTACATGGTATCTTGATGAAATGTGAGCTATAGGCTGTCGTGAGAAAACCACACCCATGCTCTTGAGCTTACAGATACCTTTTCCAAATATCCACTTTTTCTATTAACCTGCATACTTACATTTACATTTAAACTCTCTTATTATGCTGGGAAGAGAGCTCAGTGCAGGAAGTACTTGCCGTGTAGTTTTAAAGATATGAATTTTAATAACTAGAATTCACATGAAACTGGACACAGAAGCAAACATCTCTAAGCTGAGTGTTCCTGGTAAACAGGAGGTGGGGATGGAAAGAACTCTGAAAGCTCTCAAGCCAGCAGGCCTGGGATACATAGCAGGGGACAGCTAGAGAGATTCTGCCTTTAACAAGATGCTCAGGCTGTCATCTGAGCTTCACATGTCCTGTGGTACACATGTACCTGGACAAAAACAACAACAACATATACACACACACACACACACACACACACACACACACACACACACATTTATGTACATCTTAAACAAAAACTACTAAAAATATTTTTTAAGAGTCTTCTTAGTGAACTAAAACTCTATCTCATATTGACACTTCCTGAACTTATTTTCTTCTGTTGCGACATCAAGAATACTGGCCTTACCTGGAGATTCCTGAAAGTTAGCTCTCAGGCTGCAGCACCAGAGCTCGGTGCCTGCTTTCTACCTTCCTGCAGCTGACTGCCACAATGTTTTCCTAAATGTATCTACCTAGTAACATTATCAGAGTCAGTGAGACTTTTCTTCTTTGGAATTTTAAGCCTCCTGTCCAAAGTCTATTTAGTATTGGTTACATCACAGAGGCTTTTAAACTTGTATTTCTGTGTTTAGCAATACTGAGCTTTAAAAAAAATCTCATCAATCACCCCGGCTTCTTGTCCTCTAAAAGACAAGTTCATGATGTTTGGTCATTTTTATATTTGGTTGTTTCTCATCTGGTATTGATTTGTAGCACAGTTATTCTAAAAACTACTACTTCGGTGATGGTTTTCACTTGCTGTTAAGAAAAATCTCCTTTAAGGAAGAATGGTAGCTACAGACTCTGTGAGTGTAGGAATAAGATTGAGTATGTAGTAAGGAATACTTCTGGTCTACCAAAGTGGCAGAAGATGATTCTTTTCTAAGGTCCATGACCTCACTTGTCCTAGGAAGCTGACTGGAATTCCAGCTCAAGATTTCCCTCTTGTTGAGTGAGTCTTAATTCCAGTTAGACTGCTGTTGGTTACTGCTGTCATGTGAGTGCCTTAATTTCACCTTTATGCATATCTTGCCATGATGGTGATTATCATGGTTCATAGACGTTTCAGCTGGGAAGGTCTGTTTAATTGTTTCTCTCCATTGGCAGTACTGATAGTACTTTCTGGAATCACAGTAAAGAGATTTTCATATCAGATGTAGCTTGATCAGGATCTCAGGTCCTGAGTCCAAGTCTGCAGCAATAGATACCCACCTGAGAGGCAAACAAGAGCTACTGTCTGACCCAGCTCCAGATGGGGTCCTACAAAATCTCTGGCTTGGAAGAGGACAGGGTGCAATCAGTCTAAACAGCCATTGTCTCTGTCACTGCCCCTGCCGCGGGTGGTCCAGGGTAGAGTGTCAGCAGGGAAGGTCCACTGCTGCCAGTCGCCCTCTCTGCAGCAGAGAGGAGAACCTCGAAGGTGCTCCGGCTATCAGGACAGCCGGCATCTTCTGAAGTGTTACAACTCTTTGCTAAGCTGGGAGCTGCCGGCTAGGTAGCAGGGAAAGAAAGCAGATCTCTTGCCCAGTGTTAACAGGTCTCAAGCCGGTGAGGGGCCCCCGGCTAGCTGACAAAGAGGGGAGGATCCACGACAGAAGCTCTCGAACAATGGGATGATTCTTGCATGCCCTTTTACTTCTCACTTTAGCTCAATATATACAGTTTGGGGTGGGTGAAGGTTTTAGCAGCAGGTAATCCCATTGGCTTGGTCTAAGATTTGGGGACTGCCTCATATGCATGTAAGGAGAGCCTGGGGACCTATGCTCATAGACCTCTCTTTGTGGGAGGGGCTGTGAAGGGCGGAAGCTGAGAGAGCCAGGGGCTGAGGAACAGAGCTGAATGCCTTGTGTCCCAGGGTGTCTCCGGGGTTCAAAAGCTCATTCGACCAGGCTCCGGGTTGTCCCTCATAGCTCAGCGCCCCACAAGCTACATCAATAGTCTATACTGTTGATGAATTCATTTAGACTACCCTGACCACTCAAAAAGAGTGTTTCTTGTGCCTGGTATTGGGATTTTATCAGTCTATAGTTTTTGTAGACAGCTTTCTCAGCCCAAGTAGAGACCATCACTGAAAACTACAAGTGGGTACAGTGCAGAGATCAACAGATCATGAAGAACCCATTTTCTTCACATGTGTACATCAGAGTTTCTGCATCTATGGCTCAAGGAGCATCAAAAACAGGGGTAGAAAGATTATAAAAGCCAGAACACCAGGAAGTCTGGTGTGAAATGGTCTCTACCTAGAAATAGCTATAAATGAGACTGGAACAATGGCAATATCAACAGGCATGTTAAAATGGAAGAAGAAAATTTTCAAGGTCCCAGATCTAAGCAAAGAACTATAAGCAACGAATGATTTCTGATAGGAAAATTAGCTTCTCTTAGGGATGAGTCTTCTTATTGGTTGTCTGATGGAGTGGTCATCCTTGAAATTAAATACACACACACACAAAATAGAAATGTATATGTGTGTGTGTGTAATCACATGCAAAACTATGTATGTACCTAATATGTTTCATTGTCAATGAAATGAACCAATTCAAGAAAAATTAAAAGTATAAAGGCAAGTTTATTGGGAGACAGCTCTGTGGCATTCATCTGACAGGTGGAAGCCAATAAAGTCACACCCCAGAGCTAAAGCAGGAAAGGTTTTATGCATTTTGGGCAGGGACTGATAATGTGTGAGCTAGGTGCTGGAATTTTGACCACGTAAGGTTAAAAAGCTGAGTCCCTGACAGGAACTCATGAGTGGGCAGCTGGAAACTCAGAGACAGGGAGAGATAATGTGTTAGCCCAGAAGTGTCTTCTTTTAAGAAGAAGTGCAGGGTTCCTTAGCTTGTGCAAGGGATGAACAAGGTTCCAAACAAAAAGCAACAATAATCAAAGAAAAAACTATCACTACATGGATGAAGTCCAAAAGTGGGGATGGATGTTGTAAAGGAATGTGGAAATGATGTCATTCTATTTTGTTTAAAAAAAAAAGATGTATTTTAATAACCACTACTTTATTGCTTGGTTATACACATTGAAAATATCTTCTTCCAGATGCGACCTTACATCTTAGTTGCTTACCTTGTCTTTGGTTTAATGGATTGTTCAAGTTTAGTGTAATAACATTTATCAACTTTTTACTTGTGGTTAGTGACTTCATATGTTATTTATGAAACTCTTACCTACTATGAATTCCCAAGAAGAATGGCAATTTAATTAACATCCTTCTAAAGTGCCTCTCCCAGTTTGTGGGTTCTTTCTCATTTCCCAGGTCTCCTGTTCTCTCAGGTCATGTCTCTTACTTGCATGATATACATGAAGTAGAGGAATGAGCCTTATGTAGCATTTCCTAGGCATACATTATTTTCCTTTAGGAGATACAGGTCAGAGATTAGAATACTGTTTCTCTGAACCCTACCAGACTGACCATGAGGCTTCTCTGAGTGGGGTGCAGAAGATTGCCTCTGAGAAGGAAAAGCAGGAGACACTCAATCCACACAGCCTGTGCTTTACAGAAAATGCTCAACAAAAACTTTTTACAAAATATATGCCAGTTTCGGGAACTAGAGGAGGTTTTGTTTTGTTTTGTTTTATGTGTTTGTTCCATAAAAGGTTATCATCGGGGAGTGAGAAACAGCAGTGGCTCACATCTCTCATACAAAGCTAGGTAGGACTGAAATGAATTCTGTAAGACAAGTAAGTCCCCAAAGAGCAGAACACAGCAAGACCAATCTGGAGGAGAAGTCACATTCAAACCCAGGTCTGGTGAGTAACTACTCTCTCAGCATTTTACAAGTTTCACTAGAATGAGTAGCTGAAAATTAGAACCGTACAATTAGTTATGATTCCACCTATTTGATTCCAAATGTGAGTCATAATTCCTTCCTAAAGACTTTGAAGAAACAAGTCATCTGGCCTAGTTTTTGAACAAAAATCCCATACTGAGTTTAATACTGTGAGGATTAGATAGGATGCCAATTAAACATGCATTAAGGAAGCTTCAATATTTAAAAAAATACTTTTGCTATTGGAGATGTATAAGAAGAGTCAAACTTTCATTTACTCAACAGAACTTTGAGGTATCTTATCTACCACAGTATTCTATATGTAAGGAGCCACAAATATCAAGACAATAAACTTATCAGAATTGGAGAGATGCCTCAGCTTCTGCTCTTTTAACGGACACACGTTTGGTTTTGAGCAACTATGCCAGTTCACAATAATCTGTAACTCTCGTTCCAGGATACTTGACATCCTTTTCTATTCTCCAGTATGCATATCAAATACATTTAATTTGCTATGATTAAAAAGAAAACAATGAAGAATCAGAGTAGGAGGAGTTGGAGGGACAACTCAGCAATCAAAAGCACTTGCTGCTCTGCCAGAGGACCTGGGTTTGGTTCATAGCACCCACATAACAGTCACATAATTACAATTTCAGCAGATTGTAGCATCTTCTTCTATCTACTGCAAATATTATGCACACACATAGTGCATATATGTGCACATTTAGGGGAAGACTCACACACATAAATCAAGGTAAATAAATTTAAAAAGTAGAGTATTGTTCTGTCATAAAACTTGCTAAAATTTACAAGATTAAGTATGAAAAAAAGGAGCCCTGGACTCTTTTTCCCTTAAAGCTTTTACATAAATATATATTTTGTGGAATTAATTTAGATAAAATCTGCTGCAATTAAAAAGGAGAAAGGTAGAAGTAAAGGCAGCATCAGGATTTATGCCAATGTTACTGACCAGCAAGTTTCCAAGCGTCAGTAAACTTCTATGGAAAATTAATTTCATGCTTGTCTGCTCTGGTAAAACCCCTTACTGAGTTTTTATAAAGAGAGAAAATTGAGATCAGCTATAGGAATACCAAAAAGAGTTGATGCAGTTAAAAAGAATTGTCAGGTTTACAAATCTTACAGCTTTGGGGTCCTGCTCTACCTAGAACCTTCCATTAATTGCCCTGTCTTCTGATCTAAAAACTCAGAATGTCATTTTTTTATGTTCTCACTAAAAATTCTAGAAAGATGCATTCATATCCAGACTTAGCTAACCACCACCACCACCACCACAATAACAACAGCAACAGCAACAGCAACAGCAACAGCAACAGCAACAGCAACAGCAACAGCAACAGCAACAGCAACAGCAACAGCAACAGCAGTAACAGCAATGATAGCAACAATAGCAGCAGCAGCAACAACAACAGGAACAATAGCAGCAGCAACAGCAACAGCAACAACAACAACAACAGCAACAACAACACTGTGATCTGAAAATATGGCAGCAGTTGAGAATCCTTGCTTCTCTTACAATGGACATGAGTTCAGTTCTTAGCATCTATATCAGGCAACTCGCAGCCACCTGTAACTTTAGCTCTGGGGATCTCCCTGCCTTCCTCTGGCCTCCCTGTGGCACATGCAGGTACACGATACACATGGATGCACACTTACATTATAAAATTAATCTAAAAGAAATGATAACAAGTCATTTATCAAGCAGATAGGTAACACTTCTATATGGAATCATTGGCCATCTATGTCAAATCTATGTAATGCTTGCTGTCCAAATCTCTAGCCTCTATGTTCTAGAAAGTGACTTGGTATGCTTCATTGCACGGTACTGCGTCTTTAGTGCACTTTGGCTGATCAGTTTTCAAGTTCTGTGAGAAAAAAATTGAAAAGAAAATAAACATTATTTTGTTTATTTGGGGGAGCAATTTGCTTTAGGGAGAAAATTCAAAGCTTCACCTTGCAACTGATTTTATTTTATTGTGGTTGCTGTCGTTATTGGGCATTTAAAAGCAGCTCAGGCATGACAGGCTAAACCTTCTGCTCTTCTAAGTCAGACGGTGGAACAGATGGCTGCTGACCTTTACCGTCAGTCAGACTCTGCCTGCTTGACTTCTATCTTATTTAAAAAAAAAAATAACGATCTTTACTATTTTCAAATACACTTCAGTTTGTAACAGTTTGTGCAACAGCCAAGCGGTCATTCACATAATTATAGAAGCCTTGACATAACGTGCATTTTCTGACTTATATTCCTCTTTGAGGAATGAGCTATTTCGGAGTTTATACGATCCAAACCTCAGGTGGAGTCCTAGAGGAATATGAACCATTATGTCCACTCAAAACTATCTGGCACATTTGTTAGACAGGTGAGCAAATCATTCAAATATCAACAGAAAAATAAACCATTTTAATGGCCCAAACTGCATGGAAAAATGAGCTGTTGAGAAGGAAATGTATTATTCTTATGCCAGCACACGTGATTATTTATGAGAAAGATGTTTTATAAGTAAAAAGTTTTGTGGCTTACTCTACTTCTTTAGCAATTAAACACACATTCTGTGAAGATGAAGTTGCTGTGTTACAAACGCACAATCAGAGTCTTGAAGTAAATGTGAGTCTACCTGTAAAGCGCACACTGGTCGAGAATGCAGGGGAGCTGTGCTAACCACATGATTGTCATATAGATGACAAGCTTCCTCACATGAAGTTCATCTTCACATATGCAATGCTACAGACAGCATTCTGTCAGGTGTTCATCTAGAAAACTGCTTAGCAATAATTTTCACCTTTCAGATGATACTTACGTAATATTTTAAGTTGCCTGAAATTGAGCTTTGATTATTAAGGTCCAGACAACTTACACTATATTCCACTGGTGGTCAAAATAATGGTATAAGCTTTAGAGGGAATGACTACTTGAAACATGTGTGACTTGAGACTAGAAGTTGGCTCAGCAGTTAAGAGCACCCGCTGCTGTTATGGATGGTGTGGGTTCAGTACCCAGAGTTCACGTCAGGTGGCTCATCTCCATCTGTATTCCAACTCTAGAGGAATCATACCCTCTTTAGCGCATCCAATGGCATTACACAAACATGGTGCACTTACAGTAATAAATACACAAATATACATAAATGCAAAGATAAATAAATAAATAAAAATTAAAAAAAAATCAGTGTCACAGTTTAGCACAAGTTGTGTGTTGTGAAAACAGTCTTTCCAATCATCACTGGGAAATACCTTATACCAGTCTCCTCATAGACAAACATGTAATTTGTAAAACAAATGAGCCAGACTGAAAGATTTACCTGCTGGGAAGTGAAGGTGACGGTTCTGTTTGATTATATGATTCTGAGCATGAGTTTGGGGCTCTTTATCACGTTTTGTGTTACTTTCAACAGTAGCGTTATTATCCTGATATTTTTCATCTGAACAGAATTCAAGATGTTTGCTTGTTTGTTTCCATTTCAATAGCAGTTTAGCTTTCATCTGCATCCCCACAGATTCATTCAACTCAGTCTGATGACTCCTAAGCAGCACATGGTACATGTGTGTGGCTGGATGGAGTCTGATAGAGCTTTCCTTTGGATCGCAAACTTAATTAAAATAACATAGAATTGCAAGATCAGAATTCAAAATGCCAACTGGATAAGTTTTCCTGAGAATTAACTAGAAACATTCAACTTGTCACTGAAAAGAAAGGTACCAGTGTTTACATCTCCTGCTTTCTTTTTAGCTCAAAGCAAAACTTACCATCTGAAACTTCCATTATAAAGGAAAAATAATTATATTACTCTTTCCCCTATGCATTGCTAGAGAGTGTTCATTAATCATTAGAAAGTACAATGATACAGCTTATATAATAGATATTTTATGGGTATAATTTAGTTGGATTTTAAAAATCATATGTATATATGAGCATAAGATATTATATAACTGATTTTTAACAAATTATATTTGCTATCTAGGAGAAGAAAACAAGAATGAACAGTTTCTTGTCTAATCTTGACTGTGAACTTGAATAATATGGAATGAGCTTAAATCCGAGCTGCTGGGCACTTCTGTGAGAAATATTGAAATATTTTTAAGCACCTCATTTGAAACAAAAGACCCTCCCTAAGTCTTGGCTGCACCTTCTGGTTGGCAACCCACATAAAAGACATTGAAGAAGGAAAATAGTTTTTTATTTTTGTTCTTTTTTTTTTTTTTGCTTGTTTGTTTTTCTACTGCTTGCCACAACTCTGACTGAAAATGTGTCTTAGCCCACTGTTTTTTATATTAAATGTACTTTTTCAGGATTCTAACATAGACAAGACAACCAGCTCTCTAAGACTCATCCAAGACTCCGGTGCTAAACTGGGGCTGTTGAGACACTTAGTCCTGTGGACTGAACAACTATGGGATTCTCAGCTTTTCTATTGTGCTAAATTCATTGTTGGACTAGTCTGACCCCAGAATGTAAGCCAATCTAATAAATCCTTCTATAACACAACACACACACACACACACACACACACACACACACACACAGAGAGAGAGAGAGAGAGAGAGAGAGAGAGAGAGAGAGAGAGAGAATGTTGGGGAGACAGACAGGCAGACAGATGGACACAAACCACACACATAGACACACACAGAGCACACATATTCATTCTATTAGTCTGTTCCTTTAGAGACCCTGACTAATACAAATAATATGTCCAAAATGTTGAATTATTTTTATTTTATTTTAAAACATTATAATAATATCTATCCTGAACCCCTTTATAAAAGACTATATCTTAGAAATGAGAACAGGTCACCAATTTTCTTAGGGCCAGGACTCATAAAAGAAAGGCATTAAATAGGTATAAAGTCAAAACAGGCATTGAATAATCAAAAAATCATTGCTTATTAGGTTTGAAACTAATCAAACATATTAAGTATATTATCATGGATATCTCAAGATCTGGAATATGTATATATTTCTATTATTATTCAGATATTGGGTTTTTCCTACACTCATTGAGAAAAATAAATAAATAAATAAATAAATAAATAAATAAATAAATAAAGTATCCAAATGTTGAAAAAGTTAGGTGAGTAGAAATTCACTAAATGCAAGCAGCTACATAATGATCACTATAAAGTATGAACTCTTTTCTTAGCTTCTAGACTATTCCTTGGACTTAGATGTTATGTTTCCCACATGAACTAGTTGTGGGCAGAGTTAAGGATCTACAGAGTTCATAGCAATGGAGCTCACTATTACATAGATCCAGATATTCTATAAGTTTACACTAAATCCACAAACAATTTCCATAAAGAACCATAGCCACAAAATACATGAGCAGAGATATAATGTTTAATACAGAGTTGTCCCAGTGTTCATGCTGCTGGGATGGTTCTGGCTGTAAAATGTAACTAACAAGAAGAAAAAATAATGTAAGAAGAAGGAAGGAGAGGAGAGGGAAAAGGAAGAGAGGGGCGAGGTAAGGAAAGGAGAGATTATAATAATCCAAAATGAGGGAAATCATTCAGAAAAAAATTATAAACCAATATTTTGTTGAACTATACCTTCTAATCATTGTTATAACTATATTTTAAGAGTATTTTTGCACTCATAGTTACCCTTTATGGTTATTGCTAGTATCACCTTCAATTTTTTATTAAAGAAGAGATTAGGAAAGGAACTCTGGCTATCTGGTTGCATATACTTCAGATTCTGTGGAAAATTTGCAACTGTCCATCATAAGGCGGTCAACAAGAAATCTCTGACACTTCAAGGAAGATGGGGAAGAAAGAAGAAAAAGCAGAAGGTGACAGCACAGACATAGGAAGAAGAAAGTTGGAGGGCTAAATGGAAGTGGTGTCAGGGTCACACGTCTGAACCCCTAAGTCTTAGATTTAAAGTTTTTTTTAAGGAGCTATCAACAATCTTAGAGCTACATCTTTAATCTTCTTTGAATTATTTTAAATGTATGGTTTATAAAACCCCAAATTAAGAAAACACATTCTGCTATTGCAATGTAAACTTTTCCCACAGTAAATTAAGTAATCCAACATGAATAGATCCTTCTATACTTCTGGTTGTAAAATGAGAATGTTCTAGGTGTTGTATTTTCTTCTGCAACTTTTGAATTTTATAGTTTATATCAGAACCTGAAGAAAAGAATTCTTCTTGAATTCTAGATTTTATTGCATCTATACACCCAAATTATCTTGTAGATCTTATTTCCGGTTGTGTATGTATGTATATTTGCACACACACACACACACACACACACACACACATGTGCATCCATGAGCTCAGTACATGTAGAGTCCAAAAGAGTGCCAGATGTCCTGGAGCCGATGTCAACTACAGTTGTGACCTGCCAGACATGCATATTGAGAACTAAACTTGGGTCTTCTGGAAGGGCAGAAGAACTTTTAACTGCTAAGCCATTTCTCCAGAGCTATGTACCATCATTTCAATGGCAACTTTATTGTTAGAAAAGAAAAATTAGGATTCCCCAAATCAAGTTTTAAAATAAGGTTAGAAACAAGAGTATCTATCAGAAGTTCTAGATAGTGAAGACAAGAGCAGGGAATGAAAAATTCAGGAATAGTTCCCAGTGCTCATGGCTGCTGGAAGGTAGGAATGGAATGTCTGAGGGGCCTATAAAGTGTTCAGTCTATTCTTAAAGAGAATCATCAGTGGAGTCAGCATAAGGACCCCTGGAAACATGAGTGACAATACCAAGAAATACATCTCCGGATGCTGAAAACTGAAACCTATGCTTTGCATGCTATCAGAATACATATTGGACAAGGAATAAAAAGTATCCCCAAAAATATCTGTGTGTGGATAGGTAGACACAGGAAACATGTAGGTACTAATAAGAATGTAAGCTAGAAAACACAATGTTCCTATGTCCACAGTGTCATAATGATGTTTCTTCCTAATATTCAAATCCAAGTTCTAACAAGATACTTTTAACCTCCCATTCTCTGGCACAGCCTTCTTCTCTAATTCACTTCTGTGCATTTTCCATCAGCATTTCTGCCAAAAAAATATCCCTTACAGAAACTTGAGAGCCTAATGCTTTTGCTGGCTACACTTCTGTGCACAACATGATCCTACAATATTGATCCATTGGCCCTAACTGATTCCTTGAAACCCTTCAGGAACCATTCCATGGGGAATACACAAGCTTAATTCTTCCTCATTCCATATACTTTATCTTATCTGCAGTTACTAAATATCTCTTTGTGATACCAAGGCAGTATCCTCAATCTGCATTGCCATGCTCTATAAAGTCTGATATTTGTATTTCTAATTTTGATGTCACAAATCTCTCTTATATGTGGTTATTAACTCCATCCCTTTATATGTGAGTGTACATATTGGAATAAGTCTAGAAACCAGGAACGTAAAGTGACCATCAGTACTCTGGAGGCAGAGGCAGGTGGTTCTCTAAATTTGAGGCCAGCCTGGCCTACAATGTGAGTTCCATGAAAACCAAGGCTGTTAAACAGTCTTGAAAAAACAAATAAAGAGGGACCATGTGAGGGGAGAGAAACAATAGAGAAGGATATAGCAAAGTACAAATGATCTGAATGGAGGAAACAGAAAAAAAATGAGAAAGCTATGATTAGGGATAGAGAAAGGAGATAAATATAGAACAATAATATACTTAATAACAATATGGATATGTAAAGAAACCTATATGCAATTATTATATAACTCACTACAATTACAAGTCTTTGTATGCATATAGTATATAGTGTAAATAATTTTCATGTAGGCTGACAATGCTTCACATAAGAGTTGTACAATATATAACAAGAATCCTAACAAAGACATAAGACGAACTCTTTTGATTTGGTGATCAGGATTGTCCAAGAAACTGCTAAAATATAGACTACTGCTGTAGCCTTGTACTACCCTTGGTTGGCTCCCAGAGGTTTAAATTAAGTTCTTATTGCTGAATACACCATTCACCTTGGGCAAAGAATACAGAGAACCTGTACTGGATCTTACCTATAATTTTCCTCCATGAGGACAAGTATTCATGGTTCCAGAAGTAGCCAACCAAGTGGGAGGAAAGCAATGATAGTCTTACCTAGCTATAATACCTATAAACCACAACAACCAATATGACACAACAACTCTAAGGGTGAAATAATGTCACACCAAGATAACTTGCTGTCAACAGGCAGCTAATCAATTGGACTTAAGGTTCACACATTACAACAAAATAGTCAAGCCTGGTATTGAAAACCTAGCCAACTATCTAGGACAAGAGAAGTCCTGAAAGAATACCTACAGTTGCCAGTATAATCCCTGAGTGCATTATAAATATGTATCTATATGTCAAAAAATAAACAGCTCTCATTCATCATCAAAGAAACGTCCATTTGCAATAGACAACAACAATTACAGGAAACTAAAACTAATCATAGCAATCCATAACCAATCCATAACAAGTCCTTTATTTAAAGTTTGGGGATCATTGTGGGATTGGGACAGAAATATTGTAGTAACCAGAGGAACAGGAAGTTTGCTGTGAGATTGTGTCTTCTACATATGTTAAAAAAAAATCTACACTCATGAAATCTCATCAACATCATTGCATACACAAGACCTCATCAAGGAAAATATCCATAGTCATGTTAACATGGATGAGGGAAGCTCACAAGCCTTTATCCCTAGACAAAGAAGTACAGGTACCTAAGGCATTCTGAGAGTGGACACAGTCTTCCTCAGGGATGTGTCTCCCAGTTTGTAATCCAAATCAAGTGGTGAGCCCTGAAATCATATACATACATATAACATTTTATAGACTGAGCACTTGTACTTATAGATTTAGGAATAAATGTGTGTGTGTGTGTGTGTGTGTGTGTGTGTGAGAGAGAGAGAGAGAGAGAGAGAGAGAGAGAGAGAGACAGAGACAGAGAGAGAGACAGAGAGACAGAGAGACAGAGAGACAGAGATGTTTAAAAAAGCAAAGGGACACATAGGAAGGGTGAGGGGAAAAAGATGAAAGGAAAGCAAAGAGGATATTAAATTCTGTTAGAAAAGCCAAATTTAAACTGCCATGATGAGTTTCCCAGTGCAAGCCCTTCCTTATCAGTTGAGGCAGCCCCTCACAATTGTTTTTATTTAATGATTATCCCCAAGCTTAATCAGAAAACCTGGGAACCAAGCAAGGACCATCTACGATGTTCATGAGCACACATTCAAAGAGTGTCACATACAAGGACCCACTTTGAATCTGTTATTATATTTATACTGTGGCAATGAATCCTGAGATGCATGGATGGACAGGGCTTACAAGAGGCCTCATGTTACACTACTACTGGAGACAAGAGACTTCTCTGATGGCTGACTTCAGTTTGAGAATGTCTTAAATATAACCATACAAAAATGCTTGAGACTTTAGAACTCTCTGGGACACATGTGCCTACCATTCTCTTTCTGACCTTTGTTTAGTAGGGCTCAACCTTGCATCATGAGCTGCCAATCTTACTCATCTCCATCCTAATTTTCTTTCATATAAACGGTGTAACTTTTTAAAATTTTGCTTTTTAAAAACTTAAAACAATGGTTGCTTCTCAGTGTATCTGGAAAATCAAGTAATCTTTTCATCTTATGTAAATACCATTGACCCTTTTTCTTAAGGTGGATGTAAATTTAACTCCATTGCTTTTGATAAAGCAGACCAGGCCACCAGCAAGCATTGGCCTAAAAGCCTCTTGTTTTATTGAGTGATAGTTTTATTGAGATTTAAATAGTATATCATTTTACTCAGTGACAAGATGAAATAACATCACAATTTTAGAATATTTTCTCCTCAAGGAAGAAACTACATAGTCAACAGTCATTGTGTTACCCCAGTATTTTTTGGAGCATTCTCCTGGAAACCCCTAACACACTGTCTTAACAGTCTTCCCAGCCACCATCTCCCATTTAAATGAAATCACAGAATGTGCAGACTTGGTGACCTGTTCTTCAACATGTCTGAGGTTCATGTACTTCACGGTGTGCTTCAGTAACCATTCTTTGTTATTGCTAAACTCTTCTTCATCATATGGTGATGAAAATTTTATTTATGTACTCACACATTGATGCATTTTTAAGGGCTGTGTGAATTTTCCTTTTGCTAATACAATGAATAATTTTGCTTTATTATTTATTTACATTTAGGTTTTGAGAGCATACATTTCATTTTTCATGGATACACGACAAGAAGGGGACTCTCCAAGTTACAGGATAACTCTGCGGGGAGTGCGTGAATTTTATAATGGACCAACAGTGAAGCATCCCCAATGAAACACCAACAATGAGAGTTTCACTCCTCATCAACAGTAATTAATGATAGCCCTTTTGATGACGTCCACCCTTTTGATTTGAATTCTTCTAATGGCTAATGCTTGCTAGCATTTCTCCTTCTGCTCTGTAGTAATTGGTTATATCTGCTCTGGATCAATGTCCCCTAGAACTCTTTCCTCATTCTTCTATTTTGTTTATTTAATTATTTCTTCATCTGTGTGCAGAGAGTACATCCATCTGGCTCAGAACTTGTCGGTTGACCTCAGCAGACAAATTGTGGGAACTGATTGCTTTTCTCCTTCCATCACAGACGTGTCAGGGATAGATCTCAGGTCACCAATCTTGCAGTCAGTAGCTTTAGTTGTTGGGCCATCACAGTACCTCCCTTGTTCCAATTTAACTGCACTGCATCTTTAATTTTTTGAATTTTTAGCAATTATTATATCTTTTAGACATAGAAATTTATCATGCACAAAAATTTGCAATGCTTTCTTTCATCCTGTGTTGTCTTCCCACTTATTTACAGGTGTCCTCTGATTCACAAAATTTTAAATATTGGTGAAGTCCAATTTACCAACTTTTCTTCATTTATTGCATACTTAGTGTCATATTATAAAAGCATTGCTACTTCATACTCACAAAATGTATTACTATATTTTATTTGGAAAGTATTATAACTTTAACTAATATGTTTATATTTCAACTTATTGTGATGTTTCATGTGTAGAGTAAGGAATATATTCAACTTTCTGGTTTTATGTGAAGACATCCATCAATTCCTTTACAGGAAAGATTATTCATTCTCCCTTTGAATTGTATAAGAATTCTCAATGAAAATCAATAAGTCTCAAATGTGGGACTTTATTACCAAACCATTTGTGTTATCCTATTAATCTATTATGTCTCTGTATATCATTTATAAAAAGACTTGGAGTATTTTAGTTAGTGTTTTATTGCTTTGAAGAGACACCATGACCAAGGCAATTCTTTTAAAGGCAAACATTTAATTGGGGCTGGCTTACAGTTTCAGAAGTTTATTCCATTGTCATTATGGCAGAAAGCATGGCAATGTGCTAACAGAAATGCTACTAGAAGCCGGGCGGTGGTGGCACACTCCTTTAATCCCAGCACTTGGGAGGCAGAGGCAGGCGGATTTCTGAGTTCGAGACCAGCCTGGTCTACTGAGTGAGTTCCAGGACAGCAAGAAAGAGAAACCCTGTCTCGAAAAAAACAAACAAACAAACAAACAAAAAACAAAAAGAAGAAGAAGAAGAAGAAGAAGAAGAAGAAGAAGAAGAAGAAGAA
>JANHMN010000001.1:160845385-160877582 GCA_030674055.1 Rhabdomys pumilio
TGTGTGTGTGTGTGTGTGTGTGTGTGTGTGTGTGTGTGTGTGTGTTTTGGGGGGATTTGTGTGTGTTAGCTTCGTTTCTGTTGCTGTGATAAATAGCCTAACCAAAATCAACCTCATGAGGAAAGGATTTATTACATGTACAACACTCAGGTCACAGGTTGTCATTGAGAGAAATCCAGCTAAGAGCACAAACAAGAACCTAGAAGCAGAAACTAGAGAAGAGGCCATGGAGGAACATTGATTACTGGTGTACTTCCCTTGGGTTACCTAGTTTGCTTTATTATAGGCCCACGATTACCTACTCTAGTATGGTACTAACCTACAATGGTCTCTAGTTTCCATTCACATAACTGTAGCTTGTGTCAAGTTGACAAAAACCTAACCAACACAGTGTGTATGGCAAGTGTGTACAGGTACATACAAAAGCCAGGAGAGGGCATCTGATGTCCCAGAGCTGGAGCTATAGACAACTGAAAATTGACCTACTTGGATACTGGCAAATAAACTTAGGAAAAACAGGATGTTATTAACTACTAAGATATCCCAACCCTATCTATGTGAGTCTTAAAGGAAGATACGTTAAGACTGCTTTGAGCCTCAAATCAAGCATGGAACCTCTGTATAAGTTATCCTTGGATCCTATAAGCACCATTCCCTGGAATTCTCTCTATATCAGGTACTGTACCTTATAGCACAAACTAAGATGGCCTTTAAGAAGGCTAAAAAAATAAATAAATAAAAGTCAGGCCTGGAGATACATAGAGTTTTATAGGGTCTCTGTGTTCAAACCCTTTTTCTACTAATATTCCTTTTTATGGTATCCTTTTTATTTATTTTTTTTCCTTTGGGAACTTCATAGAGTATGTTTTATCATGATCATATCAGTCATCATCCTTCACCCTTAAGAGGACCACTTCCCCTTTCTTTACCCACCCCACTTTCTGTTCCCTCTCCTTTTAAATAAATCAAGTACAGTGTCTGTCCTGAATCTGTAGCCTTTCACTGAAGCATGGACTACCTGCCAGGATTCATACTCTTGAAGAAAGCTAGCAAACGATCTACCTCGTATCAACTCCTAAAATCACCTTAGCTAAGGTTGGGACCTCAAAACTACCTGTTTTCATGTTGAGATTTTGTGTGGCTTGAGATTGCTCAGGTCTTCTCTATGGTATCTCAGCTGCTGTAAGTTCATAAGCAGAGTTATCCTGTTTGTCTAAAAAATGATGCAAATGCTATTTCTGTGTTCTGCTGACACATTTTTTAAAAGATTTATTGTTATTATTTTTAAAAAGTATATATGGGTATATGTCCTCAAATAGGTATGTGCATGAGAGTGTAAGTACTTTCAGAGGCTAGTCTTCAGATACCTGGAGCTGGATTATAGATACTTGTGTACTACCTGATGTGGATACTGGGAACCAAGTTCAAGTCATCTTGAAAACATTAAGTTATTCTAAACTTTGGGCTCCATCTATGAACACTTTTTAACTATGTATATGCTGAAGGCTGTAAATGTCTGGAAGTAAGTTCCTTGCCTAAGTAAGCATGATTATAGTACTAAATAGGATGGTGTGAAGAAACTAAAACTAAAGACATAATAGAAATAGGTAAACATCACAACACCTGAAAAATGCAGGCTAAGAGTAAAGCTAGCACAATTTAATCCATCCAAAATAATTAATTCTGTAAAAATTGACATGTCTCCAGTGGGTATTTATCATGCTGCTATAGCATAGTAAGTTAACCTGAAAATGTAAAGCACAACTATTGTCTTCAGTTTTTACCTGATTATGAAATATAAAAGTGTATCATGTATATCGACATAATTTGTGAAGTTATGCCACAGCTTTGATAATTCAAATTTGATAAGTCAAAACTTATCAAAAACTTTTATCAATGCTTGAAGCCAAGAAGGAGGTGTTCTGATGGGCTCCTTAATATCTATGGTTGTTACCTATTGCTGCACAACATATGGCCATCAAAGTCAGTGGCTTCAAACATTATAAACGTTTCAATAACTGAGACGCCCAGGCATGACCATTCTCAATCTCTAGAAACATTTCAGAGCACACATTTAGAATATGGCAAAGCTCACTGAGTTCATAACTGTGAATGATTCTGTCGTACACCTTGGAGGAACATGAAGTGGGGTTCTATATTTGTTCTCAGCTGGCACTGCACACAGACCACTGAAGGAGTCACAATCACAGACTATGTTACCCACCATACTGAATCCCAGCTCTGTGCTCAGTGTTCAATCCTGTAGCAGCTGTCTTCCAAGACCTTCCTACATTTAAAAACAAGGCTCCTGATTTCACCATGGACTGCCTAGGCAGTCTGAATTTGTAAGCAAATAAAACCATATTAGAGCAAAAAAGTGGATAACGTGTGTTCAGGAGGTAAGTTTACTTAGTAAATGCATTTTCTCTCATTCAACTGTTATTTACATAGGAAGCTACACCTTTTGTTGACTGCCTATGTAGAAGGAGGTCCACTTGGGGGTGAATCTAGAGGATTGGGCTTATGGGTATGGACAGAGAAGTAAGGATTTATAATTATCTACCTGCTTTCCTGCACAGCATAGCCTGTGGCTTCCCAGGAAGTGTCTGTTGGAACTGGGATTAAGATAAACAATGAGGATGGAGTGGGAGGAATTTAGGAGGTGATGGTTTGTGCAATTCACTGGAGATGGGGGCAGGGGAATGGGAGGTTGCAGCAGTCCTTCTGCTGCAGAACTAGGTATGAGACTGGCAGATTTTATTTGGAGGAGCAGAAGGAGACATGTAGGTCTATAATTTGAGTGATCTGTGAGTTGCCTCCTGTCATTAGGGGTTGGAATAATACAGTGTAGGTGGGAGGGACTAGGTGGAGAAAACCGTGGGACACATGAGGATGAGGAGAGACATTGCTGCAAATTTTCTGTTTGGGGGCTAGGGATGAGACTGGAGAGTTGAATCTGGTAAGGAAAAATGAAGATCTGTAGTCAGCCTACCTGTTTCCTTCTTCCTTTAGTTCTTCTTTAAGTGACTTGCCTTTTCTTTGAGCGAGTCTGACTTTCATTAGGTATAGGCACCACCTCTTTGTCCTCCATTACTGCCTAGCACAATTCACACCTTAAAGAACACTATATTCATTTTGCTGACTAATTGTCTGGAAAAGTTTGAATTGTTGTGCCAGATTTTCTTCTTCAGAAATTATAATTTGATAGTAAGTTGACCCATTCATAACCTGTATCAAATAGAGTAGGGTACCAGAAACCCATCTGGAAAATTACTGCTTAAATTTATGTAGCTTCCAAAACGCCCAATTAATTATCAAGATGTAATTTACTCTCTGGAAGAATCTATCTTATTAAATTTATGTTCTCTTAAATTAAAAAAAATTATTTTAAAGTAAAGTTTATTCATACTCAATATCTCTATTTTCCGGAAGAAATGCCCTGAAGGTGGCTGTAATTACCTTCATACGCTTTTCAGCAGTATTTTTCTATTTTTCAAAGTCCTTTCACACTTGGCCTACAATATAAGTCCTATGTGGTAGCCAGACTTAATATTGACTTTGCCTACAGTGTGGGAAAACTACTGAGAAAGGAAAATGATTTCTCCAGGAGCACGTGACTAGTGAGAAACAAGGCTGGCACTGGTTCTGACTCATTCTTCATTTTTCCACCTTGCCTTTCTCCTTTAACATTTCTGTGTTTTTGCAGAGTTCACAGGAGCCTAAAACACTCAGAGCTTAGGCACAGTTCACGGAATCCCAGTATTCTGAGACTCTTCTTGGATGAGGAGAAAAAACACTTGTCTTTACTAAACATACAAGGTATTTATTCAGTAAATGATGTTCAGCTAAGTAGACTGATGATGACAGAGGAAGGAGGCTGAGGGTGGATCTTTTCTGATTCTTTCTTCCTTCCATGACATATACCTCAGGCCTGAGAAAATCCATCAGCACAGGACACCATAAATATCTTATTTCCAAATTAGCTAAAGCCAAATCCAGGAGTTCCTGCCCTTCACAACTTGGAAAGCTGGATGGCCCACAGCCGAGAATGGCAAGGCAGAACTCTGAGCCTTCAGAGCTATGAGCTGAGTACTCAGAGGAAAAGGAGCACAGAGGATTCAGCAGAAGTTAATTTGAATTTGCATCCTGTTGCCCTGACAGACCCTTACTCCAAGTGAGAATACCATTCAGGCCAGATGTGGGAGTGCAAACAAAGCACTGGGAGCTAGAAGCCAATCCAGTCTCTATAGCAAATTCCAGGCCAGACAGGTCTACATAGTAAGATTTTGGGGGAAAAAAGATCATTGACAGAACATATGTCACAGCCACATCTTCAGGCCACTGAGATTGGGAGCCGGGACTGCCAGATTGCTGACTGTGTCTAAGGATTTGAGGTGTCACATCAATGCACTGAATTTGTTTCCACATTTCATTATTTTTGTTTTAACTTATCAATGAAAAACTCTGCATTAAGGAGAGATTGAGGGGTGAGGGATAATACAGCCTTTCTTAGATTTAAAAGATGCTGATGAAGGTATGGTATGGACCTTAGATACCATTGTGGAAAGTGGTATGGAGGTTTCTCAAAAACTAAATTACAGCTATGTTATAACCTTGGTGCTTGCATGAATGACTCCAAGTTACGATATCACAGAAATACTTGAGACCCCCTCCCACACACACACACATTGCAGCCCTATTTGAGATAGCTAAGAGATAAAACCAGCATAGATAGTTCATCAGTCATCAGTGGAGGAGTGCCTAAAAATATTGGGTACATGTACAAATGTAATTTTATTCAGCTATCAAAAACATGATATCATGACATTTTCAGGAAAATACACAAAGGTGGACACTATTGTATTACTAGTGGCAACCCAGATTTAAAAAGTAAATTCCATGTGTTCTCTCATTATCAAGAATTTAACTTTTAAAATTTATGCATTTGGGGGCATATGCGATGAAACAAGAAAGGGGATGACAAGATGGGAAAGAGGCATGAAAGGAAAAAGGCAAGGGACAGGAGGTCGAAGAGCACAGTTGACTTGGAAAGAGAATAGGGCTATGGAGGAGGAAGAGCAGAGGTGAAGAAATGAAGGAGCGGGAGGGGTCAGGAGACTGGGCAGCGAGGAAAGAGAGCAAATAAAGAAAAACTAACAGTGTATAAAAGAGTCTTAGTGACATGAGTTTGTATCCTAACTTTAAAAACAAATACTTCATTTAAAACAATGTGGAAAAAATAAAACAAAAATAATGTGAAGTTCAGGATGAAAAGTTAACAACTGACCAAAAATAAAAACTGTGATCTTTCTTTTGAGTATTTTAAAAGTATTTTCCCATTAGAAAAATTTTACTTCAAGCATAGGGGATGTGGAGAGAAAATGTTTCTTGAGTCTATTAAGTCCAGCCTGAGAACTTCAATGAGGCAAAGTCCATAAAAATACTTTCCAGGTGTCTGCCTTTCCTTTCTCTGCCTCTTCACAAGAAACACATGAACATATTGGATAGCTGGTTATACAATCCATGTACACAATAGTCCTTAACAGAAATGATTACAGTAGCGTGATATTTCTGGTTTACTTTAATATTTTTGAGCCAATAAAACTGGTTAATTTGTAATTTTTGTTTTACCTAAAATTTATGTAGGGAAGGTAGTAGATGATTGTATATGAGTCTTCGAGTCACTCAGGTCTGCTTCCTCGTGAAACAGCCTTGAGTGCAACATTATCAGAGACTGTGTCTCATCCTCCACAGGACATTCTTACATTATAACCAACACCCCCACTATCACTCCTGACACTCAACAAGCTCTGTCCTATCTTCATCAGCCTTTTTGATCCTAACAACCAAGTGTTGTCTTATTTTGTTAAAACATACCTATAGCCTACTCATGAGAACTTAAGTTTCTAAACATCTAAACATTTGCCTCTTGCAAAATCTTTCAGATGTCAGACTACAACTCCAGGTATCATAGTACCCCCTTTCCTACCCATCAGGCTAGAAGTTCCCCTCTTGGAACCAACTGGCAACTTAACTTTACCCACATGCCCACTGTCAAACATGCCAAGTATTTTCCTGGTCTTGGTGGACACCTTCTCAGGGTGAGTGGATGCATTCCCCACAACTAACAAAAGGATTCAGACAGTTTCTGATATTGTCCTCCAAGAGATCATCCCCAAATTTGGTGTCCCAGCCTCCCTCCAGTCAGACAATGGTCCTGAATTCACCTCCCAAATTTCTCAAACTCCATCTAAAGCCCTAGACATCCCTTGGCATTTTCACATTCCCTATCACCCTCAGTCTTCAGGAAAGGTAGAAACAACTAACTGCTCCCTAAAAACCACTCTTGTCAAACTGTCACAGAAACTTAAACTCAATTGGGTAAAACTCCTACTCCTGGCTGTTTTTAAGCTACAACCTCGCTACAAGTGAACTCTTTTCATCTCACCTTTCTAACTCATGTATAGACATCAGGTCCTAACTCCTGGACTTTCACCTAAATGTTCCCCCTCCCTGATCATATACTTATCCCATTACTTTGCCACCTTTTCTCTCTCCTGTGGAACTTTGCTGACCACCATCTACCAAGGCTACACACTGTCCCCTGTCCACTGCCTGTCAACATTGGAGGCCACGTTTTTTCTCTCACCTCTAGACCACTGGACCTCACCTCTCTCTCCAAATGGCAGGGCCTTTTAAAGTTAATTCTCGTGACTCCCACAGCTGCTAAACTCGATGGCCTCTCTTATCAGGTCTACCTGTCTCGCCTCAAACTTTCACCCCTCCACCTCAAAATGACTCTTTTTCCTACACATTGACCCCAAAAGGACTCTGCTCTCTTAAGCTCTAGAAGACATCAAGACCAATCACCTTTTCCCCAATCCTGGAAAAATGATATTTCACTCCAGCAGCTGAGCTTGACCCCACTGGATTAGACATGGGCTTCTCATCCTTCCCTGGCTGTTCATTTCCATCCAGGGTAGCCCTTACATATGGAGATTCTAGTGTCAAGAAAACACCCACTGATAACAAACAATCTTTCCAAATAGGGTCAGGAAACAGCTCCATAACCAGATGCCAGGAATTGTTCCAAATTGCTATCATCCTTTCCATCTAAATATTATGACCTCTTTGTTTGCTTTTTCTTTGAACAGATGAAAGATGCTTGTTGAAAAAAAATGGTCAGATAAATATGGAGCTACCAATATTGGTCTTGCCAGATACATTTGCTAAGATCATGGACTAATCCCTTCTATCAATAATGTAAGACCCTCTTCTATATATAAGACCCATGGAATCCCAGGTTGAAAACTGGAGTTGTTGGTAAGCATTACCATAAATACCAAGCTGGATCCCTAGTATGTTCTATTCACATCCAAAGAAAATATGTGTCTCAATTGCCCAACCTCTAGATAACGGAAAAAAGAAGTAATCAAAGACTCCGAGATCCTTACTTCCTTGACACCCCTCCCCTCATAAATGGCACTAACTTGTCATTTTGATTTCTGCTTCAGACCCTGACCTCAGCCCACCAACTTCTTAATGTCACTTGACCTGGTCACTTTAAAGATTGCTGGCTATATCTACCCCTGGAACTAACTCACAATTGCCACTTACAGCCTCTCCAGTGATACTGCCAAGTAACCTCACCTCACCTTATATCAGATGCCCTGACTCTGATTTTTGCCATGACCCCATACCTTCTCTCTCTCTCTCTCTCTCTCTCTCTCTCTCTCTCTCTCTCTCTCTCTCTCTCTCTAGCATTACAAACTGTTTTAAGCTCCATAGACTGCAATAGAACCACACCCCTTGATACCTCATCTCTACCACAGTACCCTGTAGTCCAAACATGTAATTCTTTGTGGCACTCAGGTATAACATAGCCTACCTACAAGCTGGTCAGGAGTTTTCACGCTAGCCTTCCTTTTCCCTGAACTAGGAGTAATCCATGGAAAAGAGTGTCTACCAATCCCAGTCGTAGACACAATACCTGGCAGTTCAGGTTGTGCCATTCCTGGTCTCTGCGGGAATAGCTATAGGTGCTGGTACTGGAACGGCAGAGTGGACTACTTCCCTAACCCTATAGAACAAGATCTCTTCGCAGTTGAACATGAGTCTTTGAGAGAAGACTGAAACCATGTTCACCATTCAGAAACAGACTGACTCTTTGGCAGCAGTGGTGCTTCAGAACCCACAAGGACTGGATGTTCTTACAGCTAAGGAAAGTGGTCTTTGCCTGTTTCTCCATGAATAATGCTGTTTCTCCATCAATCCATCTGGGATAGTAAGAGATAAAATCAGACAGCTATATGCAGACATCTAGAAATGTAGGGAACAACGCGAGGCCTCAGATTCCTGGATATTCACAAACCCTACATGGAAATGTATACTGTCCTTCTTAATGCCTCGTCTCCTCATTTTACTGGCTTTACTCTTTGTTTCCTGCTTCATTAATCATGTTTCCACATTCCTTCAATAACAAATTCAAAAATTTCTAACCAATTAATCAGTTCTTTTTACAGGATTACCAGCCACTGTCTACAGAGGAGCCTGATATATACCACTATTAAGTGGGACCTGATGGTGATAGCTACACCCCCAAACTGATGACACCCCTAGACAGCAAGAAGTAATTAAGAGACCCAATGCCCCTATTCCCCTTTAACCATAGGTTTTCCCCTCCCTACTTTGTCCTCTCTTTATGATAAGAAAAAGAGAGTTCAGTCAGCATCAGAAGCTGTTTACACCTAGCTTTTACATCCAGCAATGAAGTCATCCCTAGGAGACAAGGACTCTCCTGTGTCTATGGCCATGGCAACCACTGCACAATCCCTGCACATGTCTTACCTGCATCATCACCTGGGTTACCTATGTCACAGTGTGCATAAAAGACAGAAACCTTGACCCATCTCTCTCTTTTTTCTCTTCCTCAATACTCCCTCACTTTCAATAAAGGACCCCTCTTATGAGAACTGTGCTGGCTAGGTGTGATCTGTCCAGGAACAAGCTGCTTTTCAACTAACATTATCAATACTTTGATTTGGGGGGGGGCAGTGGGTAGGAAATGCATACACTCCTAACTTGATGAATTGTTTCTCTGTGAGAATATTGGACTAGAAATCTTAATAGAGGCACAAATGGCCACAAGCATGTAGTGGCTTCCATCTCATGAAATCCAACATTGAGGCCTGTTACCTGCCAGCAAAGTACAGAAAGGTAAGTAGAAAACAAGTCTGAGACAACACAATCTTGAGAGGAATCCAAGCACAAAGCTCAGCCAACTACTTTCTGGTTTTATTTTCTGGCATAATTCTGCAATGGTGCTTATATTATAGACACCTTAGTATTTCTTTAAAATAATCTGCCTTGTTGTGGGAGACAGAGTTCTTTAGAAGAGTTAGAAGTATAGCACCAGCAAGAAGACAAAACAGCAATAAATACTATGCTATGAATGAATTTTACTGGACTCCAAGTTTTTGAATGTTGCCAGAGATGCAAGAGGCATGAAAAATAGCATGTATACAGATCTGGGCACTTCAGAGCCAATCAACAATGGGTGAGCAGTGGACAACAGCCTGCACAACGAGGAGCCTAATCTGAGGCAGATATTAGCTGCATTTCAAGTGCTTTAGAAGTCACATGTGGCTAGAAGGTAACACTTAGACAAAACAGACTCAGTCACTGCTGTGGACATACTCTACTGGACAACTCTCATTTAGAAACCAAGAAAACACTATCTTCTGAACATTAAAAAGATAATTTAGTTATTTGATATCATGTATATGAATGTTTTGTTTGCCTGTATGCATGTGTACTGCATGCCTAGAAGAGAGCATTAGATCTCATGGAATGAGAGTCAAACACCATTGTGAATCACTGTGTGAGTGCTGGGACCCTAATCTGGATCCTCTGTAAGAACATCAAGTGATCTAAACCACTGAGTCATCTCTCCAGCCTTACTAGAACCCAAACTGATGGGAGAAGTATGAGGTAAGGCAATGTTCCTGGGAAGGTGCTAGGCTTGCATTAAAAGTGGCATCCCAGTGACAATACAATAATAATGACTGGTACAAAGTTAAATTAGTAGTTTTTTCCTAAACAGATGAATTTCTAAAGATAAAATGCTACACTGCTACATCTATGGGTTTTTTTGAGTTTGTTTATTTTTAGTGTGTGTGTGCGTGTGTGTGTGTGTGTGTGTGTGTGTGTGTGTGTGTGTATGTGAGAGAGAAGGGGGGAGGAAGGTTTATTTGTTTGTTGTTGGGTTTTTTTGGTTGGTTGGTTGGATTTTTTTTGCTGTTGGTGTTTGTTTGTTTGTTTGTTTGTTTTTCCCTAAATGTATGTCTGCAGTGGTAGAAGAGCAGAAATATCTAGAGAACAGTGTTTGATCTCCATGGAACTGGAATTAGAGACTTTTGCAAGACACCGTATGGAGTTTGGGATCTGATCCCAGGTTCTATATAAGAGCACCAAGCTCTCATATCTACTGAGCTATCTCCTCAGCCCTACATCTGAATGAGTTTTGAAATTACCTTCATTTATAAACTTGCGTATGACTGTACACTATGATCAGATGATAGTTTTGAATGGCAAAACATCAAAACTATTCTAAAAATAGTATTTAGGAGTACCTTAGCAATCAATGACTTTCAGTCCTCAAATGTCCTACCTATATGTCTAGCTGAGAAATGATCCAATACTCTAGTAATCCTGCTAAGAAAAATCCTAAGATTACATTTGCCTTGAAACATTTCTAATGACATTTAAGTAGCTTGTTACTATGTTAGCAGAGTTTTGTATTTTATTTTAAAATTATTTACCCAAGGGCATTTTTTGACTACTCCTAAATTATTTTATGGAAGTACAGTTATTTTCTTTGTTACATTTATTAATTTAGAGTCACTTATTTTATATATCAAAAAACAGTGAGATGAAATACTTTGCAGTGCTCTCAGCACTGGTCTAAGTTCTTATGCATTCGCTAACTGGAACATGCTAGCAGTCCAGTGTATAATGTATTTTCTTTGGAGCTGTGTCATTTGGCATTTCAACACAAAATAGTAGTTATTAAGGTTTTGGATAGTAAGAATTTCTAGGGTTTATCCAGACTTAGAAGGACCTTTCACTCAGAACTTCACATGTACTGAGATGGAGTCTTCGTGCTTAACCTAAGGGAGACAAATGATCCAAGTCTCTGTTAAGGTGTGGCTTGTGATCTCCCCTGGTGTTCCACTGCTGAGTGCACAGAGAATGTACATTTTTAACTCAAGATGCATAACTGAGAATTAATGTTTTATAAAATTATGTAATTATATAGCCAATAAGGCAAAATTAAAGGAGATTTTGTATAAATTATATATAAAGAAATATCCATATTATACTCATATAATAAATATTTTGTACTGCTTTGAGAGACACTGAGATATAGTAATACACTGGCCTCATTCACTCAACGACTATAAATTAAACATATGCTATTTGGTATAACAGATGCAACAGAAAATATAGTGCAGGACCTAGTAATACAATTTACTGGTGAGGGAGAAGAGGGAAAAATTCAGAGAAGACATTTCCTAATAGATGCAATTACTGTGTATAAAGAAAGAATAAGGAGACTGGCCTATCAAGTGCTGAATAACAATGGGAAGCAGATTTTTAAAGGATCATAGATGACTACATTATATGCAGATCTTGGTTTATTGAAGTGTCCTTTACTTTGGGGGAAGAATAAAATGATGATAAGTGTTCCCTAATTTAACAGATTGGTTGATTTCTACTATATGTACCTTTAAAAAGACTACTGTGGTGAGAAAAGAGACAGAGAAAAAAGAAGGGTGCCCAGCCAGAGTACTACCAGGGTCTCTCTGAGAAGGAGTTTAGAAATAGAAGATAGGTAACAGAAATAAGATTGCCAAAGCACTTTGAAAATGTCATGTGTGGGCTTTTCTGATGGCAAGCACCACTATTGTCTAACTGTAAGCTGATGACAAAAAGTTTGTCAGTAATACATATGCAGAATAAATACTGACATCTCAGGCTAAATGCAATATTTAGAAGAGATGCTTCTGCTTCTCCCTGGTTGATAAAACTGACTTTCATTTGCCTTTCATTCAGGAGAGAGGACAGAATATAAATATCAAGCAAACTCCTGCACAGGTTGGTGTCTCACTGTAGACTCTTTCAGAGATTCCATGTGGATGCAAGGAAGGGGGAACTTCTAATACTCCAGCTGCAGCTGACCCTATGTTGCCTGAGTCCTCTGTCCTGCCAAGTCTTCCTGTTGGTGGCAGTGAGTGAGAAGGCATAGAATCAATGGCTCAGCCTCCAGGAACAGATAATGATGAGGCAGCAAGCTCCTTTATTAATTCTCTGGGAGTGTTCTTTATACCTTCCACTCATATCCCATTGGTCCCAGGCAAGCATGTCCTTTAAGGAAGGCTTCCAGAGTGTCTGTCATTGTCTATGTCACCAATCTCTAGATTCTCAGTCAGACTTCATTTTGACCCTCATGTGGAAGGTACCTCTGTGACTGTATGACTGTGTTGCCCCACTCACTGTTTAAGGACTTTTATTCTAAAGCGGCCACCGCCTTGTCAATAAGGCCTGCCAAAGTGTTTCTCAGCTCTCATTGGCTTAATCTAAGAATATTAATAGCTAAGCCTCAATTTTAATTTGAATCACTCCTTGTTCCTAGGATGCAATATTTTGATAACTGACCATTTTTCAGGTTGTGCTCTTCTTTGCATTTTGATAGTATCTTTTAATAGCTGAAACGATTTAACATTTCCCTCTTAATCATCCTTTTATGAAAATGTCTGGTAATCTTCCTGAGAGCTCGATCCTGTAGAACAAATCAAGCCTCTAAAGAAATGACAACAAAGAACACATGTTTTAGAGGTCTATTATTAATATAAGTTGTTGTATATTAAAAAATATCAAACTCATTTTAGTTAATAAAATTACCAAACATGTTGTTTAAATATGCATCTTAACCAGTTATTTCAGAAGAAAAATGATGACAATATAAGATGCCATTGGAAAGCAAAGAAAATACAAAACATATTTTATGAATAAAGCTATGAATACTTAAAGAGATACTCTTTTGTTAGTGAAGTACAGAACACACATAAAAAGCCATGGACAATAATCAACATCTATAATCCCTGTAATCTGTAATCCTCTGGAGAGGCAGAGACAAAGTGCCTAGGCTGCTGGCTAGGCAGACCAACATAACTGGTGGGACACAGATGAAGAGTAGATGTTGTATAAAGCAGTCAGGTGGACAGAACCTAGGGAATGACCCCTGAGTTTGTCCTTTGACCTCCATGGCACACATAGATTTTCATACACGTGTATGCAGACACACACACCCACACACATATACACACACACACACAGACACACATATGTAAAGTAAAGCTAGCATATGGTAGTATAAAGTTAGGAGAATTCTTTTATAAGATACAAAGAAAGCAATTTTAAGTCTGTGCAAATGACCTTCTCTACAGAGATATGATTAAAGCTATCTAACTTATATAGCAAGACATGAAACTGGCTGTGTTAAGAATTACTAGTAAGGAAAATATGAAACTTAATATATCAACAAGAATTGGGGTAACTCTTTATGATCTCACATATAATTGAAAGCATCTTATACTTGGGAATAATTAATAATAATAATAATAATAATAATAATAATAATAATAATGGAGGGATGGTATGGCCCTGCTGCCTATCCATACAGATTACATAGATATTTAGTAGAAACAGAGAGGTCAATATCTTATATTGATGAAAGAGAAGAATCGATAAATTACCATGGCTGAAAAATTGCAGCAACATAATAAGGCCAAAGATTTTTTCAGTGTCCACAGAACTGTTTTCTTTCTTTGCTAATTAACTAGTGGTATGGTACTTAACTAATGTTAATTAAATAAGAGAACATCAAGGTATCTACTCTCTGCCGGGTATTTAAAAAATAAATCCCAGCTCATCATTGGCTTAATGATTAAAAGCTTTAATCCTGCTAGCGTGCAATCAATTTAGGTACCAGATCAAGGGCTACCAGATATCTTAGTTTCCAGCAGCCACAAGTTCCAGGTAAAAGTCAAAGATGTCAAGAAGACAAAGTGCATGGGTCTGAGTATAGAAGCTAAATGTCCAGGCAAGTGGGCTTTGTGTGCAATTCTCATTGTGTTCCCTGGATGGCTGCTAAAATGCAGTTCAAAGAATTGTATTCTCAGGAGAATAAAAACAGTCAACACTGCTTTCCAGTGGTATGGTCTGGGCTAAGAACACACGTCTACCCTAAGGCCTTGGCTCATGCCAATTAACAGCACTTTGGGCAATCTCAGGTGGATTTGGGTATAACTCATAGGCTAATTACTTCAGAGGACAGAACAGATTTTGAAGATGAATAGACTACCCCTGATTAGTTCTGAAATAATATAAATGATCTGACATATAAACCCCTACTTGTGGCCTCCACTTCTAACAATAATATGGACTAACTGAGACTAGATCTAAGCTTCCTGGAAAATAACCAGGAGAAATTTGCCCTTCTTCGAAGAAGCTCCAAGATCTTGACATGAGAAGGGAAATCCAGGTAAACTTTGGTGATCTCTGTGAGTACAGAAGAACTAGGCAGCCAGAGTTCAGCAAAAGAGAGAGGGCATTGTACTCTAGAGACCCAACTGGAAGCTTGAGTGTTCAGCAAAGAAGTGATCAATACCTATGCCAAACAAATAAATCACATGACAGAATTAATGGACCATGGAGTTTTAAATACACTGGATAAATATGATTATCCCCAAAAGATAGATTGAGAAGATTCTTTGCTTATAGTACTATACTCTGGAAATCCTGGACTTAGCAATAGGAAATAATTAGACCAAAGTAACGTCTCGCTTCAACATCACGTGACTCCAAATCATGATGGCATGACCAGAAAGTACAAGGCTACTGAAGAATTTTCACCTGCCATAGAAAGAGATGAAAATATTTCAACACACAAAGGATAAATTGGCATATCTTCCTTCCAGTCAAACATCTCTATATCTTAAAAAAACAGACAACATGGCCCATTATGAGCAAATAAAAAAGTGGTGGTAGAGTAATAGACAAGGGAATGTAACAGTTATCATTGTGCTTCACGTCACCAGAACACTAAGCAGGCACATGAAATTTCTTTTTAAAAAGAGATTGAAATTTTACATAGAAACTACAATAGACAATACATAAATTCTGGGTAGGTTAAAATATTAAATATTACAGAAAATAATAGTGAGGTTGAATTTTAAAATATATAAATAAAACTATCTTAATAAGAACACAGAAAAAGAGCTTGTAAAAAATGAACACAACTTTCATAAAGTCTGAATTTTAGTTTAAGCTAGCAAGGTTTCATGTTCCACTTTCTTTCTAACTCTAAAATTAAAAAAGAAATATGTAGGTTAGGCAAGGTGGGGTGAACAGACTAGACATAGATTAAAGTGTGTGTATGTTTAGAGGGACAGAAGAAATCTGAAGAAAGAGAAATGAGGTATAGTAGGGTGTCCTGAAAGCTGAAGAGCTATTGGTAGGAAGACTACAGATGGGTAGGAAGAGATAATTGGAAGAAAAATAAAGTAGAAAAGATCAGAAGATGTAAGGAATTTCCTTAATAGAACCCACTACTTTGCAAGCCACCTTAAAGCATTCATAAAAATAAAGAGCAAAAAGTAACCTGGAGATACTTAAGAAAAAAGTAAAAGATTCATGTGTAATTCACACGTGTGTTTCACAGAACATCACACACTTGCATGAACTGTGCGCGTGTGCATGTACAAACCATTTACAGCTACAAACACGGTATGCTGTGTGTGCTGGGTTTTGTGTCATCTTGACACAATAGGGTCATCTGCAAAGAAGAAACTTTTGATTGAGAAAATACCTCCATAAAAGTGGCCTATAAGCAAATAAATCCTTTCCTCCATAAGTTGCTTGTGATTATGGTGTTTTATCAGAGCAACAGAAAACTAACTACCAGGCAGTGGTGGTGCATGCCTTTAATCAAGCACTTGGGAGGCAGAGGCAGGAGGATTTCTGAGTTCGAGGCCAGCATGGTCTACAGAGTGAGTTCCAGGACAGCCCTAGCTATACAGAAAAACCCTGTCTTGAAAAACCAAAGGAAAAAAAAGAAAGACAGAAAGGAAGGAAGGAAGGAAGAAAGCAAGCAAGCAAGCGACAAGCAAGCAAAAGAAACCTAACTAATATGTATGCCATCCAAATAAAATTTGCTAGTAGAAAATGTTTCCAAAGAACAAGTCTCCTTGAAAGTAAGCTGTGGCAGAACCTTCCCCTAATGAAAAAAAAAATTTCAAGGAACCAAGTAGGCGGGACTTCTGGGCTGAAAGGAAAAAGGGAGACAGGAGAAAGATACTTCCTTTTTGGATGAGAGAGAGTGGAGACACAATGTAGGTAGCTAGTTTAGGTGGCAAATCTGCCACTGGAGGATTTATAACTTAAATAAATAGCTTACAAAATTAGGATGATAATTTCTGTACCCAGTGGTTGTGTTATTAGTAGATTCTAAACTAAGATTGTGTGGTTTTTTTTCTTCATGCAGTGACTCAACTGAGTTCCAGAGAAAGGTATGGCAGCAGGGCATCCCAGCCAGCCCTGAGAATTTGGAAGCGTGGGGTGTACATGGTAACAGCCTGCCATCGGAGTTTAGCAAGCCTGGTGGAGAGATTTTGTATCTCTGAGTCAGAGTTTGCCAGGCTAAGAACAGGCCAACCTGTCCACCAGTGTCTTGCTGGTGGCAACGTGGATTACTTTTTGTAAATATTTCACACAACAATAAGTTACATGGGTGGTGATCCTATTATGAAATGAGAGACTCTAGTTATACCACCAGACTCTCAACTATTTTCATTTGAGTCTTGTGTTTATTTATCATAAATCTTAATTTTAATAAATCCCCTATGAATCACATTCACAAAAATGTATTATTTCTGGGTAATGAAGAATTTATAAAACAGTTTATGGATCGATGTGGAGGACAGATTAGAAGACAGAGTACTCTATATTACCAAATATACCTCAGTAATTATCATCAAATAATAACATCACACCAAATTGTTTTTACAGGTCTTGCAACGTGCAGAAACCCATTTCCTCAACTCTAGCATCCTAAGTCTCAGCTTGATCTTAAATTCAATTGTAAATTTATTCATTGTCTACCAAAACAAAAAGTCCTCCTATGAATAGGTAGCTTCTGAGAAGATAGCTATCTATTGAGTGAGCTTGTCCTGGAGAAGTTTCACTTCTTGCTTCAAATTCTGACATGAATATTTCCTTCCATAATAATCAACTTTTTTCTTGAGAGAGGTCTGCTAATAACACCTACTTTATTTCTTTCTGTGTCACAAGAAAGTGAATAAACAACCTAGTGTGTTACTTATGTCGGTGCCCACTGGCATTGATGTGGAGGCTTCATGTAGAGATACACAGCTCAACTTTCTTGCTTTGCATTCTTCAGTTCTGACTCTATTTATTCAGAATCTCTGAAAATTAGGACACGAGGAGAAGAAAATAGTGTGGGGGAAGTGATAAAAATAAGTGGCATACTTATTTGAAGTCAAAACAAAATTATTTTTGCAAAGAATTTATACTGATTAAAAACAAGAAAATCTACAATTAAAGGAAAGTAATGATGGCTAAGAATCAAAGTGTGTGTATTAGAGGTTTGAAATCATCTAATGAATAGCATAATCTTACCCACCAGTGAAAGTCTATTTCCCACCTTGAGGCTTATTTCATCAAATCCTGACACCAGAGATGCCCTACACTGAGCACATGGAGCAAGAGAGAGCTAAGCTTCAGATTCTGTAACTTTTTTGGATCCTGATTAAAATACCTGACAATATGAATGAAATTTCTGCTTTTGATAAAATTATAAAATGAAAGAAGAAAATTTAGAAGATTTCTAACTTTTAAAGAGTTACTCTTTCTATTTTTTTTAAAAAACACTTCTTCACTTTATTCATTATACATTTCTTAAACACAACTCAATTAAGAACAAATTCACTTTATTAAATATTAAATGGTTAATACATTGAGCTGTTTCATTTCTATTTAGACAAGAAGGAAATCCCTCATGTGAAAGGACAAACTCCTATCTATTATCAAGCTGCATTTGGTGGTGCAAGATTATTGGACTAGAAATTAATTCTCCAATCTGAAGAAAATGAGTCCCTATTGCTTTCCATATTTGTCATTTAGGCTCCCTTTTTGTAAATGAGAAAAGCAAAATTTGGAAGAATGAATATATAAATAAAACTCAAAATTCACTTGAATTTCAAAATAAGATGAAAAGTAGGTGCCTAATAAAGACTTTATTTCCTCTTATTTGTATCATATTTATGTTTCAAAAATAGGAAAGACTCCATTTAGCTCAATGATTGCATATTTCTATAAGTCACATAAAGGAAAATTTAACAAGTCAAAATATTATAGTAATCTTGGATGTCTCTTTAGGTGAAAATTTTACAACAGCTGTTGTGGAAAAGGATTGTTGATTCTAAATAAAGGATCATTTAGATAATAAAATTGCATGGTTTGATTTCATCTTTTGATTTGTTTGTCAGATAGGGAATGTTTGTTTCATATACAATATTGGAAATGTAACAACCTCTTTGGTCAAATTGAATTTAGAGGTCTTGGTGTCAGAATCTGCTTTGTATTTAGTCAAGTTATTCATTCAATTATTTATTGACAATATTCACACAAGCATTAACTTAGCAAATTGGTATTGTTAATCTAAGTCACTGGGGGAAAAACAATATCATTACTGTCAAATTACTTGACAGCAGGGTGTCTAGTCCAATTAAGTAAGTTTTCTGTTTCATAATAAATCAAGTTAATGGCTTGCTTTCCCAATGTACGTGTTAGAATTAATCATTCAATGGTATAAAACCATCATATGAGAGCACTTGAAATGATATAGTTTAATGACTGAAAAAAATACTTAGGTTTCACCTAAAACTTCTATATAGGTAAGTATATAAAGGAAATAATGAATCATGACATTTGACTAAAATCATAAATCTAGATTTTCAGAGTTAACAATTCAGATTCTGTCCATACATTTGTGTACAAATGTATGCATTTGTGTACACATATATGTGTGTGTGTGCATGTGAGTGTGAATCTGTGTATGGGGTGGGGGGGGGATGAACATAGAGAGAGTGATTGGGAGAAAAAGGAATAAAAATAATATAAAAATATACTCACACTGTGGTGTGCACTAATGTAGCCATTGCAGTTTTACTAAACATTTAGCACCGAGAAAGCAACTGGGGATTGAAAGGACCAACTTGACGTGGTTTTGTAAAGTGCAGAGACTAAAAAATGGGCAGAAGCAAGAGTTTTCTTTTCCTTTCCTTTCCTTTCCTTTCCTTTCCTTTCCTTTCCTTTCCTTTCCTTTCCTTTCTTTTCTTCTTCTCCTCTCTCTCTCTCTCTCTCTCTCTCTCTCTCTCTCTCTCTCTCTTTCTCTCTCGTCTGGTGAATGATGTGAGAATGTGTCATGGAAGTTCTCCTGAGTCCCCAGCAAAATGAAGTCATGTACAGATAAGAGTGAGTTCTGAGAAACATTGGGTTAGTGAATGACTGAAACCTAACTAAGGTTGCTAAAGCTTGCCTCCCAGCTCCATGGTAAATTCCACAAATGTAATATGGAAACTGCTTTGATTGTGGTGGTTTGTTGTAGGGCATGTGGACAGTGCCACCAGATGGGCATGGGACTGATGAGATAGAGCATGCTCAAACCACTCGAATCTCACAGATGGCAGAAATAGGGCTATTCCCTCCCTACCTCCACACCTATTCTGGTGCCTGTAATCATGACTGTCAACTAAGGTGACCACAGCCAGTCAGTCATGTAGCACAACACCTTTTCATGTTAATGAGGCATCTCAGTAGCCTTAGCTTTCACTTAAATCACCTTCTATTCCTGGATATTCTCATTCCAAAAAATATATAATATCTGCTTCACCCAAATAAAGCATATGCATTCATATACACTCCAATAAAGAAATACGAACAAGCTAAGATCACCTCAGAGTGCCTCTTTATTAAAGATTGTCAGGGAAAAGACCTTCACATAAATAAGCCATAACAAGTCTCCCTAAGAAGGTGTTCTCTCTTCTCTCAACCCTTCAGAACTTGGCACTTGCCCCTAACCAAACCAGGATTCTGCTCATCCTAGGACCCACTCTCCCCTGAAGAGAGATGCAGACTGCAGATCCCTGTCCTAAACATTCCCCTGTCCTTCCTGAGTTGATGCATGGGGCACCCAGATACCAACAGAGTAGAAGCAGAACATAAGACCACACTTTGGAACATTTACAATTATTTCCCACAATCCTTATGCCTATACTTACCTATAATTAAAAGAATCCTATGATCACCACAAGTCCTCAGCCACGATTTCTTTATGTGTCTTCTCTTTGAGGAAAAGTTGACCCCTCCAAACTAATTGTTTTTACTTAACAATCCATTTGGTGAAGCATAAAACCTCTAGGGCATTTTGAATTTCTTTAAAGATGTTAACAAGCTCACACCACCACTTTCTCCTTTAGAGAAGGCAAAGGCCATATGAATTCTCATTGCCCAACATGGTAATTTTATGAAATATGTACCAAATGTCTTTTTAAAAAATTCTGTCATGCTATCAATCTCAAAAGTTGTAAGTTTGTAAATACAGTGGGTAAAGGTTCAAGTTTACTAAGAAAAATATAGCAGTCAAAGTGATTTCTTTAAAAATAAAGGGTCATACTAGAAAATAATGCTAAAACTGTCAGTTGAGTGAAGAGATAGCTCACAGGATGGGCAAGATCTTTGCCAACTCTGTGTCTGACAAGAGGAATATTTTCTACAATATACAAAAAAGATCTTGAAAAAAAATGTAGAGATCAAAAACTAAAAAGACAGGAAAAAAAAGTGGTCCTAGCTCTAAATTTGTTGTTTTATGTGTAGATGTTGAAAGTGTATGGAAGCCAGGAAATCAGAAACAGATCATTGGAAAGGAGGATGTATTTACAGAATGAAACAGTAGAAAATTAAAAGTAGAGAGGAAGAAAATGGGGGGCAGAATTGTTTAAGCAGGTAGTGTACTGATGGAAATATGGAGGGGGTCAGGACAAGACCTCATCAAAATGTACTGTGAATTAAAAAGATACATGGAAATCTATGGTCTTGGATTTAAGTAAAAGCACAAGAAAGGATATAGGGGAAATCAATTTATATAAAAGCACATGGTTGGGGAAGATACTGAGTGCTAAAGGGTTAAGAAAGGACACAGGTAGGGAAAGACATGAAAGGAGAAGGTAAAAAGTGAGCTAACCCAAACTAAAGATGCATTAAGAACCCTTATGAACACTTAAGGTCTTGTTAGTTAATTAAAAGTATAATTTAAAGAAAAAGATTTTAACAGAGGTTTCATAATCTGTGAACAATACTGTTTCCAAAAGACATAATTGTCATATGAAAATTAAAATACCAGGCACAGAATACCTCTATTTGGGTGCCTGAAATAGCATAGGCTATTGCTACTGCAATTAGTTGACCACCATAAATAAATAAGAAGACATCTTTGATGGAGATTCAGCATGGTTTGGCTGTAGGACTCAGAGACATCTTTCTTGAACTGAGAAGGAAATGCCCT
Source organism: Rhabdomys pumilio (assembly GCA_030674055.1). Classification (NCBI taxonomy): domain Eukaryota; kingdom Metazoa; phylum Chordata; class Mammalia; order Rodentia; family Muridae; genus Rhabdomys; species Rhabdomys pumilio. The sequence continues at coordinate 160,867,092 of JANHMN010000001.1, forward strand.
GTTAGCTAGTATTCATGGTCTGGAAGATGCCATGCAAGCTTCAAGTAGAGAAAAGGTATTACCCGGTGCAGAACTATGTAGACTATAATACCAGACAGAGAGGCAAAATTGCCTACTAGTGCAATTGTGATAAGATTGTTTATGGGATAACCAATTGTTCTCTTGATTATATTTGATGCCTGCTACACAGGAGAAAAAATATACTGTGTACTGCAAACACAGGAAACAAAACCAGCAAAAACAATAAGCAAAATTAAACAAAACAACAGCAGCAACAATACCAACAACAAATACAGCTTTAGATATCATTGGGCCTAAGGGAGAACTAATTGAATTTTTTTCTAAATGTTCCTGTTGACAAACTTCCTTCTAAATATTTATGTTTATATCTACAGATTTGTGCTGGTCTTAGCCTGGGTTAGAGAATCTTCTTGTTGCAGTGGATCACCATAAATTAATAATAACTAATCAAGTGTAAAATAAGTTACTCTAAGAGCTCAGCTGAATATTAGCCACCTATATCAATCTCACACTTTTCCCCAAGGTTCAGAAAACATTGTGGAAGAACCAGCAGAAAGAATATAAAAACCAAAACATGAAGAAAAGTGTTATGAAACACTGTCTTCTGGACCAGACTTGGCTGTTGCCTCATTTGAGATACACCAGTAGTGGTTACTTGCTATTTAACCAGCACAAGATCAACCAAGTTAGCATACATGGAAGATGGTTACATGAGGCTTAACCCTAGCTGAAGTTCTTTTGGTAATTTCTAGCTGCTGGGGAAAAAGATAAGTTTTGTTGTTGGTGGTGTGGTTTTATTTTTCGATTTTTGTTAATTTGTGTGTGTGTGTGTGTTTGTTTGTTTGTTTGTTTGCTTGTTTTTAAGTTGACCACCAGTAAGTTTCCCAGGCCCCAGTGGAGTAGCCCATAACCATTTTTGCAGAGGACATTCTAATTGAACTCAATGGGTTGAAAACAAAACAAAAAAAACCAAATAATCAAGGACATTGAGTTAGGAGAGAAATGTGTTAGAGGAGTCCTGGATCTAGTTGAGGGGTATATGGAAATATTGCCTAAATATATTCTATTTATAATTGTATCATATGATATAATGTTTTTTTGAAAGCTTCAAAGGATAAAAATGTTATTTTAAAATAGGGAAAACACAAAACAAATAATATATATGCTCATGTAGATTAAGCGATAAGTCAATTAATACTCCCTACTTGTGAATTTTTAATTTATTTAGCTTCTATAAAATTATTACAGAATTTTCTTAAGTAAGAGAACAATGTGTATATGTACCTCTGGATATATGACTGAAAAACTGTAAGTCAACATTTCCCAGAAACACTAGCACATCCATGGTTATTGCAGCACTATTCATAAGAATCAAGTATGGAACCATTCTAGGAGGTCCACAATAGGTGAATGGATAAAGAAAGTGTGTGTGTGTGTGTGTGTGTGTGTGTGTGTGTGCATGTGCGCATGCAAATATACATGTGTATGTACACACATATTTATGTATGGACACAGTTTGGTGTTTTATCCACTTATAAAAAAATAAAGGTATATTTGGTGAAAAATAATGAATACAGACGAGAGTAATGTATTAAGCAAAATAAATCATACTCTGAAACATTTTAAAAACATACCAGACCTAAAATGCCAAATGTTCACCTATGTATGAGTGCATATCAAGGTTTTAAATTTAACACATTGTATTCAGATTACCATTATATTCAGATTGAATACTTTATCTTTTCTTAACCAATATTTTTCAACTCTTACATGACCTCTTCAAGCTTCCATGCTAAACATCTATGACACTCAAAAAGAAAAGGGAAAGATGACCTCCTTACACAGTGAACTCTTTCACTGTGAAACGATTTCAGGTTTGAGAAGGAAACTGACTTAGTGCATTCTCTATCATAGCACTGACATGATAATGATGCCTCCATGTTAACAGGTGTGTTTCCGAGTGCTGCAGGAACAGCTCTCCATGTACACATCTCAAAGTGAAACCTTCACATTCCTTACAGTTTGTGGAATAAAATAAACATCACCAACATTAAGAATTAGCAAACACTGACAAAGACACTGCAGTTACTAAACTAACTAAAATCTTCGATCTTGGTGATGCCATACCAGCAAAGACTGAAAAGAGAAGAAAGTTGTCCTAAGACTTGGCCATGCTGAAAGACAGTTTGACAGTTTCTAACAACTAAACAGTGGTCAGGCAATTGTTATCCTTGATATTGATTCATGTGGTTGGAAAATTTATACTCACTGAAAAGCCTGCACATGAACATCTGTGACAGCTTTATTCATAAGTCCAAATGTTGATGGTCATGACAGCAAACATTTGTGATTCCATCACTCCGGCAGTAGAGGTGGGAGAAATGAAAATTTCAAGCCAGCATAGGCTGTATGGAAACTCTTCCCTCAATGAGGAAACTACTGCCTGTACTTGAGAGTTGAAGGAAATATTTCTTGGAAGGTGAGAAGATTAAAAATTCTATACCACCAAGTTATGAAGTCACAGAGAGAGAATATATGTATGTATCACACAAACTAAAAGAAGCCACAAGAAAAGGTTTCAGAGTTTGCTGTTTCCACCCTGCTACATTATGGAAAAGATAAAACTATAAAAATACAAAACCATAGCCATGGTTGCCAAGAACTTGGGGTTAGGAAGAAAGAGAGAAATAGACAAAATGTGAGATGAATATAAACTCTGTGGTTTTGTTCATAGTAACTACATGATATGATGTCCTAGTTAATATTCACAGATCAGAGGAGGAAATAAATTCATTATCTTCTTCTCTTTGAATCATTTGAGCTATTTATTTATGTTGGATCTTAACTCCTTAGTGTACAGTTTATAAAATACTTTCCTTCATCTTATAAGTCGTCTACTAAATAAACGAATTCAGTGAAGTTTTCTTACACTGGAAACATGAGGAAAAATTTCTATTCTTGTAATATTAATATAAGTGGTTCACTCTTATTATGCTGCTCTCTACTTCATTCAGAAAGTACTTAATGCTAGACATAAAATAGTATGTAGATGAAGACAATAACAGATATGATATGCATCGATAGAGATATGTCATATGGATGTTGTGATGATTTGAATAAGAATAGAGCCATTGGCTTATATATGTGAATGCTTAGTCACCAGAGAGTGGAGCAGTTTGGAATTGATTAGGAGCTGTGGCCTTATTGGAGTAGGTGTGACTTTACTGGAGGAATTTGGTATCGGAATTTTGAGATTCCAAAATCCTATGCAACTCCTCCCCTCCCCCCACCACACCAATGCCCACAGGTTAGAATATAATGCTCTCAGCTACCACACCAGCACATCTGTCTATGACCTGCCATGTTGATCATTAACCCTCTAAGACTGTAAGTGAGTTTTGTAAGCCCCATTAAATGTTTTCTTTATGAGTATTGCCTTGATCATGGTGTCTCTTCACAACAGTAGAACAGTAACTACCACAGACATGTACAGGGCTAATATACAACAGAATTAATAAACGTTCAGTGTTTACCAGAAACCTAAGAGAATGGGTTGTTAGAATAAAAGCAAATACCCATGAAAAGTGCTAAGGTTTCATAATCCGTGACTATTGAAAGATTCTGGTTCTCTGTATTGTCCAAGGTAGTTCTGAGGTCTTGAATTTGAAAGTCTCTTCTCCTCACTTGGCCTCTTGCAAACTTGAATTTGCATGCATACACCACTGCACCTAGACAGACCATATGCTATCTATACAAACATCACTTGAGTATTTTTACTTTTAACCAAGATATAGGCAAAAAGAGTAAGGAACAGGTTCAGAAAAAGCCTCATGCTTTAACTTTTCTGGTTAAAAATGCCATCGAAAATGCTATGTGTAGAGGCACTCACAAATGTCACATCTTTGTGACTGCACTGAGCTAAGTTGGAGATTTATCTAAAAGTGAGAAAGCTAGGACTGGGAAATGACCATTGAGATGGTTGAAAACTAAAAGTCACAGGGAATTGACAGTTGCTCAGACTGAACCAAGATACCAAGAATGTATGCTGAGCCTCGAAAGATATAATGAGATGCTGGGTATATTACCTCAACATCAGTAATGATTAAAGAATCAGAGCTATAGGTTTAAAAGGAATCAGTACCAGAAATGTTGAGTGTCTTGGTAGGTGTTTGTGTATTGTATGAATGTCCCTCAATCCATGAGTATCTCTTTGAAAGTTGTCACACATGGTGTGGGTGGTTGAAGTTATTGCTTCTCAACTGGCACTACTTAAAATTTGGTTTTGGTTGTCAGAACTTTGAGAAGGGAATGGTGTGTGCAAGCAGTGTGTAAAGACCAGACTGCTACTCACTCTACAGCAGATACCAGTCTGCCTCCAAAGCAAACACTTTCCCATTCTCAGATATCAGTGATGTCATTCTCCAGAATTTGTTTTGGAGGATCTATGATTTGTAATTGTGCTATTTTAGACACAGGATATTTATAAGAAGACAGAAACCAAATAGGATGAAATAATGACTGTTCATGTTTCAGTCCATCAGATACATTTTCAACTACTTGGAGAAAGAAGTATCTAGGGATAGATCCTGGCTTAACTGTTTTTAAAATAAAAGTTAGAAGCCTGAGAATAGTGCTAGTGACAACAAAGTACAACTGGGGACAGGGGAAGGCTGTTTTCCCCACTTTGGCTAAGACTCATAAGTGGATCTGGGTTTATAAGGATATCTTCCCTCATCAGCATTTTCATCATGGCAGTCATGACAATACAAAGCTCCTCCAGCATTTCATAGAAGGACATTTCAAGTGAAATGGAACAACAGAGGAGTCATGAGTAAGTAAGCTGCGTGCAGAAGCTGTCCCTAGTACCTCTGAACATATGATTAGCTCCAGTTTTATATTCTTCTGTCTGGCAGATAAAGGTCTGTAGTAGGTGACCAGAATACATATATAGCATACAGTGATAGCAGGGATGTTGACATATCTGTTTTTTGAGACTGTATTATAAATATATGCTAAGAAAGTTCTGAAAGTGTTTTTACTATAGAGTATACTAAAATAGAACTCATTTAAATAGTTTGATTCCAAGTGAGTGCTGAGAGTATGGAGGAGCTATAAGAGACAAGGTCTTCTCCAGGAGATTTAGTCAAGGTTCTTTCCTAAAAAGACCTCTCCCCTTGGTGATACTTAATGTAAAAGACAGTCCTTGCTTGCCCAAACTGTTTTATTTCATGGTGGGTGTGAATGAATACATCTTACTCAGGGTGAACCAGGTGTTAAATACTTTTTGCAGGAAAAGAAGCTCATTGGCTAACTACTATGGGCCTACCTAGACATTTTATTAGTTTGCACAACTGCAGGTTTTTGTGCTATGTGACCAACTATCATGATCTCAGTAGAATGTCATGGTTATGTGTTCCAGGACAAGTAGAACTTAGCAGGGAGTTGGTTCCATGCCTGCCTTCCTGGATTCTAAGATTTCCCTGGGTTTTGAACCTGTTCAACTCTACCGGTTCTCTGATATACTTGCCACATAGTATAGGTTCATCATCATTTAGGGGAACTTTCTGGAATGGGAGTACATGAATAAGAAAGAGTCAAAATATCAAGTGGGCTTGTCTAAGTTGCCAAAATCTTGCTTGAAGGACCTGCTGACCAAGTATAGAGGGATGTGAAAATCACATAAATATTGTAGCAAATAAAAAACTATTAAAATAAAATTATCTGACAGGACCCACTGTTATAAATAAATATGAAAATCCCCTTTCACACAGTTAAACTGCCAGTAAATAAATATCACTGTGAGATGAGAATCAAGGAATTGTAATGTTGTAAACAGCATCATTAAGAAAATTCAACCAAGAATTATCAATGGACTCATAAACTAATAGGCAACATCTTTAAACACAAGAGTCTTTAAAATGTATAAAATTATGTCTCTGGGATAACCAATAGTTCCTAAGAGAAACAAATTACTTTAAAATTGAGAAATAGGCTAGAACTTAAGCACTGAAGAGGTTCTAGAAAGAGCTAAATGTACTTATCAAGGAGTTTACAGGATGGTGGTGTATGAAACAGTATAGGGTCTACACATGTCAATGCTGCCAGCAGCGACTGCTTGGAAGTTGTTCCTTTGTTCTGGGTATAGCATTCTCCATCTGTACAGTGAGGAAAAGCAGCAGCATCACTCATCCACTTCGTTGAGAAGGTATGAGGACAGCAAGTTAATTATTATTTTATTACCTCAAACATCTGCTTAGGTTTTCCTTAGAATTCTTAGAATTACAATTTAGAGAGACAAAACAATGGTTTTTTTTTAAAAGGCAGCAATGGAAGAAAGCATTCATTCATGAAAAATAAGAGATGATTAGGTGACTTCTTGGAAAGACATTGTGGTTTTACCAGCGAACACAGTTGAGCATGGCTTAGAAGACAGCAGGGAATGGAATCTGATCCTGTAAAGCTCCCTAGCTTACCACAAGTCCAGGGGGCATTCTCAATTTGGCAAGTTCACTTTTTGTTTACAAAAGGCCACATGTGGATATTAAAGAAATTACACAGTAATAATGGGAATACTCTTTCCTATGTATTGTACAGATGAAACAGGATTGGAAGTACTGTTTGTCTCACATATATCAGCATCTTATGAAAGCTTATTCAGGTGACTATTATTGTTCTATTAAACAGTAGTAACAGTTATACTTTCAACCTTAGAAATAAGATTTTATAATCTCTACTCATATTCATGTGTTACATTGACTGTTTGGCCACGTTCCCTATGGAAAATCAAAGAAGATTCATAGAACTTCCATTCAAGCAAGACAAAGGCCTGAATATCTAAGAAAATCGTCCCCAAAGCATGGCTCTCCAGGATTCGCTGTTGAGCTTGGAGCACAAATATCCAGCCATGGATAAGATAACATGGGAGTAAAAACTGAGAGTTGTGATAAAATGAGAATCAGTGCAGAGAGCACAGGGGACTAGCTGATCACCAAGAATAGCCTCAAGCCTGGCACAATACAGTAGTTCAGCTGCAGCAAGAGAAATACATCTATATATTTTGCTTTACAACTGCATTCTAGAATCTCAAGCTGGAATATAAGAACAATTCTTTCTAGACTCTCGGTTATGAGATTTTCTACAGCACTTGGTTTTCTCAGATTTCACTCACCTGTAAATTGCACATGATAACAACTGTTTTACAGTATGATTGTAAATGTTAAAGATAAGTTGTGTATGAGGACTAGTTCAGTGTTTGGCTTATGTTTATGATGCATCACCCTTAGCGGTAGAGATAATAGGAAATGAAAAGCAGGTCCTGGTTGCAGTGGAACTAATCTTAATATGAAGATGAATGTTTACTGACAAATCATCCTGGTAATACATCCAGGCCAAGAAGAGATTCGTGACTGAGACACCAACCAGAGATAACAAGGCTGCCCCACAAATTTCACTTCCGTAATTTGCTATTTGTTATTGACACATTCCTAATATTAGAAAACGTTTATTTCTGGAAATAAACATTTTTCTGTACTAATTCATCTACTTCTAAGTAGAAATGATCATGCTCCTCCAACGGAAACAGACTGAGACCTGGCTCTTATGCAATCAGAGCACGGTGCATCCTTAAGTAAATGCTTTGGCAGGCACAGGTATTGTCAGAGCCCACTGCGGGCAGAGGAGCTTTGATAAGTCCTTTGGGTCAGAGTTCATCTTCCTTTTATGTTAGACAATGAAAAATGGGAATTACTACTAAAGTACTGTCATTAATTCTAAAAAATAAAAATGAATAGAATTCAGAGATAAAGAAAGGTTAACAAAACCTCGGTGAGTCACTTTTCTTGAAGTCAACAATTCGTATTGACTTTCTACTTGGATGTATTCATAAAATTTCGTGTTTTCTTCAAACTAATTTAGGTTAAATTCTTTGTGACCTACTACTAAAAGACTCTGAACTAATACATTCTTTCGGAACAAATTTAAAAATGGAAGCTTTTTTCTTTTTTTCTTTTTTCTTTTTTAATTGGATATTTTATTTATTTACAATACAGATGTCATCCCCTTTCCCCATTTCCCCTCCCTAGAACCCCCTATCCTATACCTCCTCTTCCTTTATGCTTTTGTACCATTTTGATTACATGCAAGTATTAAGGTCAGTTCTAGTTTGAGGGTAGCAATACAATAGATGCAAATAGTCAAGGAACAAGCAAGGCATTAAACACAAATAGTCAAAGAAAAAGCAAGGCATTAAACCCAATTACGTGAATACTCCTGCGATCACTGTTTTTAAAGGCTTATCAGGATGACCAACATATCTGAGCCTACTTCCCTGTCCTAGCCCAAGGTCATTTTTATGTCTGAAGCTTCTTTTCTTAACTAGTAATTTACTTTTCTTTACAAAAATGCTTAATTAGAAGACTCAAGAACTTGAATGTATCCAAGAATGGAAGGTTATGCAATTTTATATTCTCACACCTGTATCAGAAGCTGTTACAGTTCCTATTAGGACATTATATAAATGTGTCCACATACACTGAAGCAGTGCAACTGCAGGTGGCACCATTCCCTATACAGGGTATCCAGAAACTGTGTGTGTTTGAAATTCATGCCAGGTGCTTGGGGCTGAATGTTTAAGGTCATAAACTTCAAATTTCTGCTTTGACTTCCTCACAACGATGGACTGTAACCTGGGAGTTTAATCTTAAACAAGCCCTTTTCTCATCTAAGTTGCTTTTGTGTCCAGTTATTTTATCATAGTACAAGAAATGACGCTAAAACATTCCCATAAACTGTGTCTGGAAAAACTTTAACAGCTAACTTTAACAAACAGAATAAATTAACTATGCAGAGCAAGCAACATGGAAGGTACTGCAGTTTATAATGAATACATTACGCATGTAAAATAATGGGGCTTATTTGTAAGTACAAAAATAGAAGCATCTGCATTTGACTATTTTTACTGCTGACAATGAGAATAAGCTCTAGCTGATTTAAGCAATGAAATGTATGAGTTGTTGAGAACTGGTTCTCTGACAGGGAGTACCACTCATAAAACTTAGAAAATACCAAGTTCATCACTTGAATATCACGGATTGGACATATTTGCCTGAACAAATTCATTTACCTGCAATCTCACCAGAAATATTATAGAATAGAAAGAGGGTAAACAAAGAGACAAGAAAATCTTATGAGGTTAAAAAAAGAAAGAAAGAAATAATAATAACAAAAGGCAAAGAAAATTTAAGCCACCCCCATCTCGGATCCACATGCTTACATGGCTTATAGAGAGACCCAAGTAAAGTACAATAGTAAGCCAGCACCGAAGAGACCAGGAAGCAAAACAGCTCATGCTACAGATCTCTCAAATGGTTAAGCAGCTGAAGAAATCCTTCCTGAACATGTGGGTAAACTGAAAAGTGGAGCTAGGTGAGAGGGAGCCTTAGGTCTCTCCAATATGGACAAACAATTTATCTGGTACCAGAGAAGCTGGAAGGTTTCTTTTCCACATAGGGTGACTTATAAGGTTTCTGCCTTAAGCAACATCAGAGACAGTTGGGAAAGAGAAAAGCAAGGTTACCTAAAAGTTCATAAACTGAATACTGAGACAGTCACTAGGACCCAAAATATTAGCAGTCAATCAGAGAACTTCTAGGCATAAGAATGAAAGATGTTTCCTCTGGGAATGCAATTGACTTAGAGAGGAGATCTAAATATGCTGGGGTATAGTATTCCCAAATACTTCAGCTTGAGAAGCCCAGTTCTAATAAAGGGGACATGCCCACAGGACGATCTCCCTCAGCTAGCCAGACAATCAGACAAATGATTCAGCACACATTTTAGAAAACCTTTGACATAAAAGCAAAACATTGAAAAAGTTTTAAAATAGCAAAAAATAGCAAGTCCTGAAAAATACTTTCTACAAGGAAAATACCACTTTAGATTGAAATGTAAAAATAGTTTAGCAGATGTTAAAAATTCAACTAGAATTGAAAAACACAGCCACAGAACATAGGGGGCAAAGAAAGAGATAAAAAATAATGTATTCAAAATAAAATTAGAGATATATGCCAATAAATAGAAGTTCTAAGAAGAGATCTTACAAATATATGAAAGAAAGAAACAAAGAATTGCCTCCGTAAATCTTCTTGATTTGATAACATGGAAATTCTCATTAAAAGTTTCCTTTTGACCATTTGAGAAGAAAGGAGGTGTGTGCAGGTAAGGAGGAAACAGTATAAGTATAGGAGTAAACTTGATCAAATACAATATAAATATATGAAAATATCACAAAGAAGTCTATTATTTTATACCATTCTGTGCTACCACAGTCATCATGGCAGTCATTAAAAAGAAAGACATAAAAACAGAGGAGAGAGAGAGAGAGGAGAGGGGAAGAGAAGAGAAAGAAGAGAAGAGAGAGGAGGAAAAAGAGAAGGAAGAGGAGGGGGAGGGGAGGGGAGGGGAGGGGAGGGG
>JANHMN010000001.1:160877682-160894456 GCA_030674055.1 Rhabdomys pumilio
GAGGAGAGGAGAGGAGAGGAGAGGAGAGGAGAGGAGAGGAGAGGAGAGGAGAGGAGAGGAGAGGAGAGGAGAAGAGACCAAGGATGTGGACAAAAGGGAACTCTTAAACAAAACTGTTGACAATTCAAGATAACCCAGCCAGCCACTATGGAAGTCAATATGGAGGTTTGCAAAACTAGTTTTTCTTATCTCCAGAGGTAAGTGTACTCCTCACCTTTCATAAATGAAATTTCTTTTTACAACTTACAAATACCATTGGGGGGAACACTCACAAACAATCAAGAAATGGAGAGCTGAACAACTCTCACAGGTAAGGCTCAGGTATCATTGCAAAAGAAGAAGCAGAAAGATTGTAAGAACCAGAGAAACAGGGTATCTATGAGATTCTGTTTCCTGGGAATGTCAGAAACTATACCCACAAAGTCTCAACAACATGGCTCTCTAAACATGAGCTAAACAAAAATAACACCAGTAGACATGTTAACATGAATTGGAAAAAGCTCATGAGGTCTCAATTCTACACATAAAGACCTAAAAATACTGACAGCAGAAGAAATAATCTGCCTCAGGGAAGAATTTAGCAACTAATTAGATGATATCAACTGGTCGGCTCTGAAAACATACATATCCAATGTGCTGCAACTTAACATATCACAGAGATTCTTGCTCCTGAGTGTTAACTCTCAGTACTAACTATAGTAAGTTTTAGAACCAAACCAGGATTCCAATGGGTAGAGAAAAATGGAGTGTGTATAAACAACGAAAAAACTGGAGATATTTAGCAAATAAAGCCACTGTAAGACTTACAAATATTTATGTTTTTTCTGATTTTTAGTTCCCAGATTTTATAAAGACACATAAAACTGTATATAAATATATCACTATATCACGTGAACACAGTAATGAAAACAAGAGGAAGATGTTCAATGACAATAATGGAGAAATCTGCACAGCATAAAGTATGAGAACTTTAAAAATACAATTCAGAAATAAAAATGAATTTAAAAATAAATAAAATCCCCCACTTACTGCCCGAAATTATAGCACATGTTAGAAAAAAAATAATAATAATGACGTGTAAGATTGGGAATCAGAACAGCTCAAAAGCAAGATTCACACCAAGAAAAACATAACTGAAGTGTTCCAGGAAAACTATTTCTGCATGAACCAAATTCAAAAATGAGTAGGGAACTAACAGAATTATTGGATAATCAAAATTCCTCAAGGAATGCTCATTTTTGAATATATATCAAAAATAAAATATGATTCAAAAATGAGAGGAAAAAAACGCTCTAGGAAACGAGAGCTTTACACAAAAAGAAACAAAACTAATTGCCAAAAGTCCATCAAGCAGAGACTAGGAAGATAAGGTGTATGGGCACAGAGAAGAAACCATTCTGGAGTAGAGATGGAATATTACAGGAATGACTGCTCTGAAAAAAAGAAAATTTTAAAAATTATTCCAGCTGAAGACCAGTTAAGATGAATTTGACACAAATGAGCCAGAGTTTTGAAGTAAATGTTCAAAACCTGGGCAAAACAAGTCAGGCTGCTATGAGTCCATGTAAGAAAGATTGGTCAAGGGCAAAAATTACTTCCTATAACATATCTTATCAGAATAACATTTTCTTAGTCATAAAAAACTAATATTTACCTACATAAAATAGGATATCAATACATTAGGATGCTCTAGAAACAGGAAGTGTCTCTGTTGGTGCTATGGAGCAAAGCCATGAAAGTCAGCTCAGTCTTCATCTCCCAGGGCAGGAAGGCAATGGTGCTGTAACTAGTAGATGAAGAAATACGAGTATTTTCTTGGAGTAGTGTAGACAAAAATACCAAGTGGAAAAGCTAAGAAGCAAAGAATGGATGTCACAAAAAACAGGAAACACGTCAGGGGAGGAAACACAGGCCAGTGTTTTTCTTAATATTTGTCAGCTCTGACTTTGCAAAGCATGTGTTCATGTAACTGCCAGAAATAGAAAACTCTGTGAAGAAATAAAATGAATGAGAATCAAGTGAATACTCGTAAAATTATAGGCCAAATCATGTAGACTTAAACAACTTTAGGGTGTTATTTTTAGACAATAGGCAGCTGGGATGCTGAACAAGATCACCAGGACCAGCACCAGAAAAATCAGTCTGGAGACAGTCCTCCAGACTAGTGTCAGCATCAACTTTAGGCCTTAGAGAAGCACATTCTTAACTCCCACCCAGGCTAGAGGAGGTTATGGAGACACAGTTTAACAATGCCTTTAGAACATTCAATGCAAAGGTAATGTTTAAAAATTGCTGACAGACTACTGATTCCTAAATTTAGGATGAAAGTGGAACCACCCGTGAGCTTGTAAAAACATACTTGCTGGACTTCCCCAAGTGGTTCAGGTTCAGTGCACTTAGCAGGAACCCTGAATTTTGTGTTTCCAACAAGTGCCTCAATGATACCCATGGAACAAACCTGGAGACTGCACCCTAGAATGTTGAAATTAAAAATATTGTTGTGGAAAGGTATCACATTCTTACATTATTGGGTGTAAAAGAGACACTTAATATGTTACTGTGGCTAAAGCAGTGGTTTTAATGCTGTAGGATGCCAGGTGCACACTGCACTTCTAAAACAAAGTGCTGAATATTGCTCTTCAGATCTCAGCCCCTCCCATTCTCTGCCTCTCTACATACATGAATCTATGCATATGTGTCCCTGCTTGTGTGTATGGATGCACACATATGTTGGGGCAGTTTCTCTATGTAGCATTTGAAATTCACCATTTGGATCATGATATTCTTAACTTACTGAAATTTTCCTGTCTTTTCATGCAGATCTGGACTGATATCCCAGCACTGGTCTGAACACAACTTCTTTAGCTGTGGGTCATGAATCTATACTGTGTAACTGAATATGGGGGAATCACAAAACTTTGGCAAAGCAAAAGACTTCTGAATGTTTGCAACAACAGCAAAAAAAAAATAATTCAAATTTAAGCAGGTATTGAATGTGAGGTATTTGCTGCAGTGGCTATTCAGGTTATGTCATATGTCTTCTCTGTGGTATTGGCTCTTAACATACCATGTATTTTGGACTGATGCATTTTATCATGCCACAAAATACTAACAAAACTTGTTTTAAACCTCTGCTAAAAATACTAGATTGTAAGGGTATATGATTTACATAAGAAGGATACCATGGACTCAAATAGTATCTAAAAGCAAAGAGAATTTTATTCTGCATAAATCAAGCATACTGGGTTCTACCATCTTCCAAGATGAAGATGCCCCAGTGACCTTGCGGGTCTGATTTAAAGCACATTAGGGGAATTACAGGGAACCATAGGTGACCTCTATCTTAATCTGTTGGCTCTATCTCTAGGAACATTTCAGAACTATTGCTGGGGCATTGCAAGCTGGAAACTATTGTTGATGAAGTATGGAAATTGTTGCTGAGGAAGTCTAGAAACTGAAACTTTCCAGGTGGCAGAGCCTGGACTTTACTGGATTTGCCCAGTTCTTGGAAACAGAGATTTAGGCCTAGTTTCCTGAACTACCAGTTTGAAGCCTGTCATGGAGTCAGCCTAGCTTGTCTCAATGTACTATGAAATGCAGGGTTTTTATTCTATGTATAAAAGTCTCTTCTCTTATAGAAACATACTGTGTTAATTACAGAAAAGAGCTTAAATGTTTTCCTATTGTCATTTCTCAGCATATAAGAATCAAAGTATTTTTTTATCTTTGGATCTTAGTGTCTGATTTTAAAAAGTGCCATTTGACTTGCTGACATGATTTTTGTTAAAGATTATTAAATAAATTTTGGTTTGGAAGAAGGACAAACTTTTCCATTATTCCTGAAATGGTGCTAAACATACTTTGGACACTTTGTGCTATGTGATGATCTGAAGTGACAGTCTTGACAATGATGATTATTAAGCTGCTATGTCAATCAACACTGAGGAACATTAGAGATGCTTTGTTCTGCAGCATCAACTATTCATCTAGGAGTATAAGTCTATAAAAATGAAGAAGCAATCCTCTTCATTATTATGCAAATGTAATTAATCTTTAATAAGTGGCGAATATGTGTGTGGGTTGAAACACATTTATTTGTAATTTATTGTCTGCATTTGATTGATTTGTATACCTATGGTGCATAGCTATATATTTGGGGTTATATAAAATTTTCTCAGACCAAAAGTAGTCCAAATAGAAAATTTATAAGATCCTATTCTAAACTCCCTTTGCATTTTCTACTAGTCATTTCTCAATCAAACTTTAAATGAGATCTGTGTAGAGGCCTTTTGATGCAGGGACTCCAAACAACATCTCTCTGGTTTTTTTTCAATTCTGATAGTGGAAGGGTGGGATTTTGTTTCTTTCCAGAATTTTCACAATTTTACTTTCTTCAAGTTTAGGGAGGGTTTCAAGATTATTATCCAAAAGAAGAATTACCACAAGGATGAATTCATTTGACAACCACCCTCCTGTTTTCTGCAAGGCTACATGCAGGACAATCAATATTGAGAAGAGAACAATAACAAGAATGAAAGGCAAAGGGAATTAGGTAAGCAGGGCTTTAGGCTCCTCAAGTAGCGTACTGCTAGACATTGGATATAGTCATAACCACTCAATTGAAACGCGATCCAATATTCTCAGAACTGCCAGAGGGCTAAGAAAAGTATGTACAAATGTGAGAACTGGACCCTCCATGGTAGGAATCATTTTCCCACCTGAACATGAAAGTCGAGATGGTACTTCCTCATTACTATAAGAAAATTTACTGACTACAGTCTAATTGGTTCATTATTATTTTATTTATCAGCGTATTATTATTTCTTTCCCTATCCTTTGAGAGCTGGTCTGAAGGAACTTTCAGATGCATTTGTTCTGCAGCACACTCTTTCATCTACTTCTGTGTCTGCCTCTGTTTAAAGAGTTCATTGGTCATTTGGTGAGAACTACTTTATTTTCTAGGCAACTATTTCCGTTCTGACAGGGCTGAATCTGGGAGCTTAATGCTGTTTGTACACTTTACTGTGAGTTCTGTAGTTAGAAGCCATTTTCAGTCACAATTGATAAAGTGCCTGGCCTTAATCACTTCTTAAATACTAGCACTGTTATGCTAATAGGCATGGTGGTATTATTCTGGCATCAGGCAAGTAGGGGGAAACAAACCATTCAGGAGCATAGGCTGAGTGATTCCCTTCCAGGTGTGCAGAGTTCTGCTGTGGGAAGAATGCAAACTAGTAGAAAGCTTAATTTATTTGCTCTGTGGATCTAAAGCTACAGGAGTAATGGACTTCAAAACTGGCTCACTCACACAGCTGTTTCATCAAATGGCTGCAGAGAGCAGAACAGTGAGAAAAAAGGGAAAGACTATCACTGAAAAAAAACATAATGTGGCATTTTGCCAAGTGTGAGTAGCTGGTCATAGCTGTCTGTTCTAGTTCTCATCAAATGCTCTGTTGAATAGCAGGGGGTTTTTGTGTGTGTGTTTGTGTGTTGCCAAAACTATAAAACAGTAACTAGGGTGTTGTACTTATATTAAAAACATAGTTAGATAAGATGTACTTAAGTAAGCATTGGATATTATAATATCTATAATTATAATATCTCTGATAGCGTGATAAGCCATTGAACCTGACATTATTTTCTCCATACCATTTCTTCAATCTCCTTATTATAACTCTTAAGAGAACAAAGGGCTCACGACTGTTCCCTCAAAGCTTGTATCGAAGAAGATGCCACCTCCAATTATGTCATGCTCAAATATTCTAAAACAGGAGATTTTAACAATGTGTTTTCCTACTAAATTAGTGTGACTGCACTTCGAAGTCTGTTTAAAGAGATACAATGTTCAGAGTAGGCTTCAGTGCTGGCTGGCTTTGATATCTAAGGAAACATTTCTGGGTATGTCTGTTAGAGTGTTGCCAGAAAGCTTCAAATAAGGAAGGAAGAATACCCATTCTGATGGCTCCCAGATGTGATGTGACTGATTGCATCCATGAATTTGTCATTCCTTCAAGACCATGGTGGACTGTACCCTCTAAAACTAGGAGGTCAAGTAAAACCTTCTTTTCCTAAGTTGCTTTTTTGCCAGGTATATTGTCACAGCCACAATAAAAGTAACAAATGCATATAAAGATAAATCTGAGTGCGTGTCATGTGTGTCTCAGAGGAAGGCTTGCAGCAGCTTCCCCTCCCTAACCCAACCTGCTACTGGTTTTGCCTTGCTTAAAATGAATAGTCCATTTACAACTTGAGTCTTACTACTGCTTTAAAAGCTCTTGAAAACGAACAACGACTTCCCAGGCCACACTTTAAGATGACAAATATATTACATATATTATTTACAATCACCCCACAAATTTAGAACTAAGATAGTAATTTGAAAAGCTTTCTACCTCTTTGTTCCTAGAAACTTCAAGTCTCCTCATACTTCTTGCATTGGAGCCCAAGTTCTAATGTGTGACAGGGAGCAAAAAAATAAGCTAGAACTTTGAAAAAAAGAAAGAATGAAAGAATATGTAATAATTTGTTAAGGAAAAGAAAAGGATAAGTCAGAACTATGCTTGTAAGACACAAGTGATCCCTGCCAATGTCCTTTGACCTTCACATGTTCACTCCACTAAAAAATAAGTTTTAAACAAGTAATAAAAATCTAAAAGATAAGTGAAAATTGTTTATATTTGTTCTCTTGATTCTTTGGCTCTTGCTTCTCAAGAACCTGAAAAAGGAAGAGAGAAAGAAAAAAAGAAAGAAAGAAAGAAAGAAAGAAAGAAAGAAAGAAAGAAAGAAAGAAAGAAAGAAAGAGAGAGAGAGAGAAAGAAAGAGAGAAAGGAAAATAAATGGGAACAAATATATTCTGTGTGACATCTGTGTATATTTCTCCAATGACTTGAAGCTGTGCTTCAGATTCTGTCAGAAGCAATAACCTTTAAAATTGGTGACGAAGTTATGTGTACTTTCTGTAAATTAGAATACTACTTACTTGAACATCATGCCCTGCTTAAATGCCTTTTGAAGTAAGTATTTCTGCTTAATTAGATAGGATCCCATCACCTAATTTCCCCTGAGCCCAGTACCTTAATCATTTCTTCCCAATAATGAATTTGTTTGAGTGAGCGGCTTCTGGTAAGAATATCAGTTCAGCAGATTCTTGTTCCCAGCCTCCCAAACAACTTAATGGTATACCTTTCACTGATGGGTAAAATATATGTAGAACCTTGGCATATTCATAAGTATTAAATCTGTTCTGTTAAAATGGAGAAAGGATTATAGCTTGAAGAGATATAGTGTAAAACTACTTTTAAAGGTCAATTACCTCCTTTTTCTCTACTGACTAGTCACATGGATTTAATCAAAGTGTAAAGGCCATCATACAGGACACTTGTAATTAGCACTCTGAGCATGTTTGTGCTTTCATGACAGCTAAAGATTTTACAGCTTAGCCTAGAAATCTAGAAGACATATTTCACCTAAGCAATTATTTGCACCTAAAGTATTGAACATTAACAATAAAGAGAAGAATATATCAATGCTTCCCCTTCCTGAAATAGAGAGATAATCACAGATAACAGAGCAGATGCCACATGATTGGTCTTCAGCATTATAGCAAGCTGGTTGCAAACCACAGAGCTGGGAATTGACTTTCTAAAGGAAAAGTTGACAGAAATAATTAAAAAAATATCAGTCCTACTAAGAAAGTTCTTTTTTTCCTTGTTTGATTCCTTCCTTCCTTCCTTCCTTCCTTCCTTCCTTCCTTCCTTCCTGTTCCTAAATTATGTTATTTTGATTGAATCAATTGCAAAAGAGGTAGAAGAGAGATTGTTAGAGCCAGAGGATCAATGTGTTTGTTGTGACATATGTCTCCTAGTAATGTCTGAAGCTACATCAATCAAGCCTCACAAGCATGACTAACTAAATGCTATCTGAACAAGAACAACATCAGTGGACATGCCAAAATGAACTAGAAAACATTCACTCGCCTCAACCTTACACACAAAAAAGAGTTTAGGTGATTCATTAAAGCTGGGAACTAGAGAGTTGGCCTTCCCTGGGAAAACCATACCAATTGGTTGTCCAGTGCCAAATTTTCAGCCTTGAAAACACACGTAAAGGAAGCAGTATACAAACTGGACAGGTTGTATTTAGGAAAATATATACACTTGAAATTTACTAATTGCTATTAGTAAAAATAAGAAACCATGAATTTGAAAGAGTGGGGAGGGATACATAGGATTCTTTGAAGGGAGGAAATTATAATTTCAAAGAAATAAGTTTTAAAAAGAAAAGAATGGAGTACAGGGTTGAGTGTGTGACCTGAAAGTGTTTTAAGCTATCAATCCAAGGCCTACAGGGGAAGGCAGGGACTGAGTGTCCCTGGAAATCCTGTACTACATGCTACCATGGGATCCTCTTTTCCCTTTCCTCCTTTCCTCTTTCTTCTTTTCTTCTTTCTTCCTTTCTCCTGAGTGTCATCAGGTCTTGAGCTTGTTTAGAATGGCAAAAAAGCAAACATGCCAGCTCTCAGTGCAAACCACTGCCCGGCTAGAATGGAATTCAGAAAAAATGTACTTCGTTAGGAATCACATCAAATTTCTTTTTCTTGTTTTTTTATGACCATACCTTTCTCTGTTTCACAAATCATTTCTTTCCATGATAAGAGTGATTTTTTAAAGGTGGAATTTCATCTGTCACTATGAATTTCATAAATATAAGATGGAGAAGTCTTCCTGCTTTAAATACCAAGAAATCTATTCTACAAATGAAGAAAAAAAGAAGAAATGGGGCTGCTGAGAATAGAGCAAAGGGGAAGAAAAACCTAAATCTCTGACAGAAATAGTAGAAGCAAGAATATCCAGTAATGGATTTAATGATCAGAAATAATAAATTATTAATTCAATTCAGTAGTTTATTTACAGGCCACTTTTATACTTCAGAATGTATTATTCAGAAGACAGAATAATATGATTACATTTTTGAATAATCTGTTATTAGAGAAAGTCAGTGCCCTGAGGCACTGACAAGCCACAGATGGGATTAACTACTATCACCCCACTAACAATTTTCTTCTTTTATGATGCCTGAGGCTGTGATTTGTAGGTTGCACTCTTATCTCTCATCAGCATTAGTCTGCTGTTTTCATGAACCAACTAATATATGGCGTTTGTATTTCACAGGTACAGCTATCAGACTGACACTGTGCCTCTGGGTAGACATGTTGCAGCAATTGTTCTTTGTAATTTCCATACCAGATTGTGAATAATTGAATGCCAAAGTTACAAAATGTAATCAGAGAATGAAAACTTGGTCCAAGTGTTTTGGCTTTTTTTTTTTTAATCCTGGCTTTCAACCCCAAAGCAATGCCTTTGCAGTTAGCAGCCATCATAGCTCCAAAGGAAGCAGGGAGGGCTCAGGCAAAGGTCCTAGAAACATTTTCTTCAATGAAGAAACTTTTTCTTCAATGAAGAAGCCACAAGCCACAGATTCCCTTTGGCTATAAATTCAGGGTCTAAGGCTAGGCTCAGATCTACTCCACCAAAACCGGAAGCTTTAGCACCTAGAGGGAATAATATTGGCATACATCTTGAACAACTTCCTGTAGAAGTTGCTCTAATGGTAAGGGATGGACCTGCAACTAGCAGACTTTAAAAGGGATGGTGACCAACCTGAACCCTAAATGTTACCTAGCCTCCTTGTACCAATGGATTAATCTTTGACATAACACAGTACAAAAACAATACATGGTTGCATGAAAATCTTAGAACTAATTTGTCAAGTAATTCCACACTTGGTTTTGCTTTAAAGTCTAGATACAGTCAAGCTTTTTCCCAGTATTGATTCCTTTGCCGATTCTTCAGTGATAGTTTTCTGTATGAAGATACTCATTACTATCTGCAGCTTATTTTGTACTATCCATTTTTATTTAGGGATGAATGACAACAAGTTATAATTTCAAGGTACATAGTACAATTTTCCATAAATGTATGTCCTGTAATTATCACAATCAAGCTAATTAATGTATACATTACTTCATATAATAAATATTTGGGATTGGTGGATTAGAAAATATATTCTAACCTCATAACAAATTTCAAGTAAATAATACATTATGCACTACAATTGCCATGTTTTGTGTTGGACCTCCAGAATATGTTAATCTTATAGCAAATATTATTTGACACAAATCAACTTTTTCTTGGAAAGTAACTTTTTGCTATGGTTTTGTTAATTTGCCTTCTTTAAAGTTTACATATCAGTAAGATAATGTAGTTTAAAGAGAAACTTAAAAAAAAAACACATACGCACATGCAAGACTTCAAACAACCAATATCATCTTGAGAAAACATGGTAGAAGCATCGTATTACCTAATTTTAAACGATATTAGTAAACAATATTAACCAAATCAGTATGGGATGTCATGAACCAGACACTGATATATGGACCAGAAGTAGCCTCAACAAATTAATATTAAGCACAAAGACAATTTATATTAAACAAAGATACCAAGAGTGCCCAACAGAGAGAGGATAGTTCACTTTAGTTTTGTGATTTTGTTTCGATTTTCGAGAAATGTTATTACATATCTACATAAAAAAGAATGAAAATGGATTTTATCTTACACAACCCAAAATCAATTCGAAATGGATTGAATGCTTAAATACAATATCTGAAATAACAAAAGGCCTCTAGGAAAATATGAGATAATATCTCCTGATACAGGCTTTAGTTATTTTGTTCATGAATATAAGTTTAAGAGTACAAGTGACACAAGCAAGAATAATCCAAGGGAATACTTTCTTGAACAAAGACGTTTCTGCCTAACCAACTCCCTCCAAAACAAACAAACAAGCAAAAGCTAGGGATGAACAAAAGTATCTTAAAACTATATAACTGATGGGGGCTAATATCCAAGATGCACAAGATTGCACTCAAGTCAAAAAACCAAATGGAAGCAAAGCCAATAACCCAATATGTAAAAGAGCCAAAGGACTTGAAAACTATTTTCCCAAAGAAGATAGAGATATACTTAATAGGCATTTGGGGAAAGGTTCAACATCATTTAACTACAGGGAAGGAAAAATTAAAACCACAATAAGATACTTCATCAAACTTGTCAGGAGGTTTATTTTCACAAAGCTACATGATTGGCAAGCATTTAAGGAAAAGAGAGCTCTCACAAAGGGAAGATGAGAGTGTGAACGGCTGCAACAATTATAGAAAACAGTATGGAGGTTCCTCAAGACATAACATGTAGACCTGCCATGTCCTGGGATCAAGAGTTATGTACCCAAAGGTTTTAAACTCAGAACCTTTGCTTCCATGTTCACTGAAGTATTGATTGTAATAATTGAGATTTGAAAATAATTTGAGCATCATTCACAGATGAGCAAGGATGCTATTTATATATGAGCACAACGTAAGTTATTAATCCCTCCAAAGAAAAAATTCTGCATTTTTCCAAAAATACTGGTGAGCTTAGAGGTCAATCTGCTAAGTATCTCATTCAGATACAGCTATACTTTGCTTTTTAAGTTCTTTGGCATATTTGATAAGGAGAAACAAGAAGTAGCATAAGCAGTAAATCTGATGAGTCAGCATACATGGCTCAAAGTAATTACGTATGGTTTAATGTCTTTTAAATGTATCACTATTAATTACTTGTGAATGCATTTTACATAAGGAGTGTATGATTTTTCTGTATAGGAATGGATATTAGTTATTATACATTCTTGGGACCTAGATGCAAAGGAGTCTAATATAATTAAATGAGGTATTTCCATTATCAAATGTGAAAAACTTCTTAGCTCTTGGTAGGGTAGACATAGGAAACTGACAAGGCTTGGCTTGGCTGCAAGCTGAAGATTTTATGTCTCTGATTTATTTTTAAAAATCTAAACAATTTAAGGAATGGGGATCTTGGTGGTAAGAGATGTCCTGTGAGCAGGGTACACTGGCACCCTTGCTGTAGTTACTGTGATGGTAACAATGGCTGTCACTACTGAGACTTTTTGGTGGCCAAAAGATAGTATGACATGTTTCTATGAATATAAATAGAAAATATAAGAATAGAAAGGGCTGAGTTACCATATTTCATTGCATTTCAAATAAGTGTGTACTGCTTTGTAACTCAAAAGAAGCAAGTCTCAGCAAACAAAGTAAAATGTTTTCTTTAAGATAGAAAGCAAACAACTTAGAGAACTGGCAACAAAAAGTGAAAACCGGGTGGAGTTGTTTGCAAATCACTTTAAATGGTGAATAAGAAAAAAATGTTAAATATCAGTGATTAAAATGTTTTGAACAACACTATGAAGCTTTATGTTTTCTATAAAAGTTACTTTTACTAGTTTGTGATAATCCAAACTTTTAAAATTGGAAGTTTATTTGTTTTGGGTGTTTAGGTTTCTGCTAGAGAAGTCAACTCTTCATCAGTAGATAAATTTGTTGCTCTTTTCACACACATGCACACACACACACACACACACACACACACACACACACACACACTGTGTACCAGAGTTAAGCAATGTTTATCTTTTTAATTTTTACCTTTAGCCAAGAAACCTCATACTACTTAAGGGAAATTCCAAACAGGCTACCTTCAAGGTCAAATGGAATATGCTGAAGTTGTTGTTAACTTCATGATAGTTTTAGGAGCCATCCCAAACCTTCTTTCTAGTCCACATCCTCAGCTAAGTCATCACTGTACATACCTGAGATCTTGGGCAGACATAGGTTAACTATCTGCTGTCTAAGAAGAGTCCTCTGCTCAACTTGGAGCTGTTAGTTGCTAAAAGAAAATATTATAGTGGTTGGTCTGTAGGAATGTCGCAGATTGGACTATTACAGTAGCATCCTAAGAAAAGGCACTAGACGAATATTATATAACACTGTGTATTGCAGTAATCCAGAACAGAGCAACCTGGCATTATAGAAGTCTAGACAGATTATGACACCAGCATCAAGTAATCAAGTATACATATATTTTTTTCCTGGGATTTTGTGTGTGTGTGTGTGTGTGTGTGTGTGTGTGTGTGTGTGTGAGAGAGAGAGAGAGAGAGAGAGAGAGAGAGAGAGAGAGAGAGAGAGAGAGAGTTCTTAAGTGGCCAGAGCTGGCCTTCAACTTTCTATGAAACTGATCATATAGCCTTGAACTGCTGATTTTTGAACTTCCACCTCCCAATGCAGAATTGCAGAAAGATGTTCACCAGCATACCCTGCAGTATATGCTGCTTCTAGTTGGTCTTCCTAGTGCCTGCTGTACTGCAGTGAATAGAGCCAATACTAAAAGCTTGGCTTTGTATACTGGTCACTATTTTGCCCAAATGTCTTAGGGTTTTGTTAAGGTATTTACTTGTGACATAATCTTGGGCAAAGTTTACAAACATCTTTCCTGGCATTTAGTATTAAAATTACTGATCGCAAGACATGCATCTTGATATGAGAAGGGTGGGCTCATTCTACTTTGGGTGACAGAACCCATATGATTCTTAGTGGAAACTTTACCTTCAATGTGGAAAGAAATAAAAATTGAATGAATCCAGAAAGATTTTGACATGGGAGATTACAAGAGCTCCTGTTGATTTTTGAGGTACTATTTGTTGTTTGTTCTTAGGCCAACACAACTACACACCATATGCACCCACAGCATGTTCAACAGGTATATGACAGTGGATTTCTCCTTCTCTTCAGACTATCAGTCAGCTGTTTCTTCCCCAGAACATTGCGTCATTCAGTTCAGTGCCCACTGCACTTTGTTCCCCCATGTTTACCCTGTCCTGCTTCTATACCGATCGCTCCTCCTGTGTCATCTCTTGAGGACTGTGATCTGGGTTTGTGCCATTTGCTTCTGGTATTTGTTCTTCATCAATTCTTCTCTAGTTTATTTTTCTCAGAAAAAAAAAAAACCAATGTTCTTAAATCTAAAGGAAAAAGTAGCCTGGAGCACATCACTCCTAGTTTCTCAACCTATTCAATGATAAGAAGCAGAAGGTGCTAACTCTGTACAGACTCTTTCTAGAGCCTGTGTAGTTCAAAACCATCTCTGTGGGGCTCAGGGACCCATACACATTTATCTTCAGCACAGAAGAGGTTTACAGGATTAGCTAGTTGAAGGGAGACCTAGGGGATCTCATAGCAGAGTTACAATGGAGAGGGGCTTCGATGGGTTCTGCCAGACTGAAAGCTAAACAGAAGTTACAGCCTGTCTCTGGTTCCATTGCTCACCTGCACATTCCCCAGTGGAAAAAGTCACACATCTGTCTAACTTCATCCGGAAGTCTGGTAAAAGCAGCCAGTTACCAACAGCAAAAGGCAGGGACTCTTATCTGGAAACAAGGGCTGGAAAAATTATGTGTCTACAGATCACAGACAACTGCTGCTTAAAAAGTAACTTAGAAAGACAAAAAAGAAAGAATTTTAACCAACTCTTCTTTCTTCTTTTTCTAATAATGGAACATTTATTCAAGGCCTAAGACACATTAAATAAAATCTAAGGCTTCTTTCTTCTTGGGGGGGATGACATCATTACCATATTTCTCCATCACTAGACACTTGTACAAATAAAAAGTAATTTCTTTGGGCAAAGTTGTAATCATTTTTCACTTGCTCCCATTTGTGTATGTTAAATGATAGGCTCATTGGAAAATGCACAGATATAGAGTCTCCTAAGAAAAGTAATTGGATTATTAAGTTTGATGAGTATTTAGAGAGCTCTGACCACATGACAGAAGTTGTTCTATTTGGTATCCATTAGGAATAAAACAGATAAATGGCCCCTGCTTACATGTAGCTTGCTTTCCACTCAGAAGAAGAGAGAGTGAAGAACAGGAGAGATAAACTTTAATGGGTAGAAATGATAAATTAATAAATAAACCAATATACCAGAATAAAATAGACCAATTAAAGACAAAGGTCAAGCAAAGAGAACAGAAGGACCATGAGATGGCCAAGATGGCTCTTATTGGTACATACCTTGTCTTTTAAATTTTTCTTATCAAAATTTTTATTGAAGCAGTTTTCCATAATAGACATCTACATTTTGAGTAAGAACTAGGATAGGGTTCTTTGCCTACTAAGTCTTAACTTTTAGGCATAAGAAACAATGTTGCTATGTCTTAATTACTATTATCCCTTTATAATTTTTGAAGAGTACTTTTATGCTACTTATGCATACATATTTTAAGAAGTAAATAAATTGTGTGTGTGCTCCACACAGAGAGCAATTATTTTGCAAAAATTACTGGTGCACATGCTTTTTCATTTTCAGGTAGAACTGCAAAGTTTAGAGAACACTGCGGTTTCACCTGTGGGGGCTTCCAGCACTGTGGCACATGCAGCATACACACATAAACACACACACACACACACACACACACACACACACACACACACACATGTCACAGATCCATTCACATAGATAGTACACATCACATACACACATACCCACAACACACATATACACAAACATAATTACCCATATGCACATACAAATATATACATACACATTCACACTTTATAGGACTGAGAAAACATAAAATTCTTGGCACTAATATATGGGATTTTAAAAGTCAGATTAATTAAAGCAGGAAGACCCACACTAAATTTTGACCACAGTTTCTCATGACAGCCCTGATAAAAAGCCATGGAAGAAGGAAGCTTTGCTTTTCACCCACTTGTTCCTACTTTCTCAAGTGAGAAAGTTTATTCTGTTGCTGTCAGTATTAAATCCAATGCTTCAGGATTCCTACATAGATTGAAGATCAACAGCACTACAAGAATCCTTCAAGACTCAAGGGCCAGACTGCAGTTACTGAGATATCCAGCCTTTCGGAATGAACAACTGCCAGATTCTCAAACCTTCCTATCTATTGCACTATAGCTTTGTTGCACTAGCTGGACTACAACATGTAAGCCAGTCTAATATATATAGATACACACACATACACACATACACAGGTACATGTGTGTGTGCACTGAATGTCTATGTATGTGTATGTATGTGTGTGTATCTACATCACTATCTCTATCTCTGTATCTCTATCTATACCTATATCTATTTATCTATCTATCTATCTATCTATCTATCTATCTATCTATATGTGTGTATGATATATATATGTGTATATATATACATATATATATTGTTGCATGTGTCTTACAGTCATATATGCTGTTGGAGACCACTACAAATGAGACTGCAGTGTTTTCTGCACTTTGAAGTTCTGAATATAATTATATTATATATAATATAATTTTTCACTTTAAAAAGCATTTGGCCAGAAAATAAAAAATAGGTACACAATTAATATATAAATATCAAACTGGCTATATACAGCCATGCTATGACACTAATACAAGGGCACCCTATTCGTATAAGAAATATTACTAACCTTAAATCACACACCAAACACTACACATTAATAGGGCAACTTCAACACCCTACTCACACCAATGGACAGATCATCTAGACAAAAACTAAACAGATACATCATGAAACAAAGAGAGGTTATGAATCAAATAGACCTAATAGATATCTACAGAACATTTCACTCCAACAAAAAAAGGAAAATTCCTTCTCAACAACTCATGAAATGTCTTCAAAAGCTTGTCACAAAGCAAGTTTCAACATGTATAAGAAATTTGAAATAACTCGTGTGTGTGTGTGTGTGTGTGTGTGTGTGTGTGTGTGTTTACAGAAAATGCTTTTCCATTTTCAGACAGAACTTCAAAGTGCAGAAAACACTGCAGTCTCATTTGTAGTGGTCTCCAGCAGCATATGTG
>JANHMN010000001.1:160894466-160911210 GCA_030674055.1 Rhabdomys pumilio
TTTTGCTGTCTAATACTGCTCAGCCTGAGCAGTGTTCATGCTCTGTATCAATAGTGGGGGTATGTTGAATTTGGTTAGAAAAAGTTCGTTCTGTTTTCTACTCTAAGATGTTACCAATGATGAGATTTTTTCCATTCATTTATTTGATTAGTTTCACTTATTAAATGAAATCACTACCAGTATATATTTGTATGATCTGATATGAATAGCCATATGAGACTGCTTTTTAAAAAAATCCAACTTGTTCCTAGAAATAGAAAACCAGTATAATTTCTGTAGATAATGAAGAGTTGATGAGATGGCTTCACACCTAAGAGTGCGTAATGATCTTGCAAAGTAAGTGTTCATTTTCCAGCACCATCTCATTTGTCTCACTACTCTTGTAGTTCCAGCTCCATAGCATCTGGAGCCAATCTGGTCTTCATGGACACCTGCACTCAGGTGTACATACACACACTGACACATGCATAGACACACAGTTAAAAATAACATAAAACTAAATTGCAAAAGAATAACAATGTAGTGAAAAAAACTGTGTTGTACGCCAGCACTTTTTAACTTATATAAGAACACAGAAGCTTAGTATGTGGCTATTAGCCAGGTCTACATGATTATTGTAATCACTGCAGAGAGCAAGCAAGGACCCAGGCACAATTATGTCAACTTGTGGATTCATTATGCCCACCATTTTCTGGAGCTTCTTTCCTATTTCCTTATATTTGTTTCTTTTCTAAATCAAATGTTAGCCACAATGTGCTTGTCATGATGTGCAAAATATAAAGGATGGAGTTATTTCATCAGTAACAATTACTTCTATTAGTAATCAAATGATTATGCTCTCATTACAGGAATGTGTGAAAGTTTAGTGAATTATACAGTGTTGCTCTACTTCCTTTTAGTTGCTGTGACAAATACCATGGTCAAAACAATTTGGGATGGAAAGACTTTGGATTACACTTCCAGGTAGCAATCCATCATTGAGTGCATTCAGGGTGTAAACTTCAGGGCACAAACATTGTTAGCTGACTCACTGTCTCTCATTGGTTCATGCTCAGCTAGCTTCCTATACAGCCATGGCACCACATATAGTTGAATATTTCCTCTTACATCAGTTAAGACAATCAAACTAATTCCTCACAGAAATATTCACAAATCGTTCTGATAAAGAATTAAGAATTATTCAACTGAGACACTTTTCAAATAATTTTATGCTGTGTCAAGTTGATGTCAAGTCAGACAAACACATTCAACATTAAGTCAGATGTTTGGTGAGCAGTCTATACGCTATAGAAACTTACTTTTTACCCAAACGCTTTCACGCTTTCTCCTCTCTCTCTCTCTCTCTCTCTCTCTCTCTCTCTCTCTCTCTCTCTCTCTCTTCTCTCTCCTCTTCTCTCTCTCTCTCTCTCTTTCTCTCTCTCAGACATACACACACACACAAACAGAGACAGAGACAGAAACAGAGACAGACAGAAGAAGAATTAGAAGGTAGGAAGGACTGAAAGTGAACTATCTGTGTCTAAAGCTTCTTTTATAGTGGATGAAGAAAAAATGCGAATACTCAAAATCATGCCTTCTGTTTACTTCATCCCTATGAGTGCTGTGTTGAATATGAAGGATAAGACAAATGCAGTATCTCTTCCTGCATGTAATCTAGGCTGAGGGTGGTAATAACCATGGTGATTCCATGTCAAAAAAAAATATAATTCAGTCTATTTATGTTTAATCAATAAAGTAAAATAGAAAGTTTGCTAAGGAAAACTGTCTTGAGTAATATTTATATAATTATATGAGAGAAATTAATATTGAGAACTGGGGTACGAACATAGCGGTAAAAGTTCACAAGCTGACCTACAGTGAGCACGATGGTTGAGGTAGTCCACAGAAGAGGGAGGAGGATGCTTTTCCATGGAATTCATAGCAAGGAAGGTTATTTGGCAGAAAATCTAATAAATCATGAGTGTGTTGTTAAAAATACTTAAAAATTATTTTTTAACATTTATATATTTATTTTGAGTGGAGAGCTATATTTGGAAATATGGACAATCTGGCACATGTGTGGAGGTCAGAGGACACATAGTATAAGTCAATCGTTTTCTTCTACCATGTGGATTCTTACAATCACACTCAGGTTATCATAATTCGTGAAAAAAAAAAACTTTACCTACTAATTGATAACACCCTACCACACAGAGAGACACACTTCTTATGTTTTTATTGTTTGGGCTTGTTTTTTTTTCTTTTGTTTCCTTTCTTCAAACAAAATTTTATCTACTGAGAGATGACTGATGCTGGATGTAAGAAATATATCTCTCACATAGAAAATATTATCAAAGGAGTCACTTACACGGACAGCATTGGATCTAATTCCCAAACTCTATAAGGAATGTCTGTCTCTTGGCCATTTGCTCCAGGAAAGAGAGCTTCAGTTTTTATTCTATCAAATATCAGGGCAGCCCTTGTAATAATCAGTGATTCAAGCAAGTGCAGAGCATAGGAAGTGTAGCAATTGCTGGATTCAACAAAACCAGGCAGGGTATTGTCTATAAAAGATACGGAACAAAGTATATGTATTGTGAGGGACGAGATAAGACAGACACGCACAGTGTTGCTAATGAACAAAATTCATTGATTCAGGTACAGTATCCAATTGCTTATTCTTTCTGATTCTCTGTAGCTAATAATATTCATAACAAAAGATTTTTAGCAATCTAGGATGTATCATCTGTAAGTAATCTTGCATAGAGTATTTAGATTGTCTGAATCTTAATTTCTTGATTCTTGTGAGAAGCATACCCATCATGGACTTCATGTAAATATGGAGTGAAAAGGTAAAGGAGAAGAACTGTGCTGCAGACTTGATTTATTGCTTACATTATGTTAATTGGGTTCCCATATTACACAGGAATTCACATAGAATGCATGTAAGATACTGTGGGTCCCTGCCCCCAGTTGACTCTAATTGGTAAATAAAATTGTTGGCAGCCAAGGGCTGGGCAGGGAGACTGAGCTGGGAACTTGAGGTCCCAGGCAAGGACATAGGAGAGAGAGAAGGGAGAAGAGCCACCATGCTAGAGAATCAGAAGAATCAGCCTTGAGAGTTGGAGAAGCAAAAGCATACAACCATGTTCGAGCTCGAGGTAGGGAGAACTGGTTTCTCAGCTGAATAGAGAGAGCCACATGATTCCTCCCCAAGCCAAGCAGGGTCAAAACTAGAACAAAAGGTGTATTGAATTAGCACACAATATTCTGGGGTTCATGGCATGAGCTGGGACACAGCGATGTCCCCAAAGCCAATCTGCACAAAGCTGGGTGGCTGAGATCTACCTCGGGCCCTACTCAAAGGCTTCTAAGCTGCATCAGAATGTTTGAACTCAGAAGGGCTGGGAGTTATAGCTGTGCAGTCAGGATACTTGGAAGGCACAGAGCAGAGGCTGCTTACCTCCAACAATCAGAGAAACAGGGAGTAGAGATGAAGGAAATCTGATTTAATTATTTTTAAGGATACAAGAGAGGATAATGGTGATTGTTTAAGTGTTTTTAAGTATACATGGAATGAAGAAATCCTGGCCTTTGACATCAAATGTAGGAAACAAAGGCACAGAGATAGAGAGAATAGAATGAATGAGAAAAACGCTTTAAAGAAAATTTGAAAAAGTCTATGCCAGGACAGCACTTGGTTCTTTGAATGCGGTCTACATGGAAACTCTGGAATTGCTTACCTTGGTATGACAAATTAAGAGCCTGGAAATAGGTTTATGCAGTAAGTAGAAGGGAATTTAGTTGAAGTTAAATACATGAGTTATATAAAGAGAAAGGGGACATATATGCACAGAGATATTAATCTCCTTGGAAGGAAGATTTTAAGTATACATAGGTGAATAAATAAATTTAGGCCTTGATCTCACTATTAAAAATTAATTATGTAAGAACAAGGCAGGGGATGGTTAAGGAGAATAGTCTCCACAGATATTTGTTTATATTTCTTTAATTTCTTTTGAATTGCTTTATTTATTAAAAATACATGTTTACAAATTTGATGGTTATAATATTAAAAATCTTCTGTGAGAGAGATCAAAATAGAACAAGCCTTTAGAGAAAGAAGGCTGCTAAACTGAATCAATCTGTGCCTTTGATGATTTCAGGTTACTGGACCAAGGACCTGCTATTTGGGGAGAAAGGCTCTGTATTTGTGTTTATAGGAAAGAAGAAAAGGCTTTGGACCCCTTCCATAGTGATGAATCAGATATGACAAAGAAGTTCCCTGAAGATCCTGACTACAGAAAAGAAAAATTCAAGAAAAATCAAACAGGGCAGGTAACTTGATTTGGTGATTCCTCCACATGGGAACAGCCTTATAACTGGCTTAGACATAAAAATGTCTCTGGCCAGAACTTCAGCTACAATTAGACGATACATCTTGTAGGTTAAGGAATACTTAAGATTCATCATATCACTCTTCACATGACGTGAATGAAGATTTATTTCAATTGGTTATTGATCGAATTAACTCATAAGAGAATAGTTGTGTTTCACCTGCTCAAGCAAGGAGCAAAAATTTTTCCTTAACTGATCTGTGCACCTTGTAAAATCCATACGAATATCTTAATAATACTAAAATTTTGGTTGTAAGATTTATATATGGCAGAATGTGCAGCTATGACACTATTCGTGTGTACAGGGAGACTGAGATGACCTGCTGTTCTAGAGATCTGCCACCTGAGGCTGTTCCAAGACACTTGCTTCCAGAAGAGCTTCAGGAATAGCTGTGGACTCTCAATGGACTCGGTTCATCCAGTCTTTCAGATGGATTCAGTCAAAGTTTCAGTCAAGCCCTGAGCCTTCTAAGCATACAGAGACTAGATAAGCTTTCTTAAGTGTAACTATGTTTTCTAGTTTTCCTACCCCTCCTCACCCTTTAAAAAATTCCGTTACCCAAATTCAGCAGGAAGAAGTTGTGAGCAAATGAAAGATCTGGAAGCATTGCTCAGATACAAGTTCTCACTCAGTACATCTTGCAGACTCCCTTTCTAACAAGCTTTCAGAGGTGATGCTGAAGCTGTAGCCTGTGGACCACTGAGAAGCAAGTTGAGACTTCTACATTGCTCCTGAGTTTAAACATGCAGTGGTGTATTTCTGTAGTTGTTAGATTTCTGTCTTATCCTCCAACTGTGATGATGCTTGGCTAGGCAGCCCATACAGATATTAAGTCCCTTCAAAGAAGGTCCTAAACATAGCTGTGCTAGTGATCTCAGCTCCTGAGCTTCAGTGTGGACTCACATCTGGAGAGAGTGCTCTGGACTCACTTCTGACTTCGATCCCCAGGATCTTGTACTTCTGAATATATGACTATTGTATTGCTCCTATTCCTTCTGGACTAAACGAGACACCTATGGGAGAAACAATACTTAGATACTGGAGTAAATGAAAATGAATGCTATGTAGTAATGGAGTAAGGAAGCAGCTGCCTTATTTGAAAGCAATCTCTATGTATGTACATGAAGTTTAACATAACTCATTGTATTTAGAATGCTAATGAATAATGCTTAGAACTATGTCTTACTAACCTTACAATCATCGTTATAGCTTTTAGGTTAGCTGGATGTATAAATTCTGAATCTCAGCAAGGAAAAGAAGTCTATTAACTTTTACCTCTTAACAGATTGTATGATTATATTCTAGCAAGATTAATGGAATAATATAATATAATATAATATAATATAATATAATATAATATAATATAATTAATATGTACATGTGAACATACTTATATGCCTAAACTTTCTCTCCCTCCCTGCCTCCCTCCCTCTCTCTCTCTCCATTTTTTAGAAGCAATCACAAACACCATTAAAAGTCAGTGCAGAAGCAAACATTGAGAATCATGCACTAATGTTTAAACATGACTGCCACTTGACAGGAGTGGCCTTGATGAACTGCCAGGTATCTGCACTGAACATTCTAAACTGAAGGGGATATATCACCTCTTTCTGGAAATACTGAAGAAGAATTTTCAGAAAGAACAAATCACTTTGCACTTGAAAGAAGGGGTCTCACCCCAATGAAAACAAAATTTCTGAAACCTTTTTTAAACTTAGCACTTGAAAGGTGCACTCTTACAACTTGCGTACACTTACTGCTGTGAACTACGTTTCCTCTCCCATTAAGTTTCATGTCACTGTTGAACAGTTTCTTTCTTAGATTTGCTTGAATTTGTTATGCTTTTTAGTCCAGATTCAAGTGCCTTGTGACGTGTGACCTGACAAAGGCTCTGAATTTGTTGCATACTGCCTTTGAGAAGCAATTTTTACAGACTAAGTAGCAGTGGTGGATATTTGCTAGAGTTTGTCTTTCCAACATTCTTTTCTTCACATTTATTTCTGGAAAAAAAATCTAATTATGTTCAGAGACCAAATGGTTCTAACTTTATTCACGAAGACATATAGAGACCAGGGCCACTGTGAACTCTACTTTCAGCTCCAGGATAAGTACTTACCTCAGATTTGACCTCATCACAGTTAGTAGTCTAGTGGATATAAGAAGAAAAAATAAAATTCCTGAGTAAGGAGCGTGTATTCCTTCTCAGTTTGAACAGGATACAGTTCAGGTTAGGTTAGAGCTCTGTCACCATTTGCTACTGAAAAAAGAGGAAATCTGAGAAAACAATCAAAACAGAGAAGGGAGACAGGGTGGCAACAAGAGATTCATGAGCTCTTTGCCTAGGGCCACTGCCTACTGCTGACTTTCTAATTATCTGGCTCTATAATACATTTCATTTTTGCTTAAGAAAGCTTGAATTGTGTTTCTGCCACACGCAGTCAGGATACTAGCATGCACTCCATGAGGCTAGGATCAGGAGCCTGGGAGTACCGAAAAACATGATCCTTATAGTACGGAACAAAACCTTGAAACTCTCAATGAACAGTTTGTAAAAAACATAGGAAAATAATAAAGTTACATTTGAATGTTATTCTGCATTGTAGTTTTTGATTACTGTGAACAAAAATCCTTTAAATTACTATTTTCTAATGTAACATTAGGTCATATAAAATGATAGTTATAACACACAAATTGTATGACTGTTGCATCAACATACGATAGATGAAAATATCTTCTATTGACTACATAAAACCTAAAATGTTATTTAATTAATGATTTTATACAGTGAAGAGACAAGTCTAACTACTTTAAAGTTTTACCCCCTTACCTGCAAAATTCTTTATTTTATAAGAATATGCTATGTATGTGAGCCATTTATATAATGGATATAATTAATAAAATATTTTAAAATATTATAGTGTTTTAGACTTATTTTATAAGGGTTCTGCGTTTGTATAGATGTCTGTATGTGGATATATGATGTTACTATAGGTGCCTGCAGAGGTCAGAGAAGGACATCAGATCATTCTGGAACTGTTGTTACAGGCGGTTTTAACCATCCAGTGTAGGTGCTGGGAATCAAATCCAGATTCTCTGTAAGAGCAGTATGAACTCTGACCTCCTGAGTCATCTCCCCAGACCTTCAGACTTATTTCTAAAGAACAAGATGGACATTGAATAAATTTTATACTGATTGCTTCTATCTGAGTAACACTCCCATAACTGTACTTTATTTAGAGCAGATACTACTATTTTCAAGTTATGGGGCTCAACAGAAGAATGATATGCTAGGGAAGTATGTGAGCAGATAATGTCTCATGTCGTATAACTTAATTTAAAATATAAGCCCAGATCTTGGTATATATAATATGCTCCTTTATTTCAGATCCTTCCGATAGGAAGAGTTATTTAAAGACCATGAGTTTATATCCACAATGCTAATAACATTGCTATGATAATCGCATGAACTTTAAACTAACTCGTTCAAGATCACAGGACAATGTCAGGTTGACATGAATGGTGACATAACCTAGACTTCAGGCAGAGGGTGCAGAGAACAGAGCAACATCCAACTCATGCTGTGTGACTTTGAGCAAGTTAGCTCCCTAAGTATTTCTCTCCTCATTGAAATTATACTACCATAACACCAAACCACCAATTATGACTTTTTTTTTTTTTGGTTTTTCAAGACAGGGTTTCTCCATGTATCACTGGCTGTCCTGGAACTCACTCTGTAGACCAGGCTGGCCTCAAACTCAGAAATCCACCTGCCTCTGCCTCCCAAGTGCTGGGATTAAAGGCATGCACCACCACTGCCTGAATTATGTCCTTTCTATAACTATATAAATTAGACCAAGTAAGGACATGCCTTGCTTCTGACTACATCCTTCTTCTGTAGCTAGTATCTGGTGGTTTACAGCAGAGTCACTCTCTGGGACTTGATTCTACCCAAAGACTTCTTCGTAGAGACCCTGAACTGCCTATATTTAGTCAAAAAGTGCAGTCATAGTCCTTCGGGTGAATTTGTACAAGGTTGAATGGCCAAGCTTAAAACTGTCCAAGGAAGAAATGAATATCCTTACTAGATAACTTCCCCAGTCTTATCTCCCACACTCTTCTTAAATCTTAGCCACTTTAGAATAAAATTTCTGCAACCTACTCCTCTATTCTTTAGTGGAAAAATTACCCATCATGCATGATTGGTATTATAATGATGATAGTGGTGGTGGTGGTGGTGGTGGTGGTGGTGGTGGTGGTGGTGATGATGATGATGATGATGATGATGATGATGATGATGAAGACAGTGGTGATGAAGCTGAAAGGGGCAGTATAAACTTGAATTTGTTTCATTTTGATGAAGATCATGTTAAACATGCATAGAAAGTTGACTTAAAACACGTCCTCCAACAGTATAAGACTTACTTTAGAAAACACCTACTCTGAGGTGATTGTGGGTAGGGAGATGCTGTGCTTCAGGAGTAGATGCTAACTAAATTCATGCTTCCATTTTCATTTCACCAAAACTCGTTTAGTTATTCTGTTTTGGAGCTTTTATCACATTGAATAAATGTTAATCAATTAATTTTAAGTTGCTCTAGAGAACAGTTTTCCCTAAGGGCTCTTTACATGTTATTATTCGATGATTCTGTAATTTTGATAATGACAATACTTAAATAATACATTCCCTGGGAAACAAGTTCATTTAGATACCCACATTGTCCTCTAAAATAACACTTTATAAATTATGCAAAGCGTTGGTAGTGTGGAAAATAACTCTACTGGCAATATGTAACTTGCCACTGAGGAAGCATCAGAGGAAGCTTTTGTCCTAATAGAATCATAGGAGGAGCTATGAAACATATGGCCTCATTCTGAGTGTTGGACAGCATCCAGTAACACACAAAATTTGGAAGATCTGGTAAAGGACACTGAAAATTACCATGTTGAATTATCTACTCCTCAGTAATGGAGCAGCATCTATATGCATTTTTATGACCATGCTAGGGACAGGACAGAGACCAAAAGAGACATACTCAAACCAACTCTACCCTCCTCACTCAACTCATTTGTTCATATTTCTTTTTAACAGATCTCGTCCCAGAACAGGAGAGTATCTTTATTCATGTCCATTTATGACAGTCATTACTTGTCCTTTATCTGAGCTAAGGCAGTTCTTTTTTCTAAAATTTTCTTTAGGGAATTTGTCCAAGATATATATTTCTTCAGAGTATTTGAAGTAACCAGTTAATATTCAGTAATATGTGTCATAATATACAAATTTCACTTGCTTTTAAAGAACCCATTTGCTTTCTACATGATCATTCATGAATAGTGGCAAAAATACAGGAATGTAATAAAGTAAAAATAATAACTTCACTTGAACATTTTAGCATAGTTTTTGAACGAAAAGTAAAGAATAAAGAAAGCATTTTTTTCCTGATTCATGAAATAGTATTTTAATGTAATTATGAGTCACAAGTTATACTAGTTATGTAGTTATACCAGGTTTGTGGGACACGTTTTTCTAAGCCTTGTACAAAGTTTGATAAGTCTCAATTTACTGTTTGAATTAAAATCATGGTCACTTGGTACTTGCAGAGACCAGAATGAAGCAGTTATGAGACTTGAACAGGGAACTAGAAATTTATATAAATATTTAAATTTGAACTAATTAATTCATATATATGATTGAATCAATTCATAATATATAATTAAAATTATTTTCATTATGGAATAACTTCGTAAGACAGAATCAGGACAATGATAATAAATTGAAATGGAGGCATTAGTCCCTTTTCTTTTCTTTCTTTCTTTTTATTATTATTATTATTATTATTATTATTATTATTATTATTATTAATTATTCACTTTACATCATTCTCACTACCCACTCCTGGTCACCCCCTCCCACAATCCTTCCTCCTATCTCCCTCCTCTTGTCCTCTGACCAGGTGCCCCCCCCCACCCATATCTCCATCTTCACACATGTGTAGGTTTTCTGAAAATATTTTGTATACTTCAATTGTGAAGAAAAAACTTACTGCTCAAGAGTAATGCCTCAAGGTTGGAGAGATGGCTCAGTGGTTAAAGCACTTCTTGCTCTTAACCCACTTCCAGGCCCTCCATACACTTAGCGCTCACTCAGAGCTAAGCCTGATTCAGCCCCTTCCCTAGCCCATCGAATGCCTGCTCATTCCTATTCCCAACTCCTCAGGGTTACACAGTTACCAGTGGCATCTGAGGGCACTGGAGTTTGAGAACCACAGCCCCCACTGTTTTTACCCAGGTAAACACGGGCTGGGATTCCTGTTCTAGGCTGTGTTCTGCCCACCCTGAGCTGTGTGCTTCGGTAGTGCAACTCCCCAGTGGCGAGGTAGAAATGCACAATGAAAGAACCAGCTAATCTATTAAATATTAGTTCTGGTTATAATTTGCAAGTATTTTTCTGACATGACACTACCCTTGTTTCTGCGTTCCTGCTTTCCGGACTTGGCATCTCGAGCTTGTCAACGTTTTCAGTCTCCATACACAGATGATTCAGTTACTTACATAACAAATAAACAAAACAAGCATACAGTTATTGATATTACAGATAGAAAATAAATATTCTCTGCTGCTTCTATTTTATTAAATTTATATTAAAGGCCAAACTACTCCCAGTTATTACATCACAAAATAGAATCATTCATGTCATTCAACCTTCCTAAATTGTCGGGTTGTGGGTTCTGCATCTGCTTCCGCCATAGGGGAGCCAGGACATGGGAAGTTTGATGGTGCTTACCCCATGCTGGGCGGGTGTTGGACTGTAGGGAAGCCCTGGACCCCTCTCCAGGGGTGAAAAAGCAGTCTGAGGCACCAGACAGCTGGAGCTGGCTCAGGGAGTCATCTGGTTCTCAGGCACTTGGACACTTAGGTGCTGCTGAGAGCCGTGGAAGAGCTGAGTGGGAACCCACAGGCTGGATCTAGCCAGGGAATGGGGGGAAAGGGAGATTCTAACTGGTCCCTCTGGGAGAGTCCTTGGCTTGACTATGGCAGACTTGACTTGAGATTGGTGGTACTCATGGCTGGGAGCACACAGAGGCTTTCTATGGGAAATTAGACAGAAGCTCTCTAGGCAAAGGCCATCTCGGTGGCTCCCCACAGTGGATCCCAAATAAAAGAGGTAGTCTATGGTTTTAAGGTTTTTATTGTCATGGCTGAAAGTGTATGTGTAAAACCATACCCCACTTCTCAGGGTGGGCCTGAGATTAAATACCTTTTGCAGAGAGGAATGTCTTGGAAGGAAAGATTATTGGCTAAGCCCTCCAAGCCTCTATGTACCTCATTAAAATGGAGATCTCTGTCTTGAGCCTATGTGACCACGGGTCACATCCCCTACATGTGGAGGGACTTGTGGTGCTGCCCTTACGTGATGACCACAAATCTATGGGGTCTGTGGCTAATGACGGGCCTAGTGCCTGGAAGCAGACAAAGCTCCTACCATCCCTCCAGGGTCTCTGGGACTTCTAGCCTTAGCTCAACCACAGACGATGCTACCTTTCATGGTCCCACATTAAATTATGGCAAAACTTGAAGAAGCTTTCAGAGATGTTGGAGAATTATACCCAGATTAGGTTTTCACAAATCTTTAAGCATTGTCAGAAGTAAAAACAACACAGTATCAGAGGTGGGCACAGCCCTGTCATTCAGACTACATCCCTTACCAATCAGGGTGCTAACTTCTACAGAAATTGACAGCTGACAGCCCTACCAGAAAGCTGAAGATTATGCCACAGAACGACTGGCATTTATATGCCATCTGTGTTAGTCACAGGACCTGTTTGTCTCTTGCTGGTAGTCTTATATGTCTGTGTTTCTAGACTCCAAAATCTGTTTGTAACACTACCAGGATCCAATGAATTGAGTAACAATGAAAACAGATGACTAGTCTATACTGTTTATTCACTGCTACTAGGAGGGGGAGAAAAATAAGCTTCTTGACCAGCATATGCTCTGGCCAAAGATTATCCATTAGCACATAGGATGAATGTGCAAAGCTCAAATTTATCACCCCTGAATGACTAGATGAGGTTTGATAAAATACAGGCTCATTAGCATTCGACAGCCCTGCTTAGCAGAGAAGACCAAAGAGAAGGGTAGAAGAGAAAAGGGACATGTTCGGTATTTTAGTTTCAGTATTAAAAAATAAATTATTTTTATTTCAAATAAATTTTTGTTAATATTCTGCTATTCATGAATAAACACGCACACTCAAGTGACAGAACTCTCTTAAACCTCAGACATTCTAGAGGCTTAATTTGGGAAAGTCACAATGCCTCTTTGAGTCTGTTTCTTCCTTTATAAAGTGAAAATTTTAAAATGACTTAAAATGCACACAAATTATTTAAATAGTGCTAAAAAGAACTATTTGCAAATAATGGGGTAGCTGTCTGGTGACTTAG
This sequence comes from Rhabdomys pumilio, assembly GCA_030674055.1. Taxonomy (NCBI): domain Eukaryota; kingdom Metazoa; phylum Chordata; class Mammalia; order Rodentia; family Muridae; genus Rhabdomys; species Rhabdomys pumilio. The sequence continues at coordinate 160,907,285 of JANHMN010000001.1, forward strand.
ATTTAGCAGTTTGAGTTTTAATAGTTTCCAGAAATCATTCATTCACTCATTTAAAGTGTTACTGTTGCAGATACTCTTTGGAGAACTGGGAGATAAGCCTTTGAATAAAACATTACAGTACATTTTAAAAACCATTAAATGGTGTTGAAGTATAAGCAGTAAGTAAAGCAGGCACTCCTTTCCACGAGTCATTATTTTCTTAAGTCACAATAATAAAAAATTGTTTAGCCAATAGAGAGTCTTCAGGTGTTACTATCTTTAAGTGAATCGTTTCTGGGAAAGAGCTATGCTATCTCCCTTAACAGATTAAAAAGTCCAGCTATCTCCATTCCCCATTTTCCAATGAATAACCTGTTTTAAAAGCAACATTTAGTGACCATGCTTCATTCACTTTGCTTCTGCTACTAGCAGACCTGACATGTAGGTCAACTGCCTGGAACACATTTAGGATCCATTGTATAGTAACATTGGTGCATTGAGGACCTAAATGTTAGGTGATTGTAGCTCAAGATTCTGGATGGGGGACAAAGTAGTGGAGGAGAGATGCAGGGTTGTTCCAAGGATGAGAGACAATTAGTCATGATGACTTATATCTACATATGAACAATGCATCATTTGGATCTTACACCTAAATACAAACAGATAATTATTATGTCCTTAGACACTGGCACTAATCTTAGAAATCAAGCTCACCTGGTTGATGAGAAGCCTTCAGAATACAATTTTTAAATCATGAAACAGCAAGGCACAGTATCAAGTTCTTCCAGCTTCAAGGTTCCCAAAGAGTCTCATGACCTGAAGTAGGTCATCCCTCCTCATGTATTCTTCATGGTACATATTCCTATGCAGAGAGACTCTTCATTACAGTGGGCCTTGTTGAAATGACCTATGTTCTGACATATAAAGAGAAACACAAAGTCACCCAACTTTGAACTTAAAATCTTTTGATGGGAGCTGGGGGAAGTTGAGCAGTTGTCAAAGCATTTGTTCTGCAAGTGTGATGACCAGAGTTTGACCCCCAAGAGGAATCTGTATTAAATGTCAGCTGTGGGCACGTACATCTAATTCCTGTACTGGAGAGGCAGAGGCAGGATACCTTGGCATGCTGGTAAGCCAGTCTAGTCTCACTTCATATACCCCCAAACCAACCAGAACATCTACTTCAAAGGAGGTAGCTAGAGTTCCTGAAGATGACACATGAGGTAGTCTTTCAATCTTCATTTACACAACTATAAATATCTCCACCCACATGTGCACCTACCCATCCACATATGAGCACATTAAAAACTTATTTAAAGAAAAAAATATTATCAGGCATATTACCTGTCAGGTACATAGAGAAAGATTGTAGATATTTCACTGATACTGTTAGCTGAAAATTATGCCATGCAAAAAGTAATTTCATAATAAACTTAACTAAGTACAAACCATGGTGGGATTTTATCTGCATCATTCTCCTTAAACAGAACTCCATTCTCCTAAACAAATGACCAAATCATTGCTTACAATGGAATTCATCTGTGCTGAGCAAAAATCAGAGCCTTAGGAAAGGATGACTGATGTAACTAGCATTTGAAAAAGTTTCAGGTCCCACAACTGTGCAATCACAGTCCTTGCTTTTTCAGCTCACAAGCTTCCTCATAGCAGATTATAGGGCATGGCCATGACTATCCTCCTTGCCTTCTTGGGGTGATTATACTATATGATGGTTGCTAAGAAAGCAGACTTAGGTAAGATGCCTTGCAAAGGTATTGTGGATGAAAAAAGGGACTTTCCATTCTTTCTTCAATTTCTTTTTTAACGAATTTTACTTAATTACACAACCTCCACCTCTGCTTTCCTTTTTCCAAATCATTCCATGACCCCCATTTTCAAAATTAAAGTCTCATCTTTTCTTAAATATTACTGATACACACGCATGCGCGCGTGCACGCACACACACACACACACACACACACACACACACATATATATATATATATATATATACTTGTTTGTATTTTGGGTGCATGTGTATATCTATCTACACAAAAATATACTAATACAATAGAGAGGACCACTGTGTATGGGACAGGAGATTAGGGTCTCATTCCTGGGATAGTCTAACTTTTCCTCCCTCAGTAGTCTTAAGTGGCCTGTAGTTTCTTGTCATGGGGTGAGAACAGCCATGTGTGATTGTTCCTCTTCCACATTAGCTCACCTATTGATATTTCTGCTGTTCAGATCTTGTTCATGCTGTCACTTCTATGAGGGATTGTTTCACAGAAGGACTCCTGATATTCTGGTGCTTATACATTTTTTCTCTGATATTTCCTCACACAAGAGCTGTGATGTGGATGTATCCACTGATGCTGCACTCCCCAAGATACATTGATTTCTGCATTATATCCTACTGTGGTTTTCTGAAATTGTCTCATTTTCTGTAAAGCAAAGGTTCTCTAATGAGAGGTAGTAACTATATTTGTGTGTGGTATAGGACGAGATTTAGAATATAGTAAGAAATTGTGCTGGTCTAGCAAAATGGCAGTAATAATTTTTTTCATCGCTAATAGCATCGCTAACCCTAAAAAGTTGGCTAGATTTCTAGTCCCAGGCATGGTTTTCCTCCTATTGAGTGGGCCTTAAGTTCAACTAGACAGCGGTGAGAGTCACGTATTGCATTGCACCTGATGGACTTCCTGCAATTGCTGCAGTTAGCAGGTATCACACCTGGGCAAAATATAGAGAAGAAAAGACTCATTTTCTACAGAGAGAGCTGGAAAACTGGGTGTCCACACACAAAAAAAGTGAAATTAGGTCAGTGTCTTTCACCCTGTGCAGAAAGGGGCTCTGGGTAGAGCAAAGACCTCAATGTAAAGCCCAAAACGCTAAAACTGCTAGAAGAAATCACAGTAAGTACCCTTCAAGATTAAAGTGAAGGAAAGAGCTTTCGAAACAGGATTCCACTTGCCTAGGAATTTAGCTAACGATTGAGAAATATGATCTCATAAAACTCAAAAGATTCTGTACAGCTAAGGAAACAATCATTTGAGGGAAGAAGAAACCCATAGAATGGAAGAGAATTTTTGTGAAATTGTGTGCGTGTGTGTGTGTGTGTGTGTGTGTGTGTGTGTGTGCATATTGATGTATGAAAGTATATAGATAAGTAGATAGATGGTAGATAAATAGGTAGGTAGATATATATATAATATATATATATATTGTTGATTTAAACATGTAGAAAGATGTTAGTTATTACTATACAAAATGCTTTGACTGAGGTCAGGGGTAATCTCTTTCTAGTTGACAGGACTGACATTCTACTAAGAGACATATCTGTGGGTTCTTTTTCAGGGCCCCTTCTAGAAAGATTTAAGTCAGGAGAGAAGCCCTACAGTCAATGTCTGAGGCAGTATCTAGTGGCCTGTGGCTTGAAACAGGATAAAGATAAGACCAGAGGGTATTGCATCCCATCTTCTTCTGTGGACACATGCAGCAGAGTCTTATGCTTCTGCAGTCACAGCCACAGCTGCCTATGGTGCCTGCCCTCTTCACATGATGGGCAATTGATCCAAATAAAACAGTTCTTTCTTAGCCTGTTTTAGGTTTTCAAATATATTCACACATCAAGTAGAAGAATAAAACAGAACTTTTTTAAAAAAAAATAACACAGCAGTGTAAAAACACATAACTATCACATTTCTAGTGACACAAAACTTTAAAAATGATGAGCCCTTGAGGATCAGCTAGTGTATTGTTACTACAAAAATTCTTCTAATTATGCATAATAAAGACATGTTTCAGAATTGCTTGGTTTGTTCCATAAGCCACATCATCTGCTGTCTCTTCCAAGCTCCTTCAAGAACTTATACATCTTTTCCTAAACTGCACCTGCACACCTGCATTCCAATAAAAAAGTTTACTTCTTACAGATTCAAAAAAAAAAA